>BOPP01000119.1:2755015-2852581 GCA_017312745.1 Gryllus bimaculatus | reverse complement strand
TCGCGTGTGGCGTGGGAACGCTGCGTCAACAGCGCATCGATGTTAGCGTTACTGTTTGTCTTGTGGAACTTGCGTGGTGTTTTTCTTTTTGTTTTTCGGGGTTTGAGATCTTATGTGTGTGTGTCACCTGTTGCTTGTTCGGTTTCGTACACGCGAGATACTGTGTTTTCTATTTGTTTGTTTTAGTCGTTGCTGTGTAGGTTTACGTCGTTCCTGGATGTGTCAGTGTTACATGGTTGTTTTCCAATGAAGTAATTTTAGATCTCCCTCTCGAGTGTTTGCATGAAGCATTCTTGTAAATATTTTTGGTGTATAAATGTGTTGGCACTAATACAAAATTCCCTTCAACGTTATTGATATAACATATTGACAGAAAATTCATATAAAAAAATTGACAAGCAAATTCTGTTTTAACGATATACATTGAGTCGCGTTAGATAGAAACACAAGCAGCTGTTATAAGGAATAACGCATTACAACATCTACCAACCGATAGTTTATTTGTTTTCTGTAACAAGCGGCCTAAATACCGCCCCACTCGAGGCACTACCGTCACGCAATCGAAGGTTTCATTCCACGACGTCGACTCAAGGGTCTTGCAATGCCCATTCATTAAAGACCCCGTAGTACGCTCGTGTTGGGCTGCGCGGGGAAGGCATGTGTTGCATTCATTGATGGGACGGGCGACCACAGCCAGCGGAAGGAGAGCCTTGTAGAGCTAAGGCATTGGCGACGACAGTGGCGAGGCACCATGGCCGGGCAGAGTGCAGTGACGAATGCAAAAGCCCTTGCCGCCGCCGGCCATGCACTTCGATGCATTTTCTCGCTCGTCCAAGTCTTTGCGCATGCGCTGGCGGGTGGCACGGTTCTCGGTTTCTTTGTTTTTATGACAGTGCGTGTCTCTGGCAATGAGTGATGTTTGTGAAGTACATTTTAAGTTGTGCAATTTAGTGTTTCTGCTAGATGAAACTGGCATAAAAATGACTAACGTACAAGTACTTTAACTCTTGCTTGGATATTATTTGATGCCTTGGAATGGTTTTTTTACATAGCATATGGCTGAACTTCATACTTTGAAATATTTATGCAAATTGGTTAAATAGTGAGGTGCTTGAGGAATTGCTGTCGGAAAACTTGTTAAGATAATTATTTTAGTAATAAAAGTTATGGCGTTAGTTATATCGTCCAATATTGCCAAGAGACAAAACTATTATTTTTAATTTTACAATTTCGCCTATATTTAATCAGTCTTGATTAAATCACCCCTTTGGTATAATTTTTTATAATCCTTAGAGGCTCTTCTACCTCGACAAAAAGTTTTTTTTGATTCCCTTTGCTGTAGGTATTATAATATAGAATTAATTTAAATGAGTCAGACTGTTATTTCATTTCAAACGAAAGCTTTTGAAGTGACATTTTTGTGCTCGTTCAGCTGCGGGAATACAATACTTGCAATTGGCGTGAAGTCATCTGATGGAAAGGGGATTTTGTTTTTTTATCTTTTGACGCGCAGTGAAATGTCACGTCATGGCTCGCTTTTTTTAGGTTCAGTTGTAATAAAGGATATTAATGTGAAACGACAATCCTCAGGACGAAACATCAAGTCAGTAGGCTTTAAAATAATGTAAATTAATTTGTCCCCATTTACTTTTATTTCATTTTAATTATTTCCATAAATCTATTAGAATATTTTAACGCTACGAACAACTTTTCTGTCTTTATGAATGTAGCCACATTAAACTTGGATTTTTAAAGGGCGAAAAAATCCTTCGTACGTCTTCCTTCGGAGGGGAAGTAAAGCCGACTGTCCCATGTTCGTAGATTTACTTGCATGTAAAAGATCCTCAAGCCTAAATGACGCCTCTGAGCTAAATTCAAATCGCCTGTTTCTCACCCAAGAAATACCTTCTTTCTCTGCTAGATGAAAGGAGCGTAGCGAAATTTGCGTGGTCAGACGGAAGAGCGGGCCTGATGGCCCGAGTCTCGCCTCATGAAATAAGGTAAATTCAATTCAATTCAAAACTTCCTTAATAATAATTTAATGGAACGCAAAAAAATGTCACATCATTTAAATTTTTATATATTATTATATTTACTTAAAGAAGAAAATTTATTAAAATATCTCGTTTTAATCGTTCACTACTGGTTTTTCTGGATTAAAAAAGGTAATTATGTCTTGACATTAAACGCCATTATAAATCAGAATTAAAAATACGAAATAAGGTGAAAAAGAAAAAGGTTGCTAATGAATGAATGTACTGCTTAGTAGTATCCTCTGTTTAAATATAGTACGTAAATTCTTTCTGTTAGCAGCTTTTCAAATTTATATTCTCCTGAATATTCCAGTAATTGTTCTTTTTAGAAGTACTCGAGGATACTTTATCGAACGCTCCTTGTAACTTGTCTGAAAACCTGTTTTAAACATAGAATTTCATTTTGTTATAATATATTTTGAAAATAAAGAACTTTTATACAAAATTCTTTTCAGTAGATTATGAGCAAGTGGGTATAACTGAACTACTGTTTAAGATAAGTTGACACACCTTAAAGACTGTAATAATAAATATTGTATTAATCAAACAATACTACTGTCCTGATATTTGCCTTCGTACATCTTGAAGAAAGATGCAAGGTACGAAGTGATTTCTTTCAGAAAAAAACTAACAGCATTAATTTTTTTGTTCTCTCAGTCCACATATATTTGGTTCTATTGTAGGATTCTATTCACATAAATAATTTTCACTTAATGCATTGAAATAATTGGGCTTCTTAACTCTGTAAATAATGTTGGAGCCACGGAGACCATCGCTCATTACAAATTACATACTGTGCAGCCATCGACTTCTTGATTTTATGAGAAGCTCCTCAAATTGCTAGGAAAAGGAAAATGTTCTTCAGCGGGTCGACGCCAGGACGATTTGAAACGATATTTCACATAGGGACTAAGAGAGACTGAATTTCACGACATTTCGGCATCCACTACTCAGTTCAAACATGAAATGGCCGGAAATCTTCCAAAACATTGAGGTCTTTAGAGTCGCATTATGTAGCCGACTAGCTGTCGGGACCCCACTGGGGCATCATAAGTGAGAGAGAAGAATGCGAAGAATACACAATTCGTGAAGAGTATACATAACACGGTCTTGGACTCTTTCAAAACCACTTCCCTTTCCTTCTCTTTATATGTTTCCTCTTTTTATTCTTATTACAGTTCTCGTTTCCTCTCGTTGATTTGTTTTGTCATATTTTCCTTCTTTTCTCTTCTTTTCTTCCCATTTATCTCCTTCTACACTTTTCTCTTCTCCTGTTTCTTCTCCCTCTCCTTTTCCTTTATTCATTATTTCTTGCTCTCACCCTCCCTATTCTCCTCCTGTTTCTTCTTTTCTTCTTCTTCTTCTTCTTCTTCTTCTTCTTCTTCTTATTATTATTATTATTATTATTATTATTATTATTATTATTATTATCATTATTATTATTATTATTCTCAGCGACCCCACTAATATTATTGTACAAATGAAAGCGACGAGACGGCTCTTGCAAGGATAGACTGCAAGCTTCAAAAGTTTGTTCAGACTTCCTTTTTGCCTCCAGCAACCATTGGAGTGATACAATGTAAACATCATCATAAATTACTAAATGTTTACAAAAGTCATAATTTACGTCTTGGAGACGTAACAGGACCACCTACAGCAAACAGTCGCTTTCGTATTCCATCTGGCGGACTTGGCAACGCGGTTGCCCGACCTCGCGAGCTTTGCCCAACAAGGCGGGAGGGGTCCCTGGGCGTGTGGTGCAGTTATGCGCGTTATAGAGCGCGCTCCCCTCCGCCCGCTTCGTAGGTCTTCCGCGCGACTCATTAACTTCGCCTTATCACCCTTTAATGAGGAAACTAACGAAGTTAAGGCAACGCTCGCAGCTCGAACGCGCGACTCGTCTCCGGCCGAAGACGGCTCTCCACTCGCGGGGCCTCATCACTACGCGGCCGGGAGGGAAATCTGACCGAACTCGTCGCCCGCAGTCGCAGACACCCGACTCGCGTTGCTTTGTTAGAGCGGACCATACGCGGATTCCAATTTGATGAGTGAAACAATTTAATACTTGCTCTCTATTTAAGGTATATGAAACGCTTGACGATTTGGCGTGCTATTTTAGTTGGTCTGGTGACACAGGGGCTGTACGCAACTGTTGCGCACATGTACGCGTTACACCGAGAGTGAGGGTTTGGATCAATCGTAAGGCATGGACGTCCGTGTGTTGTTGCGTGGTAAGAGGGACTAAACAAACAAACCACTTCCTTATGTTACCCTACAGCAGAAAACCAACAGTAGGGCTCTCGTGAGACAAACGGGAAATATATTGGTGGCCAATGATTGAGAATGGACAAAATCATCATCAAGAATGTAATCAAGAATGGACAAAACAAAACCAGGACGGAATATGATTAGTAAAATACGTTTTGAGGCAATATATATATATATATATATATATATATATATATATATATATATATATATATATATATATACTGGCAGAAAAAGCAGAGGTTTAGAAAAATTCAGAAAGTAAGCGAATACGTGGTGAAATTAACAAAACATCTAGAAGAAATTAGAAAAGGAAGTCCATGCGAGAGACTAGCAGGGCTGTTATTTATTCATTTTTCTTAGTGCTCTACTGCTAAAATGACAATGCAACCAGAGTAACGAAATGCCATGGCCGCTGTCCTTTAAGGATTTAACAGTTCGTCTTTCGTTTAGAACCATCGAAATAACTGATATGAAGCTAAAAATGACGTATGAGTATTGATGATTTTTCTTATAAGAAGGAGATGTTACGAAAAGTATTCTACCACACATCCATAATATCAGAATTAATTCGGTTAAAGTTCGTAAGTCGGGGTGTCAGCGATATCGACCTAATGACGATAGAAACTGTAGAGTACTGCTACATAAGCCGTAAAAAATCATTTAAGGTTTCAAATACTTAAATTATTATAATTATTACGGAGAGTTGCTAAACTCGTCTCGAGAATTCACATAAAGATAGTTTCGTTACCCGTACCACTAATCCCAACCATTTCGTTGAAGACGGATATCCGCCACTGCCGGGATTTTAACATAGTAGCATTTTATCCTAATTACGAGGTTTTGTTGCGGTATTGTAACTACATATAACTTTTATTCCGGTTCAATGGAAAACGCATTTAAAAAGAGTTGAAAAAAGTGGTAAAGAAAAACAAAGAGTTACATAGATAGAAAAAATTCGTTCGAACATAGCTCAGGCTTCACTTGTTAGACACAGATGAGATTTAACAATCTCAGAATAATAAAGCCCTATAAGAGAGATTTCCTATGAATAAATCGATATGTTAGATCCCTCTTGTAGACTTTTAGAAAAGTTTGAACAAAAAACATAGTTCCATTTACTGTGTAATTAGAATTAGTCTTGAGAATTAGTAGTGAGAGTTGTGTCCCTTGACAAAGGGACATTTTTTTCGCTTCTGAAAAAAGATCCGACGCAGACCTAACGTCGGCTTGCGGTGTTTACCCCTCCAAGTATCTCTGCCCTAAGAGCACCACCACAGGCCCGATCATCTCTACTCTCTCGACTGGTCTTCCGACATGTAACAGCTGTAAGTGAAACTATGTAAGGAAAGAAGCCAGTAAAACGATGATAAAGTAAAGACTTCGCGCGTTCCGTGACCCGTTTGTTCTGATTAAGACATTAAGAAGATATTGATCGGAGAAACCACAGAAAACCATCATCTAGAGCAGCCGGTCATTAGAATTTTTCTCTGGTGATTTAATTCGAGCGTAGAAAAAGATTTGAGGGAGGGAGAGATGGGGGCAGAGTGAATATGCGGATAGAGTTAAAGAGGACATCTGGAAACTGATGGCATTGGAGCCAGGAACAAAGGCCCCGTCGGCTTGATAACTCAGTTCCTTTGCGTTGTTGCCATTTCTTTTTAACTAGCACATTAAGCACTCGATGTTCAGTATGTTTCACAGCATGATGTTTAAATACTTCCAAATAAATGTGTTGTCTACAATGTATATAATAGCAGAACTGCTCGTTTGCAAGTAGTATGTCTATTGATATTTTGAACTACTTTACTTTTACAAGTTTTCTGCATGTGTAGTAATATATTTGAATATATGTTGAATACTGTTTAACGTATTAATGTACTGACAAATTGAAATGTAACATTTCGATTTGCATTACAATTGCGTTGTTGATTTCTTAACACGGTCGAAATGCCTCAACAATATTTCCTCATTTTGAAAGGATAGGAAAGCCCATTACCCATATTATTATGTTTTTAGATAATATTGAAATAGAGAGTACATTAGGAACAAAAATATTATGTTTTCTTCAGAAAATGATTTCTCTATGTAAAATGAAACTCTGACAAAATTTAGGGAGAGTTGTTCCTGCTGCAGTTTCTAAATCAGGAATATATAAATTTTTTAAATACACTCAACAAAAATAGACATTTAGAAAAATAATTGAATACATACAAAATGACTCTTGTAAGGATGGAGCTTTGAATAGTCGATTTCTCTCGACAATTGGAGTATCTCGGAAGGGGCCTTCGAAAATGAGGTGATTGGGTGTGAGGACGCAATACATTGCTGTATTGCGGGTTGCGTTAGCAGATGATCGTTAGTTCACGGAGCGGTCGTGACCTTCGTAGCTCTCGTTTACCACTTTCATAATTTTTATTTATTTATTTATTTATTTATTTATTTATTTATTTATTTATTTATTTATTTATTTATTTATTTATTTCCACAGACCAGCATAACTGCTTTACAGGGATTGTTTCATAATTTGAATTGACGAACTGATTTATTTTTAAATAAATATATTCCTAAAATAATAAGAGGGAATTACTGCTTTATTAAAATAATACGTTGATGTGATTGTGGCTGAATTTTAATAAAATATAAAATGCAAAAGTCCAGTTTCCTTTTGCTGGCCATCAGCATTCCTCGTGGGTCACTGGTAAGGGAACGCCGATACAGAGCCGCCTGTCATCACCACTGTCATCACCACTGACTGAGAACGCCATATTCCGTTACACCGTTCGTGGGCTTAAGATAAAAGGCTCTATTAGGATTTGGTGCAGAATTGCAGTACGGCAGTATTGATAATAAAGAAGGGATATTTATTCATTCCAAGAGATATTCCCTTAGATATGATAGTTTTACTGTCATTCCAAATATCGAGGCGAGAGGCGAGGCGAGAGGCGAGGCGAGAGGCGAGGCGAGAGGCGAGGCGAGAGGCGAGGCGAGGCGAGAGGCGAGGCGAGAGGCGCGGCAAGAGGCGAGGCGACAGGCCTGGCGAGGGGCGAGAGGGGAGGCGAGGTGAGAGGCGAGGCGAGAGCCGTGACGTGGCGTGGCGGGGCGGCTGCCGGGCGCCGGCCGCCCGCTGCTGTCTCTATCAGGGGCGCCATTTCCGCGGCGGAAGGGAGCGCCTCCGCCCACGTCGCGTGACCGCTCAGGCGGCGGCGACGCTGGCGCTGCCCCTCGGCGCACCCCGCTGTCGTTTTCACAACTGACACCTTTTACACATGCGTACGCTATTTTTGCAGTGTAAGAAAATGCAAATAAAATAGCTTACTATCTCTACATAATTTCTGCGATAATTATGAAATTTTCAGACCCGGACTGCTTAGAAATATGAAAGTTTTTAGAGTATAGTCTCATGAACGCAAAAATCTACACGTTGGGTAATATGTTACCTGGAACTATTCTCATATGATAATGAAAATAAATGTAGACAACGCACATTTACACAGAATAACAAAGTTGAAACCACTAGTATACCATCTGCAGGGTGTGACATATATTTTATTTTAGAAACAATCTTACTATTCCTTCTTGGACATAAAGTAATTCTGTAAAAGAAATGAAAATACATAATATTTCCGAAACAATTCATTCACAGCCAGTCCCTTTACGCGATCCTCAGTGGCAAGCTAATTTCCCCACAGACTCCGCAGCTGATAATGCCATTGATATATTGATGACATCAGCAGCTCAGAGCATGACAAAATATGACCGTGGAAGTAAGCCACTCAGAAGAGGCACCGAAACGTGTTTATTTGGGAATAAATAATTTGTGGAATATTATTTCGTATTACGTCTTGTACTTAATGAAATTCCAAATGGTTTTTGTTGCTCACCTTAATAAGATATTTATTGTTTTTACAGTATGTTCGTATATTGTACATTCTGTATAATAATCAAGATTTTTCATTGCGGTACTAAGCGATCAGATAATTTTAGGAAAGGCAAGGAAGTTCCAGCTAATCGTGTTTCTTGACTAAGGCATTATACTTTACAAATTTTAATATTTATTTTCAAACGAAATGTAGATGAAACAATTTGTGAAACATTTTATATTGCCTTATTAAATTAGAGACAAAATTGATGATCTTGATGACTATTTCTACTTCCACATCAAACATAAAAGCACATTTTTTAATCGATGAATATAACGCTTTAGAGATGAAACTCAAAAGAGTGGGAAGGCGTATGAATCCGTGCCATTGTCCTGGGATTCAGCTCGTGTAGCATCTCTATTACGGCAAACAATAGCGTAAGGAAGTCGCCCGTCGGCCGCTTCGCTGTGAGGTGAAGCCCTGACAGTGGCACGGCACCCGACACAAAGCGCCGTCGCCGCCCTCCTCTCTCCCTCTCCCTCTCCCTCGTCCTTGTCCTCGTCCTCGTCTGCTTCGCCACGCGCTCTTAATCACACCGCTACACCTAGGCATGACAAAAAACATCAATGGTTTTCCAACATCGATATTTTCTAGTAGAAATATCGATGTTATAACACCGAAGCTTTGCTCTCGATGTTTTCTTCACATCGATATATTTGTTCAGAAATATTGACGTTTTCAAAAACAATTTATCATGATATAAATAAAATTTCCAGTATCTAACATTTTGTGGATTTCTGGCAATCAACGGCTGTCACTGTTGTCGATTCCCAGTCTTCCCGAAACTGTTTGCGATTCGCAACCGTTCTACATTGTTATTACCTTTTTATTTTTAAGAGGAAATGTCGTTAAACTGCATTTTAAATCTTGACAACATAGAACATTGATTAAAAACTGAAAATGACGGTCAAATTTAAGGTAAAATATACATTAAACTAATATTGATATTACTATTTTAAATACTATTATATCATTGACATACTATTATGTATTACATTTGATCCAGAACATTTTACTTTGAAATGTTTCATCAAATTTAAAACAATATTTTTAACATAGATGTTTTTGTGAATATTTTCATCGACATCGAAAATCTTTTGGCGATGTATGGAAGTATCGATGTTTTGATAAAAATTGTCATCTCTAGCTACATCACCTACATACGACCGGCTGAGATAGCTTATGGCAACAGCTGTTGCGGCTGCAGCTTCTCAGACCGGTAGGTTCTAGTCCGTGCAGTGGCAGATTCTCTATACTGATAACATTTCTGGGTCGAATTTGACCGCGAAGAGAGAATATAAAAGTCGATCTAGTCTGATCCTTACCTTTACGTGGTTTCCTATATTAATATCAAGCGAATGCTGAAGCAATACCTTCATAAACGGACCTCGCCGCGAGCGCGATCTTTCATTCAGATTCCTTTTTCTCTGCTCTCCTTTCCTCGCACAAACTCTTATGCTTGCATGCACTGCTGTGCGACACACGCTGCGAGATCAGAGAAGCGCTGAGAGCGTGTCCAGACCGGGGTGATGCCCCCCGCTGAGATAACTCGGGGCAGGAGAACCGCCGGCAGGCCGCCGTGCAGGTCGACCCCTGCTCTGACGTTCCAGCGAGGAGGATCATCGCCTCACCCGGAATATACCCAGCACTACATTTACGGGCCGAATGACCATACTACTCGTGCCTGGAAGAATATAGAACATGAAAGAAAACCTGGAAAGCATCCTATCACGATCACTCATCTTGCCCCCGACTCCCGATGCCACGTAATACCTTAGTGTTAAAGAGAGAAGGTAGACACTTCATATTGTCCGTTGGTGGAATGGTATGGGTAGATGTTAGGAGTTATTTTTAATTATGTTTAAACATAAATTATTTTTAATCTTCTTAAAACTGTTACAATTAATTAATTTTCATTTTCTTATCCCAATAACAATTTTAGTATGCTTTGTCGTACTGACGAAAATATTTTCTTCAGAGCTTCTTTTTCCTGCTTCTGTCCGATATAATTCATTTATTAATAACACAAGTTGTTCAACAGAAGTGTCGTAATTGTACCGGCAAAGGTGGCTCAGAGCATCAACTGAGGTCACTGCAGCGCCTCTGACCAGGCGGTCCCCGAGTTTGTGTTCTGACGGTGGCAGGATTTTCGATACTAGCTAGATAGAATTCTGAAGAAGAATTCTAGCGGCCGGTTGCTCTGGTTAATACCAGGCGGCTTTTCCGATTAACACCAGGCGAATGCCCTAACAAACGAGCCACGGACCGCACTCAATGTTCCCTTCCTCTTCTTTGTCCTATCCTCATTTCTTACTTACACACTCACATGTACCACTTGTCGGAAGACCAGTTGGGAGCTTAGAGATTGACCCGACTGGGGCAGCGCCCTCCAGGTGGGAGATACCTGGTTTAGGAAAATCCCCGTAAGCGGACGTAGATTGATGTCGAATCTGGCCCTAGAATGTGGGAAGATCACTGCCATCTTTCGCAATGAAAACATGCACTATACTTACGGTACTAAAAACCTTAGCAGTTGATGCGGCAGAAACCACTAATTAATCAATTACTTAATTGAATGGCACTATTCAAGTAGTATTCAAAATAAAGAATCATGTGTCTTCACGGATGGCTCATTTATGAACTACGTAATTTTCGAATTAACCTAGCAATATTACTGGTGGCAACCAAGTGAGCGCAACATCAATGTGTTAACGGCAACAGTACGAAGTGACTCTCCCGCCGAATAGGGACACCCTCGTATCAGAAATTCACATCGTTCAGCAAACTTTTAATACCCGTAGAACCATATATTTATCCGACGATGAACACCTTTACCACATTCGTGAGGTATATCACAGACCCGTAGTCTCATCGACCAGGTCGCGTGATTGCATTATCCACTATCGTTTGCATTCATCGCATTTACTTTGACGGACACGAGCTCTCTCTAACGCTCTCGCTCTCATTATTATTGCTTCACATTTACCGTCAGCAAAATCCCCGTTGGCGGGGGTGGTATGACGAAAACCGAAGCCATTTCGCCTCCATTGGCCACACTACCGCTTTATCTACACGACTATGGGTAGAGCGGGGAGTGAGGGAAAAAGGGGGAGGGCGCCGATCGAATCACCTGCAGTATCGGAGAACTTCCGGTTCCTTTATGCAAACTGCTCCTCGCGCCTCTGCTGTATCGGCCCCAAAGCGCGCTCTGGCCGCTAGCTCCGACGTCTCCATTGAAGACTTCGCGTCGGTGCGGTTCAGCTTTTTTTAAAATTTATTAATGCTTGTTCGAACTGTTAGGCCTTTCAAGGTTGTGAATCATATAAAATGTTTCCATGCAAAATTGAAAACTTACGGCATTTTTTTTTACATATTTTTAACTTACAATTAAATATTAATTAATTACAAAGGAATGTCCAGGAAGGCTTCTCGAAATGTTTTCTAAGGCGTTGTTATTAAGTGCTTTCCTTTCTGTTATTTTACGAATGACGAAGTAAGTCTTTGGAATGCCGACTTTCTGGCCGGAATTCTTGGATACGGGTTTGAAGTAGAACCAAATTTAAATTTTGCTGGTTGCAAGGCAGGATGGCCAGTTAGTATAGATAGATTCATCCTAAGGGAATCTCGACTGACTGGAGGATACCTCGCCTTAAGCTCTGTGCACGCGGTGTCAGTTGGTTGCTGTCCTTTTGCGAGACTCGTGAAAGCGTGGGAGGGCAGGTGTGTCATTCAAACTGACAGTGCACTCTTCGCGGGTGGAAATGAGATGGCACGGTTCACGAAGCCTAAATATGTTCACAGCAAAGTGTTTCTTTTCGAACTCAAGAGATAATGAAGCTCTATCACGACCAAAGCTGGTGGCAACGTTACGACAAGATGATATAAGGGTAAGGTGGCAGTATTCTGCGAAGCGTCAGTGGTCTGTTCCGGACATATATTCGTTCCTGCCCTCTTCGGAAACAAGAACGCACGCAACAATTAGTATAGATTAACCTCACTCGTAAAAACTAGCTTAAGTGCTGCCCGTCAAGTTTAAACGGTGCTAGTTGATTCTAGCAGACTGACCGACAAATAGCTCTCGTTAACAACACTTTTGGTAGAGTTACTACTGTTTGGGTTCTAACTCTGGCCCCTTCAGGAACCATTGCCAACTTGACGGCATACACATTATCAACCCTGTCGGGGAAGTGACGTCTTCAATGCAGTGAAGACGTCACTGCAATCCTTTGACTACTGATGCTAAACGCTTCATGTCGCCTTGCCAGCTTCGTTAAGGTGGTTTCAGATTCCTTGAAATCCTATCGTAAATGAGGGGTCAGAAATATCTTGCTTGCGACCTCAGTCGCCACATCACCATCACTAACAACTGCGATCCTCTACTCTGATGCGAACAACTTTGCGGTAGGTTAGGCGGATTACACAACCGCTTGTCTACCTCCTCGGTCTTTCCACCTAGCGCAGGATTAGTGCGTGCCCGGCCGCCACAATTGAGAAGTTCACCAATTCTTTGACGTTGTTCTTGGAAATATGATTTCCGTCCTATACGACTGAGTTCGCAGTATTGCCTTTGTATACGTTTTCAAAACCTATTTTAATCCGTTAAGTCTTTCCCTACCTGCAATCAAGATTCCCAGAAAATATCATTTATAATTGTTTGAAAATCCTATTTTCGTTTGTTTCGCAGAAGACATCCCTTGTAAATGTTATGAGAAGTAAGATAAATTCATTATAATCACTTCTTAAACATTATCAATTGACTTGCGTGACATTAAAATAATGATCAAATTCATTCTTTAAAAAAATGCAATGATAATGATGCCCATTTCCCTTCTATGATTCGTAGGTCCATCTACATAGTGTGCTTATTCATTAATGTTTTATATGTGACGTCCTTGAAAAATCGTCATTAAATACGTAATAAAACTGACACCATTGTTTAGGAATATCTCAGCTTAGAATAGGCATACTTTAAAATATCTTTGAAGGGAAGTGGAAATGTGTAATATGCTCAGTATTCCTATTATGAACATAGAATGAACACGCAGTTCGCCATTTAAGAGTGTGGTGATGATGATTCGATGTGATGTTGGGTGATTATCAATTGTCAAAACTCTCTAGTGAACATCATTCTTCAGTTAGATTTTTAAAATATAACTTCCAAAAAGTTGTTAAACCAACAGTTTCCAGGAGCTTCCCATTTTGTACCATATAGCAACCTCTGAGTTCTTGAATTTTCTAGTAAAAAGGATTCACTCTTTCTTCTGTCAGATTTGAAGTTCAATGAAATCGGAAACGAACCCTCATTCAGAAAAACGATAGGGCCTGATGCCTTTGGGTTTGTCTCTTAATACTGATATTCTAGAATTTCTTCTTCAATTTTCCCTGTCCAGCCCATCGTCTTTACTCTTTTCTTCCTGTCATCTCTATGTCTGATCATTTATTTGACTTACCCTTACCCTCACCACCCTTTACAACATATCCTTATTCTTGAAGAATGCGCTCAATTCTGGCTTGTGGACTTTCATGTCAAAATCGGTAACGAAATCTGCATTGCATCATGCGCTTCTTTGCCAAAACCCCTTTGATTCTTTGCCAGAACCCACATCAAAACCTGTGGCACGCTGCCTACAGTTCCCCGCGGTACTTGCCAGCCTCGCAGGGCAGTGCAGGTCTATTGCGCCCATTGTTTGCACCGTATTCACCGCCTTCGCCTCAACCGCAGACGGAGTGGACTTTCTTTGGTCTGGCAGCTGCCGTGGTGCACTCTACCATCGCTTTTCGTGTGCTTTCCCATCTGTGTCTACGTTGCCACAAGCGGTGAAAACCTCACAACAGGCTTCTCGAACTCTGCCCTCACCTCACGAACCGCCGCCGCTTCCGACCGCGCCTCACCGGCATGGAAACCGCCCCCGCCGCCCCCATTTACCGCCACCGTCACCGCCATCACTGCACCGCCGCCGCCGTCCACACCGTGTACGCCGCCGACACCAGTTACGTTGCCGATACCTCCGTTGCATATGTTCTTATCACCGCAACTGTCAACGTCACTACCACCACCACCATCACCACCAGCATCGTCATCATCACCGTCACCATCACCACTACCACCGCCTCCGCCAAGACCGCTGCTCCATCCTCCATTGACGACATTGCTACCGCTTACACCACCATCTCTGCCGAATCAGCGAAGTCTCCATTGAAGCTACTACCTTCCACGCAATGTCATAGTACTTGCCCATTTCTCGCCTAGTCAACATTTTCCCTTCCGTCTCTATTGTCGAGTATAATGGGTTCGACGCTAACTTCGAACTTAAATCTAAAGTTATACTAATATTGCACACTGGTATTTACATTCTACGATTACGCTATTTACTGCTTACTTGGTCACTTCCGAAATTAACGCTCCACTCCACATCGTTTCCACCGCCGATTCTTCCTCGTACCTTTTCTGGCTTCTCTTCTACGATTTCCTTTTCCTCCACCTCCTCCTCTTCCTCCTCCGCTTCTTCCTCTTCTTCTTCTTCGTCCTCCGCGACGTCCTCTACCACCTCGTCTCCATCTCGGTGTCCTCTCCCTGACCCTTCCACAGTTTCTTCAAGGACGACCTCCACCCTCCATCACCGCCTCCCCCTCTTCCCCTGGTCTCGTCCGGGCCGCCGCCGCCGGCGCCGGCTGCCATTGTGTCCAGAGCTCTTTGTTCCCCGAGACTTCTCGGGCGACCCCTCGCCGGGCTGTAATGTAACCCTCCCGGCGGACAAAGCGAATGCATACGCGAACTGTTTGCCTGATCGAAACCGCTGATACTCTGTAAACGATAATTGCCGTGGTAGACCGCCGAGTCTGCTGTCGTGGCGCCCACGAAACCGCGAACGCCCTCAAACGGAAAAACAAATGGGACTGACGATACTTTGTTTGCGTGAGTATATATATATATATATATATATATATATATATATATATATATATATATTGCGCTCTGTCGGTCTTATCGTATCTTTCTTGCTCTTTTCCAGCGCGCGTTTTCATGTCGACACCTTCGTCTCTTTCCAAACCCGGAAGGTAAATTTTCGCATCCATAACTTCTCGGAACTGAGGGATGTAATTACAAATCAACTTCCTTGCACGTACTACGTACCCGGGCAAAAAGCAGTTAAGGCACTTGCGGTAATCTAATGCTGCTAATGCTGCCACAGTTTCGAAATATACTTTATTCTGTAATGAACGTAACTGACTAATTTTAGGACATACATGAAGGAGAAATTAATCCAATAGTTAGTGAAATCGGTCGTGCGCTGCCAGAGGCCCGTTTGTTAGGGCACTGCACCGGCATTCTCAAGGTATTGACCGGAGAAGCCAGAAAACTATGATCAGAGCAGCCGCGTCTAGAATTCCCAAGACATCGGCTGACTCCCACCTATCTATACAGCTGGTGTCCAACAGAAGATCCTGAGACCGTCGACATTCGAATTCTAGGACCGCTCTTCAGGGCTGAGCCACTCAGTGAAATAAGCAGGGTTAGGCCACTTCAGCCAGTTTGAAGACAGGAAATATTCAAGGGAAAATACTACAAAAATATTTTCATGAGGGGGAGTTTTTGAAATTACGTAGACAATTGTCTTTACACGTTTTGTCTTTATATGTTTTCAAAACGAAATAAAAATATTGTTTTTATTTTAAAAATATATAGCAACACACTCAAACTATTTATTTTTTCATCTACATTACCATCTTCGAACTCCATGGAGTGTAGGCAAGCGTTCTTCCTTAAGACGAAGATTATTAACCGTAATTTTTGCTCAAGCAATTACAATTGTTTAGTTTCCTTATCATAAGAGAATGAATGTAATTAACATAACATTACATTAAGTGATGAAATATCATGGGCGATAATAAAAAAGAGGAAAATAATTGGAGAGGAAAATAATATTTTGTTTATAGGTTAATTCATTTCGTGTTCTAATATTCCTTCTTGAAAGTAATGTGTTTGAACTGGGCTACAATTTTCAAAGCCGTTTTGTATCTGTTAAACCTTCAAGTCTAACAACGCGAATTGAACGTATTACTGTTTTCAAGGAAATGCATTAACTGCAGTACATTCCCTCCGCCTACAGTTTGCGCCAGGTCTTTTAATCCAACAGCAGCTTAATGAAACTCGTGATTGAGGTCTAATCTTATCTCCGAAGCCAAGTGTCTCCACCTCTTTGCAGCAGTTGTTTACTGGCCTGAAAATGAGACAAGCACGTTTTCACTAATTGAAATATCTCGGGGTCGCTGGTGTTCTGAAAGCTATTAGTAATTAATATAATGGAATAGACGACAAGACGCGCCTTCTCAACTACGTTCACTTTCCGATTCTAAGTATCTAATTGAACAATTGATATGTTTATCTTTTAACGAGTAATTCTTCAGGAGAAAATACGATTCCACGATACGATTTTTTGTCCTTTCTTGAGTCGTTTCAGGGGTTTTCTTAATAACTTTTTGTAATTATCACAATTTTTTTCTTTCTTCATCTCCTTGTATTTCGAATAATAAGACCATTAAAGTACAAACTCCTGTAGCACTTACGAAAAGCGCCAGAGAAATTCAACAAAATAAAAATAATGGTAAAAATAGGCGTTCGCGTTTTCTCAATTCTTTTATGAAAAACGATCTGATAAAATTCAACGCATTTGATTATATAACTTATTTCTGTAATCTATTTTTCGTATTAAGTTGAGTTAACTAGTTCATTATGAAACACCTGAAGCTTTTCCCCTTTATTGTTTCAGTATCTTGCATAACGATGGACCAATGTAGTAGAAGATTTTACGTTCTATATCTGAGAAAACTATAAAACAAAACAAACAGCAGGGAACTGACTCAAGTTGTATTGCACCCCTTCCATATGTGGAAAGAAAAATATGTAAAACTATTGCCCACATGAACTAGGACATACGTTCATATGTTAGTTGATATTCTTTCTCAGGATAGTCTGGGGACGGCCTTCGCCCCTAGATTCTTCTGTTGTCCTCTCGTAGCTCGGAGAAGCCCAATACCACGTGACTCCGAAGGGCTCATGCCTCTGCGCCACCTGCAGACCTCGAGGTTGAAGGCCGGGAGACTTGTGGTTCCGGCGGGAAATCTACGTCGCCTGTTATGTGCAGATTTACGAGCTGCCGCCGGCGTCGCGCGAGCGGGCAAGACGCGGAGCGGAACAACACCACGAACCGGGGGGCAGGGCTAGGCTGCTCGGGGGTGGAATGTGGTCTGGCGAGGCAATAGCGAGAGCGGCGGTGGACCCGGCAGACGCCGAGGTCAGGCTCGCTCCACCGCCCCTGGCCCGCCGCAACCCTCGCCGCCGCTTCCGCCTCCGGGTGCTGGCTCAGGGGCGCCAGCAAAACTTCGGGCGGGTAGGCTGCCAAGGGCGGCGTCTATCGACCCTCCGCGCCTCCAACCCCGCCCCTTCCACCCCTCCCCGCTGCTGCCTTCACCACACCCCCGCCTACGCACTCCACCTCCGCTGCCCCCACCTCCCGCCGCTGCCGTATCCGTCCATCGCCGCCGCCCCCGCGCAACGGGAGAGGTGGCTCAGGGCATCAACTGATGTCACTGCAGTGCCTATGACAGGAATGTTGTAGGGCCGAGTCCCTACGGTAGCAGAATTTTCGACACTAGCCAGCTAAGACGCGTTTAGTCGCTGTTTGGAGGAGAATTCTAGCTGTGGGCTGCTCTGATCGATAGTTTTCTGTGGTTTCTCCGATCAACCAGACAAATACCGTAGTAGTACCGTAACAAACGGGCTACGAGTCACGCGCATTTACTTCCTCTTCCTTGTCTTATTCTCAATCCTAACATACACATACACACGCACTAGACTCCTACACATGCCGGGAGACTGATCGGGAGCTTAGAGCTTCTCCCGGCTGAGGCGGTGCCCCGCAGGTGAGGGATACCTGGTTGAGGATTAGCCGACAGTAGGTCGGCGCCGGTCTCTCCATGCAGTGGGAGATTGCTGCCTCTTCCCGAAGAAAAATAATTAACTACACTTACGGGACTAACGGTCATCATTCACTACAAACATCATTCAATACACTTACGTTCACGCAGTTCACACTTCCGAAATCACTAACAATCAATTAGCCGTCCCCGCCACCACCTCCCGACGCCGCCGGCCTCGCTCCCGCTTCCTCCCGCCCTACTTCCTCGCCCTCCGTCCCCGCCTCCGTCCTCGCCTCCGTCCACGGCCCCCGACCGCCATCCCCTCACCCCCAAGCCCCGTCATCCGACCACCGTCCCGACCCCCATCCCGTCGCCCAATCGCCGTCCCCCGACCCCTCTGCGGCCGCAGACGCAGCGGGCAGGAGGTCGCGTGAAAACGGAGATCTCCCGACCGGTGGAGACCTTGCCGCAATACGCCGGAGGACAGCGTGAAAGACGCGGAGAGAATGGTTAGGTTTCAGAGTGAAGCTGTCAAAATGGGAGAGGGGAAGAGTGAGTGCGTTCTTCACGTATCTGGTGACTTCGTATTTTGATGACACAATTCGACGTGGTAGGAACGGAGTAAAAAGAGATCAATCTGACAACTGATCACTCTGATCACTCTAGAACGATGTCCGAAACGTGAATGGCACTAGGCCAAAATTAAAGAAAAAACAGCAAAAGAAGCAAAAAAAGTCGTTTGAAAACTTATGCGAATACGCTCATACTATTATCATTACTATTATTATTATTATTATTATTATTATTGTCATTATTATGAGCTGGTGAAACTGCACATATCACAACCCCGAACAAAACGGCAAAGCACTCGACTAATCCACATCGCCTACAGACGGGCACATGAGTTCACTGGCGTGCCCGTGCGCCTTTCTACTCGCGCGCCATTCAAACGAAGAGTGCGAAGATCGCAGGTATTTCCATACAAATATCTTTTAAATCCTCTTAATTGAAATGCGACCCTTCCAATCGTGTCCAGGTTTACCTTGAAACGAAGCGAGCATGCAAAGCGGAATACGGGATATAGCATTCAGGGATTCGCTGAGAAGGGTCACTTCTATTTATATTCTTTTGTAAATCGGAACAAAAGCATGTCGTTTAATGAGCAGTTGGTTATAAAAAGCTTTGCAAAAAAAACTTTACATTAGTTATAAAAATACATCAAAATTCTGCGAAATAAAAATGATGTACTTTGAGATTTTGTCGCCTATCATTTTGTTTGCTTTGGAGTTCCAAATAACTGAATTTAATGTTTTGAAGTGTAATTTTACATACAAAATTGACGATTTCAAATCCGAAATTATTCAATCATCTAACAAGAACACCCTTTTTTGGAATTCATATTAAAAAATAATCTGTAATCTTACAGGAGATCCCGTCTCAGGAATTTTACTACATGATTCAGTTAAAACCTCAAATCCTCTTACTACAAAAAGTGTTGTTGCTTAATTCAAACTTTTTGTAATTTGTTGCTTTAACGTTTACTTCAAAAGGTTACTTATTTTCCAAGAATGTTCTTTATAAGAATTTTACTCCGATATTGTTAAAACCCGAAATTTTTGAGATTCTCTTAGGGTTAAATGGAAAGGCCATAATTGCGAGTAAATACATCTCTAAGAATTTCGTACCAGGCTTCGATTCCTCGTTTCTCGCTTCGACTGAGAACTTAAGCGTTACCAAAATTTTCTCTCCCTCGAATGTCCCGCAGTTCCACTCAAAACGGTTGGAGAGAGTTTCTGTAATTCGGTATAATCCCTTGCCGCGCCGCGCCGGTTCAGCGCCCTAGCGTAACCCCACGGCGCGTGGCGCGCCTGGGGAAAGCGCTGCCGGGGCGCTGGGACGAGAATGCAGTTTGAGAGGAAGGTGGGTGGAGGTTGGATTTCGGGAGGGGGAGAGGAGAGGTAGACGGAGGAAGGAAGGAGGAGGGAGTTTCAGTGGGAGCAAGTGTATGGAAAGGAGAGGAAGGGCGGATGTGGATGGTGTTTTGAGGGGTATAGGGGAGGAGGTAAAGGGCATATGTTTGGGGGTACAGGAAGAAGGGAGAAAGAAGAAGATGGAGGGGGGAGAGAGATTTGTTTAAGGGAGAGGTACAGGTAGGAAGTCTGAGGGTAACAGATGGAAGGGTGAAAGGGAGAGGAGGGAGTTTCTAAGGGAAAGAGGGTGGAAAGTGGAGGGGGATGTAAGGGAAAGGCGGGTTGGTTGGATGAGAGAGAGGAGGGAAGGGATGGATGGCGGGATACGGAAGGGAGATATGGGTGGGTGAGGGTACGGCGGGATGGGAGGGAGGAGAGGTAGGAGAGGAACTAGAGGGATGAGTGGGTGGAGGTGGAGGGGAGTTGCGACAGAGCGATAGTTGAGCGGGGGCGGGCGGTTGGGCGGGCAACGGCCGTGGGCGCTGAATGCGGCAGTCTCCGCAGGCGCTTCCCTTTGAGGGCAACCACGCGCTGCCAATGGGGCTTTCTCGCAGACAAGCGCGCACCGCCCTTTCTCCGCCTTCGCCCACGGGCCCTGCCCTGCTCTGCCCTGGGCTCATGAGAACAGCGCTCCAGTCCCGCACGCCCCCCTCGCACCCGCTACCTAAACACACCCCCCCTACTGCCTCGCCGGGGAAAGGGTTCATCAACAATACATTCATCACAGAAAGCTTCAATAGAAAAATCCAATTTATTTAAATTAAATTGTTTCAGAAATTTTGACGTTTTGTTTAATATATGCTTTTGAAAACTGTATAGCACATTATAATATAGTACACACTATTTATATAATAAACGAATAAGAAATTATTGAAGATTAGCTGAGTAAATCAATATTCCTTTTTCAAGATCCGACGAGAGATTTTTAAAAATGTTGAAAACATTACAACATTACAACAAGTGTACAGGAATAGGTAGTCTGACATACAGAATATATGAAAGGACTAGTTTTTTATATGTACTTAGAAATGGAGCAGTTATTCCGTCTAGTATTCCGTCCGAACAGACAGAGGACAGAGTCAATTTTTTGATATCAGTAACCCACAAATTGTGGATTCTCACTACACAATGTGTTAGTAGTGTGAAGTTATTTACTGCGTTTAATGGCAAGGATTATCCCCTTTTTTGTTGTGTGGACACACATAACCTGTTTTTGTCGAAAAATCGCAATTTATTGCTGATACATTACAATTCTTTCACTATATTACCCAAGTATATCGTGAAAATATAAAAATTATCAGTAAATATCATTTATTCACTTGAAATTGCAAGGAGACAGTATGACGACTATAGTTTTGAAGCAAGATCGATATCTGATGACCCTCACGTCGTCACGGGTTCACAATATAGTATGCACTTTGAGATACATAATGCTAATGTCTTCACAGTTGGTGTGAGTAATGAGCGTAATAATGGAGTAGGTGGATGTGGTAATTTAGTGGAACGAGAGGCAGTGGAAGACGCGCGAACCAGCCGCATCACCGCCCACGTGACGCCACGTCCAGAGCGCGCGCGCTCAACCTGTGGCCCCGAAGTGGAGGGCCTGCCTCACAACGCGTGCGACTTCGCGATCGGCTCTCATTTCAATGCTGACTATCCTCGGCAGGCAGCGTCTACAAAGGCCCGTAGAGCTTTAGTCGTTATTTTATTCTGATCCACTGGATTAATCAATGTACACAATCGTTACAGACACAAATATAAATTGATAAATCTTAATATTTCATAGTGAGAGGGTGTTCTCTCTGGGATTTTCCTTAACCATTCAGAAGTCCAGTTTGTTTAGCTAACCAAATACCAAAGACCAAATAGTCTAAAAAAGTTTTTAAGCTATTTTAGTGCTCTGCAAGTGTAATTATTGTAGGAATTATGGACTATTTGTCTTAAGGTAAGCGTTATTTGCCCGGGGTGTTTGCAGTTCAGACAGAGTTTTGTTTGTAGATGATTTACTGAGTTGACAATTGTTCTGAACAGAAAGACGAAGTATTTTCGAGAAGACCTTTTCCTGACATACAGTACCTATGTGTTGGCATACTGTTGGGAATTTCTGTGAATTTGTTTGTTGGAAACACAGCTAGATCATTTCACATGAATTGAAGTGGTTATGTGACGTTTTATGTAAATGTTGTGATGGAGATTTTTATTACAATTGAATATTGAATGTGGATATTTAGTAATATTTCATAAAAATGCCATTGTTTCAAATATAGGTTTTAAGTTTTAGTGATAATTTATTGTAATAAATTAATCCTATTTTTCTGAATAGACTGTCAATTTTTCGAGTTTCAGATATACCTATACATAAACGAGACCTTCACATAATTATAAACCACAATTCATCTGATATGACATCCACCTGCAACCCTGCATAACGTCCTTCACTACATCAACCTTCTACACATTCCGTAGCGTGTTAACTTGTTCGTTGGCTTTCTCGTTGGGGGTCGTGGGATTCAAATGACGATCACTGCCCGTGGAATTAGCGTTACACAAAGCGGATTCGCGCCTATTTCCTCGCAGTTCTCCCCTACCCCTTGTTTCTCAGTTCCCCAACTACTCTGTCTTTGTTCAACACATCACCTGTCCAGTCATTGTTCTCAGCGTCATATGGCAGCGCGTCGGCCGCACGGCGCCCGAGGGTTGGCCGAGGGAGGTCCATTATGCCAACTTCCTGCTATTCAAATCAAGAGCTAATAAATCACGTAACACTGCTTGTCGCTATTCTGCAACAAACTCCTATTTATTACCCTATTTGTTACCCGACTCTTTACTTCTCTCCTTGCCCTTCCTTTCTATTTTCCTGTTGTCTTTTTTCTTGATCTTCCTCTCTTTAGGCTCTTCTTGGTGTTTGCTGATCCTCTTCTCTATTTACCTCTTCCCTTTAAACTGTTTCATCCATTCCCTATTTGTTCATTATTTCTCCTTTTACCATTCTTTTTGTTACTTTCCATTTTGAACTCGTGTGTCATATATTTAATTCGCACACGCGCATATCCGTTTTATTTCATTTTGCATCCGCAGTCTCCCATGCCTGTAATCCTGCCATATTATTCCCATACGTGTAGTATATCAAAACATTTCGCTCTCATTCCCTCATACATTCCCCAATAATACAGCCTTGATGTATCTGCCCATGAAGCTAGTACTCATGTATGCCTTTCAGTAACAATTGAGGTCTGTTCTTTTTTCCACTGAAGTGGACGAAATATGATATAAAAGGCACACTTTTGGAAAACAGTTTTATTACAGTAATGCCGTTCCGGATGAACAACTAATAAACGTATACAAAACAGAGTAATTAGTTTATTTGGATGCTCCAAGAAACGTATCTATTATGCCGACTGTCATATCGACCAAAACGAGACGAGTTAAAGATATACTTAACCTGAATAATAACCTGCTTCTACAATGCACAAATCACTCCATCAAATCTTTTATGGGCCTGTAAGGCCAAATGCAGCAATACTGTTGGATTTCCCAACCCAATTCTATCGCCATGCTATAATACCATTAAATTCTAACTCTCTCTCTCTCTCTCTCGCTCAGTTGCAACTCAGCATAATAGATTACGGTAATCTCCTCAGAAACCATAGAAACCATAGTATTTACCATAGTGCTCGTTCGATTTCCACCCCGAAGGTAGGTACGTTCTCTACAAACAGCTGGGGAATAATAATTACTGGAACTAGTGTTGAATGCTAGTTGACGATAACTCAAAAAGTACGTGTGAGTACATTAAAGTATTCATGAAAGTTGCAGTATGAGATCAAAAATGTTTCAGCTGCTTGAAAGTTCAATTTGACTCATTTACCTTGCGCGTTTTCAAATTAACGCCGAGATCTCGACATTCAGTCTTCGCGATTAACACGACACAATCTTGAATTCAGCGAAAACAAATTGCCCCACACATTTAGTGCTAAAATACAGAATCTGCTTACTTTACTCGCTTTGATAGAGGAACTACTACTGAAGTAAGTGTGCTTAGGCTGAGAAACAGGTAATATGGTTAGTCTCTCCTGATCCTCTAAAGGCAATTTCATTTCCTTTTATTGAAATAGTTATTTAATTGTAATTTTTTGCAATAGTTGAAGCGCTACCGACTGAAGCCTAGCTGTGCCGAAACATTTTAAGCGAAACACAATGTTCAGAATTCATGATTAGTTATTTACGTTTAGAGAGCACACTATTACAACAATTTCTTTCTTTTTCTGTCTGATTCTTTTCGTGTCTGTTCCCGTATTCTTCTATACAGTAAATTTCAATTTCTGTTAGTATTAAAAAAATCGTTTGGAATTGGAGAGAATAGTATGTCCAAAATATATTTAGATAGTAAGACATTATTTTCTTATAATTCATTTTATTTTTTTCAATTAGAAACCTTAATGTTAAGTTTACTAAAATATGAAAATTAAAAGTCACGTTTTGGCTGAGAGGTGCGCAGATGATGGGAAGGAGGGAGGCTAAAACTTTCAAAAATCGTACTTCGTGTTAGTCTTAATTTAACTGCAATGTGTCGTTTGAGTTTAAGAAACGTTTCACCATCTTATCTGAGGTTACCCTTGATTGCAATGGTATCTACTTAAATATATTAAACGGAAACTAATCTACCCACTTCTTACTAATAAATATGCAGATACTTGCGTTTTTGCGATAATTCAGGAACATTTTACCAAATTAATTATATAAATTAAATTCAACAAGTTTAGCACTAGTACTACCCCTTAAAACACCACGACCAGGGGCGGGGCAGGATAGCGAACCGGCGATTTCGATCTGGCGCTGTCGAATCACTTAGTAGGTTCCGCTAATGGAAGAATCGATGTCCTGCCTCGAGGCTAGTGTGTATTATGTGTCACCCGGCTTTCAAAGCAATAGATAGGTGGTAGGCGATACCTTAGTCTTCCCAAATGCCCTTCAAAACGGGACACTTGCTGATACGAAGTGAATTTAATGAGATAATGATGATAATAATAATTATCATTATTATTATTTATTATATTTATATTATTATTTATTATTATATTATTATTTATTATTATATTATTATTTATTATTATATTATTATTTATTATTATTATCACTACAATCGATTTGTAGTGAAACTAAGATCATATGGTCCCTTCTACCAGACTCCTTAAATTTAATAACATTTAAAAGAATTAAGAGTCGAAAGCAGGAGTAAGAACAAATAAATACTATAATACTTTAAACACATAACACACACATACATAAATAATGTGTTTAAAGAATAACAGAAAGAGGAAAGGTGAAAATATGAAAAAATGTACTTGCATCAGAAACTTTTAGTTTTTTTAAATTTTTTTATTAGAATTATTTATAATGGTCGCATAAACATCGAGGTCATGAGCGACCACAAGCTTGTAATACAGAATCACAGTATTTACAAGTGATTTCTGTTGTAGGTTATTACAATTACAGGCGGTTATTACACATACTATACATTTGTAATGGACAGGTCAGACACTTGACCTGGAGAAAAGGCATAAAATGGATATTCTTTATTGACACATAACCTGGGTTTGAAATAGTTATAGTAGTATAAATCATAGTTACATAAGAAAATTAAATGTATACAAAATAACCATATCAAGAACAGTAATTCATATAGTAACCAGGATTTATTCTGCTGCAGTATTCTGCAGTAATTGGGTGATTTCTGATTGTTTATGTATGATTGTATATTTCCTCTTCAATTCTCTTTGTGTGATCCTCACACAAACTGTAACTGTTGAAGTCACCTAGAGTACATGGCGCCGGCCGTTGATTTATTAAGTGGGTCAGTTCATTAGCTGTAAGGCATGACTAGTTTTTAACTTGACAAGTTGTGAAGTTAGACTACAGGCATTTGTGGAGGTTGAGTTTATCGAGGAAATCGATACACTATACACACTACTTGCGTCGTTTAAAAGTGTTTGAATGTTGCTAGAAAGATTGTATATTTCCTTTAAATAATTTAAATTAGGGCAATGAAATCAATATATGAATGATGGTAATCGGTATGAGGCAAGTTAGGCAACGATTTGGGACTCCTTTTTTATTAAAATGCTTGTGAAGTCAAGGCTGAATGCCTATTCTCAAGCGAGTAAGAACTACTTGATCCCTTCTTTTTTGAAGGTAAGGAGCGTGGTCTTCAATAACTGATTTTCTGTCATGAACAGTTTGCGCTAGGTGGAGAACTTTTCCATTCCGTGTCCCACAATTCCTTGTTTTTTCGAAGAAGTACTTTTTTATAACATTATGTGAGACATTATGTGTGTCAGAGGTAAGGAGGTAGCTTGTTTGGCTGTGCTCTGTCAACTAATGCGTTGCCTGTTATACCAATGTGGGAGGGGATCCAGACAAACACTATTTCTTTGTTAATGTTTAACAATTCGTCTTATACAGATTTTATGTTTTTTTTAAATTATTGGATCTAGTTTGAGGTGTTACTAAAGCTTTCTAGTACACTTCAGTGTACTAGGCGAATCAGTGTAGATTACAAATTTTGTATTTAACATATCTTTGGTGCATTTTAAGACTCTGTATTATGGCGTAGCTTCACAGTAATATATAGAACATATATCACTAAGCTTGAAAGATTGTGTTTGACCATCAATTAAAAGGCACATCCAGAGCCATTAGAGGTTTGGAACTATCTGTAAATATGCTGGTGTATTGACTGTAAGTAGCTGACAATTCGTTGTAGGGAGCTAGATATATTTGTGGACCTGTGTCAGTTTTCCTGTATTCATTAAGACTTGTATTAATGGTTATTTTAGAAGAAAAACAGGGAGGTCTTTAGACCTAATATCTGGATTTACGTGGGGAAATGTGAAGTCTATTTCATCGAAGTATTGTTTTAACAATTGATATGTTGGTTTGGGGGAATTAATTTTTTTTTTTTTTGGTTTTGAACTGAATATCTCTGAGGAGAATATATTCCTGTGGGTTGGGTTACAGGAAGAACACGAGATTTTGCTGGCGTAAGAAAAGGTTATTTTCCGTCTTCTTATGTGAAGGGGCTCTTCATTGGCTTCAGCATGGATACTAGAGACCGGACTTGTCCAAAAGGCTCCAATTGCCATTCGCAATACATTAGTATGGATTGGGTTAAGTCTGTTTAATATATTTTTTTGCTGATTGATAAATAATTGATCCATAATCTATTTTGGAACGGATGAGGGTTCTGTAAGTGGACAAGATAATGTTTTATCTCAGCCCCATGAACTTGAAGAAATAGCTTTAATAATATTCATTCTGAGAAGGCATTCCTTTTTTAATGTATTGATGTGTGGTTGCCAGGTTAGGTTGTTGTCAAATATCATGCCTAGAATCTTGATTTCCTTTTCACAGTTGATTGCTAGAGAATTTATATTGAGTTTTAGTTGTACGTTGCTGTTCTTGTTCTTCCTGAAGATGATGCATTTTGACTTCATTTGTGAGAATTTGAAAACGACTTTGTTAGACCAATTTTGTATGAATCGAGGGTGCTTTGTAGTTGTTGCTGAATAGTTTTTGGGTTTTTCCACTAACTAATATAGTGATGTCGTCAGCAAACATATATATTTTTACTGGTTTCTGAATGAGTTCAGTTAATCATATATGGCAATAAGGAACAAAGTAACACTGAGGACAGAGCCTTGGGGTAACCCATTACATAGTCTGTGTTTGTCAGAAAGGGTATTATTGAATTTTACTTGAAGAAATCTTTCGCGAAGAAAGTTGGCAATGAAGATTAAAATGTGTCCGTCTATTCCCTTGTCATACAGTAGTTGTAAGGTTCGTTCTTTCCACACCATGTCGTAGGCTTTTTCTATATCGAGACTGATTAGTGCTAGGTGTTGGTTTGTTATGAATGCGTCACATGTGTTTGCTATGGATGTTGATGAGATGGTCCATAGTCGATCTATTCTTCTAATCCACTTTGATGAGGGGATAGCATGTCGTTGTGTTCTAAATGCCATATTAGTCTTCTGTTGATTACCTTTTCCATTAGTTTCAAAGGGTAGATGTTAATGATATTGGTCTATAGTTTACAGGATTGTTTATGTCTTTATTTGGTTTAGGAATTGGTAAAACTATTGCTTCTTTCCACTTGTTAGGAAATGACCCAGAGATTAACAGTTCGTTGAATAGGATAGTAATATTATTCTATGCACTGATTGGTAGTCTTTCAAAAAAATATTTAAAATGCCATCTGGGCCTGGGCTGGACTTTCTCAAATTGGAGAGAACCGAAGTAATTTCTTGAACTTGGAGAGGATGATTTAGTATTGATGGCAAGAGGTATTTAGTTGCAATATTTTGTCCAATTGTGACACCAGATTTAGTTTGTACGATTGAAATTCATCACTGAAATTTTTGTCACTTGAGTTATTAGTAAAGGTCTGAGGCCAAGGTATTTGTTATTTCTTTGGGAGATGTAAGTACTCTATTATTCACTGTTAACAATTTAGTATGAATGGTAGGTTTGTGTATACCATTTATTGCTTTGATTTTTTTCCAATTCTCAAATGTGCTTGTAGAATTATTTATAGATGAGATAAAGGTTTCCCATGATATTTCTTTTGTTAACTTTATATGTTCTTCTTGCTAGAGCTCTCGTTGTTTTTATATTCATTTTATTTTCAGTTGTTGGATGTCTCTTGAATTTAAAAGGCTTGTTTGGGTATTCTTCTGCATTTTTGGCATTCTTGATTCCATCAAGGAAGTGGCCTTTTATGACTTGTTTGAGGATTTAGGTATAGTTGTTTCTGCAGTTTGAAGTATAAGTTCAGTTAGGTCCTCAATCTTCTTCGTTATGGAAGTATAGTTCTTGTGCAGTAGTTTCATTTTATTGATTTTTGTTGAGATAATTAATTTGTTATTGTGAAGTCTGCTTCCGAAAGTTTCCATTTGGAGTACACTTGGTTTCATATGCAGTATCCGACCTTGTTTGGTGATTATAATAGAAAAATGATCACTACCAAACAGTTCATCAGAGATTTTCCAGTCCCAGAGATGAGCAATTGATGAAGAACTGATGGTTAGATCCATGGTACTGATGTTTTTATAAGTTGTTCAGATGGATAGGTGAACCATCGTTGAGGTATATTAACAAGTACTTTCCAATACTTGTTCAAGTATCTTACCTCTTGAGTCATCTTTTTGATTCCCATATGAAACTGTGACTGTTTGAAGTCACCTAATAGTATAAATGGCCTCCGGAAGTTCATTTACTAAGTGGTCAGTTCACTAGAAGTGATGCCTGACTTGCGGGGGAGATAAACATTACATACTGTTGTGCGGCTTATTTATGTGGTTTATCGTGACAGCACAACATTCAAGGGTGGAATTGAGATGAAGTTCATCCACTTTATAAGCTGACGTTGTGTAGATGGCTTCCCCCAGCTATGCTTCCATCTGTTCTGTTTTTTAAATACAAATTGTAGTTTTTAATGCGTGGCTTTTGGTATATTTTATTATTAGTTTCTTGAAGGCAGATCATATCGGGGTTGAGTTATTGATTAGTAGAAGCAAATTCTCTTTTGGGGATTAAAGCCATTTATATTCCATTGGAGAATGTGTATGCTATTTAGAGCAGAATTTAAAGAGAGTATCAAATTGAATCTTCATCACTGTCACTGGAGTTTTCAATTTTCTTGATTTTGTCAATACTCTTTAATTTCTTTTTTAAATTTGTTGAAGCGTCTTTTGATGCTTTTATCCGTAAGGAGGGGGTAGGTTCTTCTAACATTAGTAGTAGCCGTTTAATATGTGGAGTGAATTCGAGAACGGTTTCCTCAATGTTATTGCAATTTTTGTTTTTCGAAAAGACTCTTAAGTTGTAACCAGTTTAAAACATATTTATTACTTGTTTGTGATAAAGTTTCTTTAAGTGGGGCAAGTTGGTTTCCTAGTTTATCTGACTCCTCTGCAGCAGAAATTTCGAGTTTGGATTTTTTATTGCTTTTTGAATTTGACTTGGTCAATGTGAAGTCATTAGATTGATGGTTTTTATAATCCATTGACTCTGGTGAAATCGATTGTAAATTATTATTATCTGAGACTGTTTCTTAAAGATGGGTTAAGATTTCTTCACTTGCGATTGGGATATAACGTTTCTGATGGTTCAAATTTTGAAGATAGACTATTGGATAAGGGCGCGTTTAACATTTTTTGAAGGTAGGTTGTCAATAGGAGGAGACGCCGTTGAGGAGGGTTTAAGTGCTGGGAAGGAGGAGGGGACAGCTGATTTTTTTCATTGTAGTATCTTCGCGATGTCCTGAGGGGTTATCTTTTTGTTCGTTCATAGGCAATGATTTGCAAAATGTCCGTGTCTTTACAATAAAACATGATATAGCATCTGAAGATGGATATATCCCAGAAAGCTGTGTCGTCGTATTTAATTTTCATGGTTTCTGGTACTTTGTCCATGTCATCCGGATGAATGTAAATTTGTCGCCGGAAGCTCAAAATGTGGCTGAATCCTGGTTCTGACATGCCAGCTCTCAGGAAGGTCATTGTAAAGCCTATTCGTATTTCAGTTTCGTTAGCTCATCAATAATTACTGGAGTGTGGGATAATAGGACACACATTGGAAAGAATGAGTCTTTTATCTGCGTAATTAGTGGTCTAATAGTTAGAATTGAGTTATTAATTTAAATAGTTGATTTATTGTCAACTAATTGTTTTACAGTTTCCTTGGAATCGAGATATACAATATACGGTTTTTTGAAATCCTTGAGACGAACCGTATTGGTTTTAGGATTAATAATTTTTGCAAGTTCCTGGATTACGTTTTTACTGATATTCCTTCTACTGAGTCAATCACAATCGCGTGTTCTTTTTGTAGGGAACATACCTTTTGTGAGCAGCAGTCAATATCTGTTGGCAGAATCCTGTTTTTCATTATTAACTTGACTTGACTGTTGGATTTCACTGTTAGGATGACTCCTTGATCAAAGCCATCTTAGAATGGTCGTTGGGTGTACCAAGTACACCTACGATGTTATAAGTGCGTTTTACCCACTCGATGATTTGATTCAGAGGATCTTGTTAACACTGAAGTCGAAACGACACAACACTCGGCACTGTACGGCCTAGACAGCACACTCCGAGCTCACTACAGCTTATCGCTACCGCTTATCACACACGGGAGGTCTTTACTCGCCAACGGTACCGCTTCCTTCGGAGGGGAAGTAAAGCCGGCTGTCCCATGTTAGTAGATTTACTTGCATGTTAAAGATCCTCAAGCCTAAATGACGCCTCTGAGCTAAATTCAAATCGCCTGTTTCTCGCCCAAGAAATACCTCCTTCTCTGCTAGTTGATGAAAGGAGCGTAGCGAAATTTGCTTGGTCAGACGGAAGAGCGGACCTGATGGCCCGAGTCTCGTCACGTAAAATAAGGCAAATTCAATTCAATTAAAAAAAACGGTCGGAGCGACACCCACTTTTAGTTTTTACCTCTTCATTTTGTACCCTTTTCATTAAACAATGTATCGCCGTTGTTGCCGATCCCATTGAAGACATTGTAGTTAGTTCTCAAAAGCTTGCGTAGATATTATTTTTTTTAATTAATTAATACATTTATTTTAATTTAATTTTTGATTTCATTATGTCTACATTCTTTCCGTTTTATACTTCAAAATTGCTCCCAAAATTTGCAATTCGGATAAACAATAAACAAGAATGATGTTGAACGTGGAGGCATTCGATATTAATCATTTTGTAATAAATTATATTTGATGAGACATAACACACAGGTCCATTTTTATCATAAAAATATTATCTTTCATCTTCGTTTTTAATACATGATATTGGTCGACATTCTATTTTGGAGGCCAATGCTGACCGGACTTGCCGTACACGAAACGCAGACTCGCGAACATGACTCAGCATAGTAATCGTGCGAGTATGTCAATCGTATTCCCGCTCTAATGTGCGGACGCGACTCAGCAATTGGTTCCGATCACAGAGCGTTCGGAATCTAAAGAATGCTTCAACTCTTGTGCGCAGCTGGTTCACAATTAATGCACAGAAGTAAAAGATGAGAATGAATGCTCCTACATATGAAAATTAGGTCTTCAGCTATACATTATTAGGATGCAAGTTAATATTAAATATAAATACGAAAAGGTAATCAGCACTCGATATAATTATTCGATTATAAATAATTTTGTTGTTTTTACTGTCGACAGGTCATGAGTTACATATTTTTAAATTAATTAAACAATGTACCCATCAATTGTTTTAACTCTTATAAGTTATTCATGCTTTGATACTCATGATAATTATATTTCAAGAAATGAGTCCATCTTTAAAATTCCAATTCTTAAAAAGTTATTATTTTTGCCTTTTGTTAAATTATTATGAGAATTTTACAGATGTCACTCCATCAATGTGGTATAAAAAATCTGAATAGAATTATTAACCATACATTCATGTTAAGAAAATAATACATATCTATTACATAACATTGGCTAGTAAATGTGGCGTAGGCGATACCATACGTATATACGTGTAGTACGGTTGTAGTATTCTTATTTCTGTATAGTAAGCTGATTATAAACGTTGTACGGTTTCAAGAAGTTCTCTGAATCATTCCAAGATTATACACAATTGTAAATAGTTATCGGTGTTTTTCAAATGGAAAAGATATTGAAAACTAGTGACCTCGACAAGCAAAATGCTATTGAAGAATCACAGAATGAATTACAAAAAGGTTAACGCACATTGCTTAAAAACAGCTAATAAGAAACAGTAATACAATACTACAATAAAATAAACATTTAAAAAACATCAAGAATAATGCAATAAAGTAGTGCACTATTTAGGTAAACAGGTCCTATGCAAAACATGCAAATACTTTTATGTATATCTAGGTAATGTGTTTCTCTATTATAGTGCAATTTAATGTTAGGTAGCTGCAAAATATAAATTTAGCATGTAAAAGGGAAATTTAATTTCTATCATAATGAAACCTCTTTCTTTCGTATAAAATTGGAACAGAATAAATGGTATGTATTATATATGTTCTTCTTGAGATTATTTTTTACTGCATATCAAAGAACAATAAAAAATGAAACGTGTAAAACATGAAGTTGAAAATAGATGCAATGTAATTATAAAATATAAAGTATGTGTTACATTTTTTGTCACTCATTTGAATATAACTTTTTATTTTAAATTTGCAACTCAAAATCTAAAACTGCATTTGCACAATACACTGAAACTCTATTGCACAGTGTGATCAAATGAACTGTGGATAATATAGTCTGCAAACTGGTTCAGATGTTCCATTATTGATTAGATCGTAAATGTAATAATTGTATATTAAAGCTATAAATCCAATACAAGAGCAATTACTGTTTCAATTAAAACAGTTCATCCACTCTCTATAGTGTGCATAGTTTAACATTCCACGCCAGCAGTAAATGAATTACAGATTTCGTAACTTAATTAATTTGTCTTCATAAGTGTAACACGATCGGCAATTCGAAAGGTTTACCTGCATCGACTAAATGTAATTTCAGAGTTTCTCAGAGAAGTAATCTTAAATACCACATGCCTCCAAATAAGAACATGTAAAGAAAATGTGCATCTACTTTCAGGAAGTTTTAGCCGATCATATTCCCGAGACAGTCACCCCCAACATCTCTCCCCATCCAGATCATTCCCAAATCCAAAACTATGCCCACTCCCCTAATTACAACATACCCCCAAAAATTAAATACATCTCTCCCCAGGAAATGAAAAATATCATTAGATCCCTCCCAAATAAAAAAGCACCTGATCATAACAATGTTAATAATGCAGTATTTACAGACATCACCAAAGCCTACGATCGAGTCTGACACGAAGGACTAATATATAAACTATCGTCAATTGGAACCCCAAAATACCTCTTTAAATCATTAAATACTTCCTCACAAACAGAACTTTTTCAGTCGTAATAGAGAACCACACCTCAAATCCCCGCCTCTTAAAAGCAGGACTCCCACAAGGTTCACCCCTCTCCCCACTGCTATTTAACCTCTACACAGCGGACATTCCTACTTTCAGGTTAACACAAATAGCCCAATTTGCAGATGACACTGCAATATATATCTCTCATCCATCATTAAACTTTGTAGCAAATAAAATCCAAACATATCTTCAAACATTAGAAAGCTAGTCCTCAAAATGGAAGATAAAAATCAATCTCACCAAATCAGACGCTAAAATATTCCCATTAAAACCTCTCTCCTCTCCCATAAAATTAAAAATTAATAATAACATAATTCCATGTCCTCCAAATAAGAAGGCAGTTAAATACTTAGGTCTACATCTGGACACCACCCTCAACTGAAATAATCAAATAGACAAATTTCAGCAAGCCAAAATTAAAATTCTTCAAAATATTATTCAAATTATATAAATTAAAATTATATAAATTCTTCAAAAAACCTCTCATAAATAAAACTACTAAACTGTCTTTAAACAATGCCCCAATGCCAATAAATCAATCATCAGACCCCCTCTTCCTGCACGCCTGTCCAATATGGACAAATGCTGCCAAATATAACATTCAAAAATTGCAAGTCATCCAAAACAAATTCTTAAGATCCATCACCCAAGATCCCTGGTTCATTTCAAAAATTCACTCCGAATTAAACATCTTACCAATTTCTCACCATATTGCCCATCTTTCCAATAACTTTTTCTCGAATCTGCATTTAATCAACCAAAGCAGAAATCTCAAATTGGGTAAATATACAGAACGTCAAACTCGAATAAAAAACAGATATCCGTTACATGCATTCTTAGACATATTTAACAATATAGAATGAATCAATTGAGGTGCTCTGTGAGTCCCCTCGTCAGATGTAGCTTAGTGTTAGTTGTAAAATAGATTAAGTAAATAGATTGTATGCCAGAAAACAAATGTAAAGTATAGCATTCGAAGATATTTTATGCTCAATACATTTTTGATATTCGGTTCCACGGGCTTATACTTTACCTCGTGTTGGAGGAGTAGCATCTGATAACACTAATTAAAAACTACTCGTGTGAGGAAAAATTGATTCGTGTGATCTGCTGGGATGTCTCAAGTTATGTCAATGATAATAAAATATAGTTGTCCCTGTCCGGGAGGTCCTAAGATTCTAGTCTCGGCGGTGAATTATCAACACTAACTGCTAGATAGCTAGATTGCTTTCAGCATCTGTTTGGAGGATAATTCCAGCGCCTGGCTGCTCTAATTGATGGTTTTCTGTGGTTTCCCCGAGCAATACCAGACGAATGCCGGAACAATACCTTATCAAACGAGAAAATTTATCGCGCGAGGACTTTCTTTCTTCATCTGTGGTCCCTCTCCTCTTAAGCACACACATTTACACGCACTGCCCTACTGCACATTTGGGGAGAGCAGACACGAGATTAGAGCGCCCTCCGGCTGGCTGGTGCCTCACTGGTGGAGATAAAAGGTAGAATCACCCAGATGCTGACGACTAAGTTGGTGCCGGATCTCGTGCATTGACGGAAGAGTAGCAAGAACATCGCTCGGGATATGATTTGCTCTACACTTAGGGGACAAATAAGCATTAGTAGATCCTAGTAGGAGAACTCCAAATAGATAATGGAGAAGAGCGTCCCACACTTCTCGCAGAAAATAGGCACGAACGTTTTTGTGATACAACAAAATAGGAAAACAGATCGAGAGATGAAGAGGAGCAATGAAGAAGTAGGTGTGACAAAACAGGGGGGAAAATGTCCTCGAAGGACATAAGTCTTATACAGTGACTGCGCTTTACATCTCGGTATGTCGAACTTCAAACGCAAATAGCACGCGCTAAATGATGGTGACAAGCAAGCACTATTTTCTTAAACATATAGGATTCAAAGAACATCAGTTAAACACTACTGGTACCGATATTTTCACGCACATACCATGGTATTTCACATAGCGTATGAATAAAATAGAATTTAGAAGATTTTTATATCATTCCTTAAACGAAGTTTATTCCTTTTGAAACAACTTTTTCTCTCGATTCAATGACAAGGCTGCATAACGTGCTATAGTTTACTGTACTCTCCGAACATCAATAAAAACAGACTTTCTTGAAGTAACTAAGAAATATCTTAAAACTATATCAGTGCAATTCACTGAAATTCTAGAAGTTTTATTTACAGAAGTGCTCTTTTATAACACTTAAAGATTTGAGCGTCGCAGTTTCACAACTACTTTATTCAAAGATCCTTGAGTAAGTTGCCAAACCACAGCACCGAATGCAAAAGTGGCTTTTCTCTCCCATTAGGATAAGGTCTCTTTCCGAGCTTTTCTTGGTCCATTTTCTCGTAAGAGGAGGTCGATTTTTGTGTGGCAACGTGAAAAGAGCTTAACAGTTAAGAGCTGCATTGTGCCGCTCGCAGTCAGCCCAGTCTCTGAGAGAGCCGGAAGTAAACTTCTAATCGAGTGCTCCCGGCAGTGACGTCATTCTGGCAACGCTGGAGAAGGATCTCGATAAGAACGTCATTCACGGCTTCAAACGACACTAAATGAACATCGTTGATTTTCTTGAAATAGTATAGAATACGTGAAGTGAGTACGAGAATGTAAGTGGAGATAGAATGGGGAAGTAAGAATCATGCGAACTCCGTCAGTGCAAACATACACTATCACACTTGTCGAGAGACCAGTCAGGAGCTTAGAGCTTGCCCGGCTTGGGTGGCGCCCAGCTAGTGGGAGATTCCTAGTTGGGGGAATCCACGCAAGCCGACTTAGGTCAGCGCCCGATTTTGCCATACAGCGGGGAAGATCACCGCCACCTCACGTGACAAAACATGGACTACACTTAAGAGACTAATTACTTTAATTAATTACTTTCATTAATCAATTAATCAATTTTTGTTCCAGTAAAGCTCCTCAGTAGGCAATCGGCATATATTCCCGAAGTATACGCACGTTCCTTTGGTTTTTGTTTCCCAGTCTACCGACAATATGGCAATGTACAATCGGATCGAAAATACTAGACAGCGGTCGGTGCGGCTATTTTGACCGTACTACTGATAATGCTTAATTTTATCCTTGGACAAACACAATTACCGTACAAATAAATATGAGTTATGAAGGAAAAAACGTGGAAATAAGAAAAATAATTATTAAGACTATCCTAACCGAAACGTCCGGATATGGTTCTCGCCAAAGCAGGAATTTGGACGATAATGAATCAAGTTATTAACATTGATTCAAGACGAGAGCTCTTTCATTATCGTTGTACGATTAGTAATTTGAACTAAATATTTTCTTTTTCCATCGGCGAAGATTGCTTAGCCAAACTAGGAACATTTTTCAAGACAGCTTATTTTGGTGACTGCTTCGAGTAGAGATGTCGCGGAGGGTCTCTGTGCTACGTGGTTTGACATTAATTTCATGTAATTCATTAAGTAGCTCATAAAACGATATTTCAAATCTCTTCTTCATATGAGCAGTACAATTCCTTACAATCGAAATTAAAATAGTAATCGTTTGTAACTCGCGTTCATTTTACCTTCAATTATCGTACAATGTTTCGTGTGACAGATTTTGCTCTCTCCTTCCCTTCATTTTAACCCCCCTATTCACAATACGTTCATTTCATTGTTAAATATTGAATACTTTACTTATCAATTATTTGGAGACTTCTGCTGCTTAATGGTGATGAAAAGCGGCGTAAAATATGTTGTCGATGTCTTTCCATTTTCAACATTTTCTTCCCAAACTCCTTGCAGCAAAAGAACATTTTACCACCACGCACTTCACAAAACCCCATTTACCTGATGGATATGTGGTCTTTGCCTTTGTTTGCTCAGCGGACTAACGTACCTCGGCCTACCCACCGGTCGATTCTTCCGGTGTGTTCTAGAGAGTTGTCTCGACTTCACTCGCGACATACAGGAAGGAGAAAGTCAATAACATTGACTCGCGTTCTAGAATTCGATAAACCTTGACAGAGCTCACGTCATTTTTTTCTTGGTTTATTATTTTTTCAAGATTTGAAAAATGTTTTTAACTCTTAACGTATTTTATTATTCTTAGGGTAACCGCCACTATTCTAGGGTAAACGTAACAATTTAAATGTATTTAATTCATTTACAAACTCTTTGACATCGATATCTCCGGCTTTTTGATAATATAACTAGGAGTTACGGAATGAAATCGATATCTTTGAACCATTTTTAGAATTAACAATATTTTATTTTAAATAATAGGTAACGTATATTCATTACTTTCAAACTTTCAAATTAAGTGAAATAATAAAAACTAATCATATGTTTCAATGTGTACGAGTTTCTCACTTTATTTTCGATAATAACGATAATTATGTTCATTGTCTGAGATACTATCTTAAATCGATATCATATATCACAACTTAGAAAAGACCTAGTGTCACAAAGAGTGAAAAATGCGGAGAGATATTTCAAAATCTTCAGAGAGTGATACAATTTTAGCTTCTTGTTCCAAATGAACTAATGACTTATTTATTGTAATGGTGGCTGGCAGCATCAAATATGTGCTGAAACTACAGAAAATGGTTTTCCAAAAAGTTACATATTGGTCAAGAAAAACAAATATCCCTTATAATACTTTAATAATTTTAATTATTTGAACAAAATAATTGCCGAAACGTTAACTAAGACCGCCAACCAATGATGTCGTACGGGCTCGTGCATGCGTCCAGGGTGTCTCGTGCAGGCAAATCACGTGCAGCCGCGATATCGGCGGCGGCCGTCGAAAGAGGGGATCAACGCGGTGCTCACGCGGGCTGTGTCGGCAGCGGGCCAGGCACAGGGGGCGGAGGCCGCCCCGCCCCTCTTGCCCTCCCACCTCCCTCTCCGCCCCGCCCCCCGCGGCCCGCGCGTCTTCACGCAGTATTGATCTTGGTTGTCGGGCTGCGCCCCGCGCCCTTCTCTCGAGTTCTTGCCGCGCTGCTTCTTGCCGCCCCGTCTCTCCCGCCCGCCCGCGCCGGCCACGCCCGCCCTTCACAGCCACGTGTCTCGCTCCGTCAGCCACCAGCCCACGGGGCCACTCGCCCCGAAGATTGGCCGCCCCAGGCTGCCGAGCGGCGGACAGTGGTCCGGGTTGCGCGAAGAGCAAAGATCACAAAGCGCGTTTGCGAGGGCGGAGACGGGAAAGAAGGCATGCGCACACGCGTCTCCCTAAAAATACATCATGTGACAGCTGGGTTTGGTTTCCCGTAACGGAACTGCAACTATTGTGCCATCTCATAATTCTTGCCGTTTGAATAATAATAATAATAATAATAATAATAATAATAATAATAATAATAATAATAATAATAATAATAACAATAAATATTTAATTATATTATTACTTTTACTATTTGCTCCTTGCATTCCTGATGTTCGACATGCAATCTAATCGAAAGCATCCGGACCAGTGGATGAAAATGACTTACGCCCCTCTTGCCCCGTTCGCGTCGCCCTCCATCGGTAATTGGAATTCAATAGGGTGTTGGCCCACCCTTAGCCTTGATGACAGCTTCCACTCACGTAGGCATACTTTCAATCAGGTGCTGGAAGGTTTATTGGGGTTGGCAGCCCATTCTTTATGGAGTGCAGTTCTGAGGAGAGGTATGGATGTAGGTCGTTGAGATCTGGCACGAAGTCCGCGTTCCAAAACAACCCAAAGGTGTCCGATAGGATTTAAGACAGGACTCTGTGTAGGTCAGTCCATTACAGAGATATTATTGTCGTGTAACCATTCCACCACAGACCGTGCAGTATGAACAAGTTTGATCGTGTTGAAAGATGCAGTTACCATCTCCGAATTGCTCTTCAACAGTGGGAAGCAAGAAGGTGTTTAAAACATCAACGTAGGCCTGTGCCATAATAGTGCCACATAAAACAAAAAGGGGTGAAATCCCCCTCCATGAAAAATACGACCACACAATAACACCATTTTGTACGTGTCCGAATACGTTTGATCACATAGTGTATCTCGAGATTTCTTGATCAGTGGAGGTTTCATCATGTAGTGATTGGGGAACAATCCATCGCTCGGTTCGAAGAATGGGACTGAGGTCTGCACGGCCAAGGAAGCTTCTTGGGCTATTCAAGTACTGCTTCTACAGTCGCAATTAAAGCAAACAAACAAGCTGCCCTTTACAATTCACATTCTAGCCATAGTTGGTTTCGACACGACTTCTTAAATGGCGTCAAAAATTCGACTATAAAAATTTTTCGATTTGACGGTCATGAGTAGGGTATGGAATTTAATGAAATGTCAGTTTTTTCTTTTCACTTGCGAACGATGCCGTTTAGTATAGAAATTTATTTTATGTCATGACGAAACGAAATGACAGATTTTTATAAGTTTAGATTTTTAGATTTTAAAATAATTTTAATGGTACTTGCTTCAAACAATATTTACGAGGTGCAACAATTGTTCATCAATGAATTCCTGAGAAACCTATCCATTTCTTCGTTCATATATTGTAATGTCAGTCGTTGTGAGTAGTATATAATCTAAGGTTCCTGTGAAGTTTATCGGCACCACTGTCAGTTCGCCCGATATCGCAATAAATAAAGGCAGATATTTTTTTAAAGAACAGTCCACACTTGCAAGCTGAGTTCTCTTGGAAAAAAAGGAAGAAGCCTCGATTACATCAGTAACATACCCAACAGCTTGAGTTGTTCATCTGAAGTGGTTTTGATCAATTTTTTACGTCATTTTTCTTTTCTTTTAGAGCATTTTAAAAGCATTTTAAGAGCATTTTATTGATCATTTTGACAATGTTTTGGACATGAAAATCCGCCCCTATTCATAAGGTCTGCCTGGTATCGGCGATGCTAGTTCTCGCTCAAAGCTAAACTCAAAATTCGGAATGATCAGTGCTAGTGGACAATTCGTCTTATGAATGATTGTGTACCTGTCAAACAGAGGTGTAGGATGTGTTGCCTACCAGAGACAGCACGATGTCAAAAATGTTTGGTGTTTTATTTCGTTTTATGAGATTTTACGCCACATATTCATTGGTAAAGAGTTATCATCTTCGATTGATTGATTATTTTGTGTTCTATTTAACTACGATCATTAGTCCCGTAAGTGTAGCGCAATTTTTTTAACGCAGGAAGAGGCGGAGATCTTTGCTCTCGGGATGGTGAGATCCGGCGCCTATCTACACAAAGCTTTGCGGGTTTCCCCGTCTACGTTTCCATCACAATGGGGTGCCGCGAAACCCGGGTCAAGCTCTAAGCTCCCCCACTAGGCTTCTGACATGTGTGGTAGTGTAGTGCATGAATGTGTGTGTGCAAGTGAAGGGTGAGGACAGGAAAAGGAAGAGGTAGGAAAGATCGCCCGCGGTCCGTGGCTCATTCACTAGGATATTACTCCGGCATTTGCCTGGTGTTGATCGGAGAAATCACGTAAAACTACTGATCAGAGCAGTCGGCCGCTAGAAGTCCCCTCCAGACGGGACGAGACTGAACTCGAAAATTATGACGCCGTGGGCGCCCGAACCGAAGGACCTCCCGGTCACAGGCACTGCAGTGAAGATACTTCATTCTGTCAGCCGAGGTTATCATCTTCGATTTCCTACAAGCCCTACATATGTGTAACATTTATTCTGAACCCATCATTTCACCCTATCAAAGGCGGTGGTGAAGGAAGTACCTAATAATTACAATAATTTTCCGCTGTTGTAATAAGAAAATTGTGGTAATTTTTTCGGATTTTGATCCGTTTCGAACCAGTGTGCGACCTTCGTGTCGCTATGGAGTCCAGCTTGTACTGATTCCCGATGCGTGGGCGCTCATCGGCCGCTCCCTCCAGAGACCCGTTCGGCTGCCTGCGTCTAGTTCTCGTTTTATCGAAGGGAGGAAGTGGTCTTGTGCAATTTCAGAAGCTTCTGTTTCTTGTGATTGCAGTAGCTGCGAAAGGCAAACGCTCGAACCGCAAATTCCGTGAGCGGCCGCAGTCAGTGGTTGCGCTGATTTGCTAGGGGTGGTCCCGAAGATTGAGGTGACTTGCGATGTTGAATGTTGTAGGAATGTCAGTGATAAATTGTTTTGGATCATCAATGTTCAAAATAGTAACTTTGACTATCATTTCCGTTGAAATTCTAAAATACATCCAATTCTACTAAATTTCATATTACATTTTTATTAAAATTATTTTCATGCGATTTATAAAAATACATTTACTTTGCCATTTACATTGCAAAGATTTTGATCTAATTGTTATTAGCGTCTTCCGAACTAGCGATGAAGCAACTGCAAGAATATTTCACCTCCTCTCTTACTTTCATATGTTTTGTGGCTCCGAAATTCTAAATTATTCGATTGAAAATGAAATTGTGTGTATAACCTAGAAACGGTTTATTTAAAATTCAATAAACTGGATAGGTGGTTGTAAATGTTTGAAAAATACTACATGTAGATATAATGACAAAATAGTTAAATGAACCAATTTCGAAATTATAGTTGTTTAATGGGTAGATGCAATAAGTTCTAGTGGTATGGAAAATAACGTCTGTCCGGGATACCTGTCACATTCAATGTACAGGCAATATTTCAGTGAATTTTTGATCCTTGAAATCTTTGTTACCGCTATAACTCTTCAATGTGCTATTATTTGCTCAAATATGCAATACTTTCTGTGGAGATACGCTGATATTGTTTAGAGTTAATTAAGCAAATCCTGTAGTTCGTCAAATGTGTTATGACCAGATAAAATATTTCTCTTCGTACAGTCATAAAACCGAGACATTGTTTCAATCAACACGAAACAGAAAAATAAAGTTGTAATGTATATGCAGAATAATTATTAACGTCGTTAGGTCAATAAACACTATCCAAGTCTATTATTTCCGTTCTTGGCCGTGTCTCCTTCAATACTTTTTGTAATACTATATTCTAATAAGAAAAATAATATAAGTAAGAAATATCTTTGCTATTAATACGTAGGAGTTCATAGCCATCTTCCATTTCAATGCATTTTTTATTGTTTCAGTCGCGAGAGTTTTTCATTTCGATTCGATTGTCGCTTGAGACGCGGCAGTTTTGTTTTTTACTCACACGTCAACAGATGTACATTGACATAAAGATGACATTTTAGGATGGAGGACATTCCAGACGATGTTTTAGAAATTGCAGGTGGTACAAGTTTCGAATTAATGTCCGAGAAAACCAAGAGATGAGAAAGAACCAATATTTTCAAATTGGTGTCAATGTAGAATATTCACAAAGTAAATGAAACAGTTATGCTGGCGAACGCCAAAGAAAGATCTGAGACGTACCCTCCCACATCGTTGTGAACAAAATTATCTATGTTGAAACTCTGCTGAAGAAAGTGTTAGCATATAAAGATTAGAATTCCACATTTTCCATTTTTATGCTTCAATTAAAATTTATTTCGTAAGTAATATCTGGTTTCATTTTACATCTTCGGAATTTTTGAGATGAAAAACTGAAGATTATATTCGCAAAAAGGCCAATAGTTTATCGGAAGAACATATTATATTTTTTTACAGGAACCAAGTATTTATGGCTACTTAACACAGTTATTTTAATTTTTAGTATTTTTGTGGCATGCGGACAAGACGAACTTTACACAGTATTAATGATACACAGATCAGTAGCAACGTAGTGCTCATTACGCTGAAACTAGAAACTTGCTGTATACGCACAAATTCAAAAAAAAAATATAAAGTTTGTTTTCTTAAAGATGGTCTTCAACTCAGTGACATGGTTTGTACAAAAAAAATATATTGATCTACGTCCATCTGACCTAGAAACTATACACTTTTTCGAAGGTGATAGAAATGGAAAATTCATTGAACACTTTGTAGGAATACACACATTAGGTGATATTGCAAAAAAGATATCAGAATTTTTGAAATTAGACTCTCCTGAGCTCTATTGAAATTAGACTCTACAGAGCATTGTTTTTCGACGATCATCGCCCACGATGCTGGTTGGAACCTGAGGCGATCTGCTCTCGTGGAAATAACTTGGAAGTCAGGAGTCCTTGTGAGTAGCACAAAAATGCATTGAACAATCGGTATCGAAAAGAATGAAAATTTCGAAGCCAATACTCAGCACCGAGGTTGGATCAAAGTCAACCGATTCAAGTTCGTCGACGTCAACACGTTCCACTTCTTGTGACAGTTTAAAAATAGGAAGTTATACAAACTGTTCATTCAATTCTAATTTTTATTCCAAAGAGAAATAGTAAGTAAAAAATAACAATAATCAAATTAAACTGTTGAAAACTACTTTCCGAAGTGTTATGTTTATTTGTGTATTACTTATATTGTTGGTCATTTGTTTTCAAAGTTCAAAAAATAGTTTTAAGATGTAGTTCTATAACGGTCGGCGGCTGCTAAATCCTTAACGGCCAGCGGTCATTAAGACTACATTTTTATTCCTCCATTGGGTTGCGTTATGCACATATATTAACAGGATAGTATTACGAAAATATATAAATGGATCCTTAAAGAACATCCAGCATCAAGAACATCAACACTGAAATAAACGAAGCTATTACTAAAACAAATGATTTTACCACGTACCTCATATTTTATAGTACATGATTGGATCAAATTGTGTAATAGACGTCGTAAATGGAGTAGAATACTGGTAGTAGATACGGTTGTCAAATAATTAAAATAATTACATTGAAACGTACGTACTACGAATACTCGTTTCTTTCACACTTAATCGAACTTACTTGAAACACGCCACAATTACAGTCACAAATTTTAGCGTTCATCACTAATAAGTTATCATTTTCCAATCTTTTTTGTCAGTTTCAATAGCCGGGAGTCGTCGATGACGAAGAACGGGCACTGCGGACGATTTTATTTTCCGAATTGTGTAAATTCCTCGCCGTGCGCTGCGCTTTGCCGAGCTCTGTTTACGTTTTGCGCATAAAAGGAGCGCCGCGCGCGGGCCGCCTGTTCTCATTTCGACCAATTTTAGCACAAAGGCGTCGTAATTTGGCGGATTTGTGTAATTTAAAACCGCACAAAGCGCGTCGATCATTCGCGCCCGCGCGAATAACGATCCTCTCAGACCCTGGGAACCTTCTGCTCGTTCTATCTCTAGCTTCTCTTTGTCTTTATCCCTCTCTCTCTCTCTCTCTCTCTCTCTCTCTCTCTCTCTCTCTCTCTCTCTCTCTCTCTCCACACACACACACACGTATACACAAACGCACATAAAAAAATCATTATTTCACGTCGTGCTATTTATTTCTTTTCACTCACATCTTGTACCACTAGTAGTTCTGTTAACAGTAGAACTAGCGTCAAAAATATCTTAAAAGAAAATTTTCACTTGCGTCAAATTAGAAGAAAACGGAACATACGCCATTTAAAGATCTACCTCCACAAATAACAAACTATGTGGATTTGCAAAATTTTAAAACTCATGGAGACCACGCTCATAAAACACTACAATCTCTTAGAATGTCAACTTTACGTCGTAATGGCCCTAAATAATTCTTAGACTTGGTTCCCACGTTAGCTAGAGTTACCTGGAAAGCGGCGTTCAGAAATTTGCTGCAGTGATGGCAAGAAACCATTCTTTTTCAATATCTCTCATTTTACTCATTTGGATTATATGGAGATCGTGCCAGAGACGGTCCCATGTAACAGGACTCTACTTTGCTAGGAAAATGCTATTAAAACAGGATATAATTATTTTTTAAATTGAATATTTTATCCATTTATTACTCTACATTCTTCAGTTATACAAAACATATGTTAATCTGAAATTCACCCTAATTCTCCGACATATGCATAACATGTACATTACTAATTTCCAATACGTTCGGAAATTGAAATAAAACGAATAGGAGAAAACAAAAACCTTAGCAATCCAATAGCTTCAAATTTGAAGAGCATACAAAGAGGTTTAGTTCTGGACAGAGACCTTTTTTCTGTACATTAGCAGTTGAACCTACAGACATTTGCGAGGTTGCGGACAAGTCTGTTTCAATTCTCTTTCGAATTCTGTCTTCAATTCATTCTTCTCCACATGTGTCTTCGGTCTCTTTCTTTTCTCAGCCTCCTCGCCGTCGGCGCTGCGGGTGCGTGGGTGGTGAGTGGGGGAGGGGGGCGGTGGCGGAGTCTCTTCCGTCGCCTCCACCGCGTGCCGCGGTCACGCCTGACGGGTAGGAATCTAGTAGACAGCGAGAGCATACGCAGAGGCTAGCACGTTTGTTTGCGCCTGAACAGTAAATCAGCTTTTCTACTTCCCGACGTCGGACGCTATTGGCTGTTCTGGCTGTTTTTTCGCGTTTATAAATGACTAAAAAACGTGCTTCCCGCTGCCTGCGCCTCGCTCGGGGAGCCGCTCAGCACACACTAGTCTTCCGTGCCTGCAGCGTCCTCACCGGTCCTCAGCGCGGCGTTCGAATTAAACTGAGAACGCGCCCGTTGCTCCAAGAGGCCGCTCGCAGGGCTAATGAGGTTATAAGAAAAGGAAGCCGACCAAAAGCTAAGGCAGTTGTGCTGGTGCGAGCGCGAGCCGTGGGGGATTCGGATTCGAGTTATTACCCGTTTCGCATGCGCGTGTTTACCCTTGCGTTCTGGTATGATTGGCTTCTCCATCCAATGCACCATCCCTTGATACCTCCGAAAATGATACGACCAATGATTTTCTAAACAGTACAATAACGTAAAACAGTAAAAACAATATGTCCCGAAAAATTTGATGCGGTCGAACCATCATTTGCTTTACATCAATCTCTGCTTCATACATCAGCTAAGCCTGGCTTTTAGAAGAAAATGCGAAACATTGCAAATCACGAAAATTCCCTGGCCAACGCAGAGAATGATTTAGTGATTTAGGTTTTATCAACATTGGTTAACTCAAAATATGTGTAAAACTATAAAATTGTTATTTATGATATGAGTAGTAAAACTGATTTTTTTGCGAGTAGGAAAGGTTGCGACACGTGGTCGACAGGCGGAGTGGTGCAATCCTCTGGGCAAATCTCGTTTACCACGTGAGTCTTACACTATTTTTAGACAACCTTTCATTTGATTTTAATTCAAGGAAACAAATAACTGATTCGATAAGGTTAGTAGTAGCTAAAGCGGCCAGAGGAATGTATTTTGTTTTCTCCGTTGCATTCACAGATATAGTATTTTAGCATCGTCTTACTTCAATACTAGTGCTAAAACTTAACTTTTGGCACACTATGCACGACCTGAAAGATCCTCCTTTTCTAGTGACAGACTAAAAAATAATTAATAAAGAATCTGATATATAGGATTCTGGATCGTTAATAGATTGCGTCACCGGGCTACGCCATCCACATACGGTTGGGCGTCTATTTAAACTGACAACGCGAAGACCACTTCGCGAGCTACGCTTGGTTCCGGAGAAGTAGGTACATGGGATCGCGACACACGCGCCCAGAAAAACACCGCGTCGGCCGCATCTGAATAAACGATAAACAGCAGTTAAAAAAAGGATTTTTTTGCGCTCCGGAAGGGGACGACGTAAAAAAATAAAGATAAATGCAATTGTAAAAAAATTGCTTAAATGTTAAACACTGTACAGTGTTGCTAGACGCTGAAAGTGGAAATGAGGAAAGGGAACCGCGAAAATGTGGAATATTCCGCCTGAGGGAGTTACAGGGTCTCAGAAAAGTAAAGGCTTCATTGCTTATTCTTACTGTTCTTACTCATGGGTTCGTGACTAAGAACTTTAGGCGGATAGGATTTTCTCTGCGCTGTGGTTGTATAATTGGATAGTTGGTGGGGTATCTCCGACAACTAACCACACATAGTGCGGAGAAAATCGTCGCCGAGGGAATACTGAGGAATTCCTGGCTCTTGGGGCGGAATGCGGATTGGACCTGAAAAAGACGGAATAAAAACGGAAAATGTTGAATCTGGCAACACTGCCAGCTAATAAGCTACTCTCAAAGTGCCTCTCATCATACAATTCCTACTCTGACGTCGATAATTCAATTTATTCCAATTCAATGACGCCTTGTCTTACGTGACGACACTCAGACCATCAGGCCTGGTCTTACATCTGATCACAAATTTCACTTCTCTCCTTTCACCATTTAGTGGAGAAAGAAGCTATCTCCCGGACGACGACAAGAGGCGATTTTTATTTAGCTCTGAAGCTAGTTTTAGGCTTGAGGATCTTTCACATGAACAACATGTGACAGCCAGCCGGCTTTACTTCTCCACCGAAGGAAGGCCTACAAATCTTTTTTCCGTCTTTAAAAATCTAAGTCTTCGATCATGTTGGAATTCGTGAACTTGAGTTCGCTAGTATAATGGACAGCATATCGAGCTTTTGTACCCAACTTTGCGGGTTCAAACCCAATGAAAGGCCGTGGATTTTTAAGGGCTAAAAAATTCTTCACACACCTTCCTTCAGAGAGTAAGTAAGGCCTACTGTCCTATGTTGTAGATTCTCTGCATGTAAAATAACGTCAAGCCTAAAAGAAGCCTCTGAGCTAAAAACTCCTGTTTCTCCGCCAGACGTTGAAAGGAGCGTAGCGAAATTTTCATGGTGAAAAGAACGGGCCTGTTGGCCCGACTCTTACCCTGTAAAATAAGGCATCAACCTACTAACTTGTGTGTAACAGTATGATACGCTAACCGGTATACCATCGTCGCCCGTCGCCATTAGTTTCCACCGTCGCTCCGCGCGGCCGCTCAAATTAAGCAGGGAACGCGCCCGTTAGGCGGAGAGGGCGCTCGGAGGCGCTAATGAGGACTTCATTCCGCGAGCAACAGCGGCTGCAGCGTCCTCCGCAGAATGTCGCCTCGCGCTCCTCTTCTCTTCACTTCGCCGCTGCGCTCGGCGCTTTACCATCGTTGCCGCGTTCCCGCATCGCGTCTGTGCGGCCATCAGTCGAAAGATGAATTTTCTCTGGAACGAGAATTGTTGCGTATTAACAGGTACTACTTCTTTATTGATTTAGGGCGAGCAATGAATAATTGCGACCGATCGACCAACTTTCCCACCAAAGAATAAAGGTAGAAGAGCAAAAGGGATATTAATGAGTTCCGGTATCTTTGAATGAAATTTCGAGCAATTACACAAAAAAAACACAAGTTCAATCCCTTCGTAATTAATATATTTTTCTAAAAATATATTACAAAATCCTGTAGAGTTCCAGTCTACCTTTACTGGTGATACTTTGCAACTAAAAAAATAAAGGAAAATAGCTACATAACCTTACACAATAATCAAATACCAAATATCTTATAATCCAAGCAAAGGAGTGTTGTGAAGTGGCAAGAGTTCTTATCTGTTTTCTGCATGCAAAAGATTTGCAGTAGCTGATTTCAAGTCACTCACGGGATTTTCTCCATACTCATTGGATGTGCGCACGAGTCCAACTCCCGAAAGCCGGACTCCTTCGGCGCGGCCGTGTGGTAACTGGCCGGGGATTCTGCGCCGCCACAGAATTTGAAAAACCTTTTACCACCTCCTCGTAAGGTCGCGAGTCGCGTTGCAGCTAAGGGACCAGCCTCCTCGCGTGGCCTCCGCCTCGACGTCTCCCAGCCTTACACACCGCCGTCCGCTCCCTTCCAATCCCACTAGCCGAATCCTCTAGTCAGGGCCCTATAACTCCCATATAACGTGGTGGAGACCATTACGGTGGCGCGCTCTGCTGCATCACCTTCTTTACATGAATTAAAACACGAACTGTTGCCAACGATACTTTAAACGTGCGTGGCTACTGCGTGAGTTCGCGGGTCGCAAGCAGGCCCATAATGTTGCAAAAGATAACGTATATGTTCGCGCATTCTTCAGAGGTTTCTTATAAGTATAGATTTTGAATAATAGTACATTTATAAGACACTTTTCGTATTTCTCACAAATTAGCAAATTTGTATGTGGGAAAGTTGGCGAGCCTAACCTGCAGCTTCACCCGGCGACACTAGCGCTTCCTATAGTAGCAACCTCGAGCTTTGTCCCCAATTTTGGTGGAGAGTTGCCGGGCCCTGCCTCTAGTCACCATGCACGCACGCGCCACCCAAACCGACCATCAGCGTTTATTCCTTGGAGTCAATTTCCGGCGTGAGTTCAGAACTCACTAGCCTAGGTAAAGGTGCCCACCTCTTGGCGGCAATCGCGCGGACATTTCAATTATATGGTGCCTGCCTCACGTGAGCGGCACTATGTGATTGGTCACAGTACAGACATACACACGAACATTCATGCCACAGGTGGGATTGCATCCGCAGCCCTGCAGGCACGAAGCAGCTACGGTTCTTCAGTCTTAACGACGACGGGTATCCAGGCCGGCTAATTATAATTAATTAACTCTCAAACGTTTGGAAGAATTACCATTTTGTTTACAAGTGTCAGTGGTAGTTTTGTTAATGATATTAACAAACTAATTAGTTAATTAGCTATGAATGCAATGCAACTTTGTTCAACGAATGGATGAAAACTACAGCGTTTGCTATTACATTTCGTGCTTTCAGGAGTAACATGTGTTCATTAGATTTGTTAGTTTTGGACTTCAATTGTTACGAGAACTTTAGACTGCGCAAACATTGGCAATGAAGTTAGTCCCTAAGTTTCTCTGTTTAGACACATTTAGGAGCTGTCTTGAGCGTACACAATCCAACTCTGGAGAAGACGTTAACATCAACCTTACTCATAGCAAATTGTTCTTGACAAATCAAAATCTTCACAAATGGTCATCCTCTTGGCTTGTAAGGTAATTGTTTTCTGTTGTGTAAAAACTTTCCACTGACTGATGGTATTTTGTTTTTATTAGAAGAGATTTATATTTTCATTTCCAGAGAGTTATTATAAGAAGAGAAATGCTACTGGTCGGAAAATGATTTGACAAGTAGTGCATTGCAGTCCTGTCAACTATTCCAATTGAATTACCTTTTTAGAAAAGAAAGACCAATTTCTGTGTAATCAGAGAATGTCACAGAAACACTAATATAAAATAAATATGATTGTTATCTAAAACAAAATATGAAACTCCATTCTTGGAAAAATCGCTTGGGCATCCGTGTGAAATCTTTAATGGGCATGATAAGCGGGTTGTATATCCTTCGTGCGCTTGCGTTTCAGTGCGTGCTTGGGTTCATAGTAATACAGCTTCTTTTCATTGCAAGTCCTTGAGGAATTGAATAAATAACACCACTTATGCATTATGTTGAGTAAAACAATTATGAAAATGCTAAAATTTTAGACTATCAAAATCATTTTAGCGTACTTCAGATAACACATTTACCATATATACCCGTTGTGAATTATGCAAATATTTCTCTCATATTTATAATACACAGTATGCGTTATATATTGTGATTATTGTTATTATTATATAGCATTCATGCACTGTCTTTCTATTATCAAGTAAATAAAATATTTTAATAATAACTATTTTTATGGACAGCGATATCTACAACAAATAAACTAAGGTTATTAACACATAAATACAATCATATTGTATTTATTAACACACACGTATAATAAACAAATTAAAACTACAATGTTTTATGCTCAAACTTAAATATTGATTAGCAAGTGTCGTTTGACAAGATCTTACTAATGAACACTTACATTTTTGCATAAAACATTGTAGTTTAATTTATTGTGTATGTGTGTTAATAAATATAATAGTATTGTGTAAAAGTGTTAATAACCTTGTTTATTTGTCTTAGATCTCGTTGTTCATAAAAAATAGTGGGTCATTATTAAAATATGTATTATTATTATTTCTATTATTATTATTGTTATTATTATTGTTATTATTATTATTATTATTATTATTATTTGAACCACAGCTATAACAAAAATCTGGAGCAGGCGCGCCCGCTTGGTGGTGCATTTGCCGCGTAGAATGAAGACTGGTGATGGTGTGACTTACCGCGAATTCGGCACGACTGCGAGTTCGTCTCGAGAAACACGTTAACGCTATCTTGTACAGAAATAGAAAATTACCGTTTATCTGATTTTACATCACGCTATGTGCAAACATCAAAGCGCAAAGCCGTTTATTTTTTATAAGCGTCATTTTTACCGCTCATGCGATCGTACGAAAGATTTACGTTATGACGGGTTAGACGCATTCTCAAAGATGTTCCCCATAAATATCTCCTCTCCTCCCTTTTTCAATTTAATATGCCTTCTTCTTCTTTTTGCTATAATTTCCATTTTTTATGAAAATTATATTAGATATACAATTACTTTCACCTTTTAATCAATTGTCAGTGGGTGTGTGTTGAAGCAATGTTGTTTATTCCCTCTGAAATTGGATTATGATAATGGAAAATGTGTATTTGAACGTAATGGAATAATCTAGGCTACAAATCGACAAATAATGATCATATATCTCTATTTATTTTTTTAATTGTCTTTCGTTAATTAAAAATATGTAAATTAACAAAAAGTATTTATATTCAATCCTATTTTGATTTACAGCAACATGACTTCTGATAAAATCATGAATTCAGAAATACACTTGACATTGTTGTTCTTTAAATCATTAATGAAATCTATACAAATCTATTTCTCTGAATTTTCCAATTTAGATGCTGAAACTTCATTTCTTTGGGTTGAATTACCGACGTTTCTTTTCGTGGTATTGTGTATTTTGTTTGGTCCTCGCCAATCGGTGGAAGTTCCTTCCTTTCACCTCTAGTTTTCTTGGAATACATCCCTGCATGAGAACCTGCACGTGTCTTAATGGTGTTCCTTTAAACGCAGCGAGCACCGAGAGGGCCCTTTGAGTCGCATTCCGTTTGATATATTTCGTCGGAGCTTTCGCGTCGACTCGACCGTCACCGAGGTGTGAGTTGCTGCGTTGATCCGAGGTTCGAGCGGTCGATCTGCACGTGCAGCGTTGCCTGGCGCCGTCGACCGCAGGGCGTGGAGAGGCTGAGGAGCGGGGTGGGCGTGTCCGCCGCCCGCGAGCGGCGCCCGCCCTATGTGGTCTGTGTGTGCTCCAGGCGTCGCAGCAACCCCGGCTCGGCCGCCGTCACCGCGTCGCCGCCGTCGCCGCGCGCCACGCGCGCTGCCAGCCGTCCGCTTGTCGTCGTGCGTGGGGGCGGCACGCGCTTAGCGACCACCAACATCAACTACCAACCACACAACACACCACTACCACCACCCCCCGCAAGCAGGCTGTCGCGCAATGGGTGACGCCTAAGTCGAACGGCTCCAACCGGTCCATGAGGCGTCGCGCCAACGTAACTCCCCGCCCCGCCGCCCCGCCACGCCCTCGCCTGTGTGCCGCGCCGTCCTCCACTGCCGTCGCCGCCTCCGCTGCCGTCGCCGCCGCCGCTGTTTCTCGACTCCCAAGCCCCCTCCCCTAAAGCCGCTCTGTCTCTGTCTCTATGTCTACCTCTCTATGTCTCTCTCTCTACTCAATCTGGCTTGCTCTTCACGCTAGTTCAAACAAACACGTTCTGACTTGATAGGACCCCCAAGTAACGTAGCACCACGTTCTACACTGCTCCCAAACAATAGCAGTAGCGTTCAGCTGAAACTCGTTGCCATGACGTTGAAGGGGCCTGAGACAGACGATGCTGGTCGCTTCTTGTTTCATTGATTGTCGTGATAGACAAGAATGTTCGAAGTGTCACAAGTGCATCAACCGTATGTCAAAATATAAATCTAAAATAATGTACTTATTTTATTTCTTATTGCATGAAAATGAAATAAATACTAAATGAAGCATGCATTCAAATAAATTAAAATGTTAGATAAATAAAAGTTTCGAATAAAGCAATTTTTCGGATGGCTGTAAGATGCCCAGATATTATTTCACAAAATAAGAGTATTTTACCACCTATGTGCACGTTACATCCATTAATTCCTTCAACTCATATTTAAATGTTCTTCAAACAATCTTTAGTAGTTTAAACTCCTTTTTATTTTATAAGAAAACAAAAAGTATGAATACTATGAGTATAATGCACAAACAAAACTCATATTAAAAACAATTAATAAAATCGTTTCTCAGGTCCTTTCTTGATTTGTAATATTACTTTCTTTACGAGTGCATTACCTAAATAATTGTACAGTAGTACTCTTTGCAGGTGCACTAATCTATTGACTAGTACACGAAAGTACTACATTATTTTATGTCTTCGTAGTTTGAGTTGTAGGTTCGCTATAGTACTATTAATTCTATCACTTTAAGATATCACTTAAATCAATCGTGTCACTTTAGACTCTGGTAGATTCTTTGTACTGATCAGGAGGCTGTCTTTCATTCTCTTGGTACCACTACTTTAGGTATTTGCTTGTTCATTAGATTTAAAGGCGCATGGAATTATATTCAAATTTGTGTAATTTGCAAACAGGACATTGTATGAAAGTTGTCTTTTATAAATATAAAATGGAATATATATGTAGATAGTTCACAATCTAATTAATAAAATCTGTCTTCTCTCTCCGCTCTTTCTTCTTTCCTCTCGTAGGTCTGCTAAGTAGAACACGACTTGCCCCAATCATGGGGAATCTGGCCACCCGTTAGCGTGTTCTCAGAGCTGTTCACATCTGTCCACAGTAATACACTTGTCAGATTCACTTTTCTCTCTCAAAAGCTACTTATTATGTGTATGTGTTTTGCTTGCAGTGTGTTTCTGTGTACCCTCTGCCTCTGTGTTGCGATGCTGTTGTTTATTGATGTATGCAGTTTGCTTGCTCTGCTCTGTACTGTTCTTATATACTAAATGTACACACATTTTGTGTAATATATATTGATTTTTATTCAACGCAATATATATTATGTGTGTTCTAGGAATGTATTACGTGCAACATTTTATAAGTGTTTCACTATTTCTGTGTGCTCTTTTTAATATTTTTTAATGTTATAAGTGTTTACATTGAACTCCGTTTTGCCTTTGCATCATTCTGATTATGAATTACAGTAATAAGTCAATCATCAACAAATTATTCTGTCTAAAAATTTCTTACCGTTCTATTCGATTTTTAAAAAATTACAAAAAATTTCTATCGTGTCAGATCAGAACGAAAATTAAAATTGACAGAATAATCTCGTGTATTGATTTATTGATGTAATATTTTTCTTATCTTCTATTTACATTTTTTGTGTGTTGTATTTGTTTATAAGCATATACTTGTATGTGTATAAGTATATTGTGAAGCACCTAATTTCAGAACCAAGTCGGACGCATAAACACAATATTTAACAATATATGTGTTAAATTCCAACAAATCACGTAAGACCCTCTTTGCTTTTCTGCGCTTTGCCGCAATAAGCTTATAAGCTTTCACTTGTTTCTTGCATATGATAAATGCTTTTTGAATTAATATGTAGTATATCAGAATAGTGCAAACTGAAGAAAAAGACAAAATAATAATAATAAGCAAATTTTGCCTATATGTGAATGGAGAGGAGACGAATCAGTCTTTATGTATTTGAGTATGTTTTAGAGTATGGAAATACTCGATAAAATAGTAAAATCATTTTGTGAAATCCAATAAAAGATTTACATATAGATAAATCTAGGAGAGATCTCTGAGTGATAAAATATGTCGATGTATAAAAAATGATAATACCGTAATAGAAGATGTTAACAGACCGTAATATAGTAGGATCTACCTAAAAGGCAAACTCGGAGTGCTGGAAAACTAGGCAAAAGAAATCCATTTACGACAGCTTGTGTACGTCCTCACGCTAATATTTAAATCGATGTGTCAACAAAGAATAAATAAAAATAATCGGTCATATTACGAGAGAGGAAGGCAAGTCAGGGACGTAAAATCGAGAAGATGAATGCAGAAAAAGTAAGAGCTCAAAAAACGAAAAATACCAAAACATCTCACTTGAAAATCTTAAAATCCCTCAAATCGTTTTAAGAGTAATACTCTTTCCACGAATCTAAACTTAACCTCCGACTTCTCACCCCCAACCACCCACCTGAGACTCAGGCGGGATTAGCGAGTCACTCTCACCTTCGGAGTGAAAATATTTCGCCGTGTCACCTTTTCTTCAAAAGCGCCTGCGAGCAAAGGCTCGTCTCGCACATGGGCGGCGCCGGCGAGCGACCCTGGCTGACCTTTCTGTCCGGCGCGGCGCGGCGCGCTCGGCTGCGCTCGCCGCCCTTGTTGTTCTCTTCGCGCGTATTTTTGCCCGAGGGCGTGGGAGGACGGCGCCACCACGCGGGCGGAGGAAGGGAAGGAGGAAGAGAGACGTGGTGTGGCGAAGTGAGATGGGGACGCGGGGAGGTGAGGTGAGAAGGGGCAAAACAGCGTGAAAAAAGGCGGGTGGGACGACGCGGGGAGAGGGTGGGAACAGCGCGAGGCAGGGAGAGGCGAGGCGGTGAAGAGCGAGGTGAGACGGGGCGAGGTGGGGAAAGGTGGTCGAGGTGAAGAGGGGAGAGAAGAGACAGGGAAGAGCTAGGCAAGTCGCAACGAGGAGGGGAAGAAAGGGGTGGGGCGAAACGGGGAGAGTAGCGTGGTGTAGATGAGGAGGGTGTAAGGCAGAGATGAGGTAGGCGGACAGACGGAGCGCGGAGAGGCTAGGGAGGCTGAGGAGATGAGTGAAGGAAGAGATGAGCACGGGAGTCCCGTCGGCACGGAGCCGAGTTGGACGGTAATTTAGCAGGGCTGGCGTGGCGGCGGGGGGGGGGAGGCGAGGCAGCTCAGGGGTGTGAATGGCGCGGAGGGGGGGGGCAGTGGGGCGAAGGGAGCGAGCACGGGAGTGGCGGTGCGGCGTGAGGGGCAGGGTTTGAAGGGTGGCGTTGCGCCAGTCGCGCAGTCGGCCTCTGCGGTGACGGGGTCGTCGCACGCGGCGATGGGATTGGCGGCTGGCGTGGCGAGGCTGCGCGCGAGGGCGGCGGGGCGCGGGCGGCGGCGCCGCGGCTGGCGCGCTGGCGAAGGAGGCGGACGTCCCCGACGCGCCGCAGGAGCTGTGCGGTGAGTGAAGCGCGGGACGGGGTTCGTCTCTTCGGATGCTTCGCGTGCGTCTCTGTTGACTGTCCTCTGGCCTCGTAGAGACATTTCTTCGGGTTTAAATCATGGCACGAAACTGAAGCAATCGTGAAAACCGAATGACTGTCGTGCGACTACGGTAAAACGCACATTCCCCGTAAAGACACAACAACAAAAGAATTCAGAGAAATCTTCATTGTCATCACCGACACATCATTGTCATATTTTATCTCTGTGATTTAATCACGTCGGTGAAGCAAAGCAATAGGAAAATCTTTGATTAAATGAATGTCTAACCTGTCAGTTTTCCGTTATTATCATAAAGATAGTATACACTTAAAATTCGCAGTCAAATATTAATTAATATTTCTTTGATCGTCCAACATGATTTTACATTTGGACATTTTACGTTTCAGCATTCTAATCGCCTCACTTGAGATACCAATTATCATTATTTCGCGTGAAAAGAGGGGTTAACAATGATGCGTATGTTTATTCCGTAATGATTGCGACATCGGGAAGTCTAGACATAAATGTCAAACAAACAGACCCTTCTTCAAATCACGATTACTGCATATAGAAGAATTGGTGAACAAAACACCGCTCTCATCCAAATTAATCTCCTTGAGTGATGAAAACACTCGTGACGAAATATTTACCGTATGTGTCTTTCAACGCTGGGACTTGAGTTTGATCCCTTGTCAAACCATGTGAAAAGTGCTCCCTAAGTAAGCTGCCAAGTCTGGCATGTTTTCGTAGGGTTCTTCCGCTTTCCCGCCTCTCATTAATTTTTTGAGTAAAGACTGTTCCTTTCGTTACAACGATTCGAGCCTTTTGGCACAGAACGGGGCGTAGCGTTGAACGTTGGCTTAACAGTTGAATATTCTCCGTGAACATTGTCAGTCAGATTGGGTCACGGCATTGTCTTTTACCCCTCTTGGCCAGGGAGTCATCGCCGTTAGTATCCGAGGTTCCCTATCATTCAGCTAGGGGTCCGCGGTGTCTCTTATCTACTTGGCTTCCGTGACTTCACAGATCTTGGTTAAAAAACCAGCGCAGGTGATTTTTCCATCACTATTCATCCCGGCATCATAACTGTCTTCTACACATTAGAGCACAATTTGCCGTTCTAAATCGAATGGCCTCTCTTGATATACCCACCTTTTCCAATTCCATTTCTATCCTCAATATCGAAATTATGAATGATTCTTTTAACCAAAAACAAACAAATGCGGTAAATAATTACTTTCTAGTCTTTAAATAATAATAATAATAATAATAATAATAATAATAATAATAATAATAATAATTATAATAATAACACTAATCAATTTTAATTCACACACTAACTTCATTTTGTTATTTTCATATTATCTGCCCAATTTTTTAGATATTTTTATCATTCCTTTTTACCATTTTTACCAGATATATTCTCTTTAATACAAGTTCGTTTCTTCCACTTTCAATCATTTTCTGAATTTTTCTGTCCTCATCATGTAGTTGTAAGCCAGCTGAGATGCTCTTGTCTTTCCGTCACATTTCGAAATTAAAGTCTGCTTTCGGAGGTAAGCGTCTGATTGGGCCCAATGTAAGGAAAGTAGAAACGCAAAAAAAGGTCCTTTCGTTTCTTTTGTATAGTCGTACAAAAGAGAAAGAGTTACAGATCTGTATCTTGAAAAGGAGTGCTAAATAAAATGTCTCCATCCTCCTCAAAACATTACTCAGTCCGTCAGCAACACCGCCAAAACGTTTTTGTTAGTTACAATGCTGCAAGGATGACAAAAACGTATATCTGATCGTCTCTTCTTCGTACTAAAGGTGAAACTTGTTATTCATATGAACTCTCGTAATAACAAATATTTTTTTAAATTATTCCCATTGGTTGTAAAATATTTCTCACGAATCCATTCAAACGGATGATTTCATTTCAGCACGAGAAGTGGCGCTGCTGTCAGAAATTGGCAGCTTGTGGCTCGTGCATGAAGCTGGTAGCCTCAGCATGGCCTCGAATTGATGTCCGCGTACTCGACCTCCCGCGCGGGCTTTCTCGCTTTGGACGCCTCCCGTTGGGGGCGGGCCTCTCGTTCCTGGCATCGCATAGAGCGTGCAAGTGCGCTCGGTAGAGATCAATAAAGCAATGAAGATGCTTTGTCACTTAAATTTTGCGTAAAAAAACAACTATTCCGATTGCAGTACACAATGCGATTCTCGAAGCTTTGTTGATGTAAGTAGTGCTGTGCTTGGCAATTCGAAGTCAGTTATTACAAACCCAGTCGTGTACAGTTATATTCACTCTTGCCCATATTCGTAGGAAGAGAAAAAATAAGGTGCTGACTCTATTCCTCTCCATTACTACTAGTTATACATGCATAATTTTTATCGCAGCTAGTGTGAGGAATCAGAGTTGAATATTTGAAAGATATTCCCGGTAAACGTATACCAACGAACTAAGTTGTAGTTTAAAACCAAATGTTTATTTGTAAACGATATGAGTACGAGTTGAAAATTGTGTAAGATAATTTTTGTTTGTAGTACGTAATACGATATCACGTTGGAAGGAAATATTTAGATCGTGTTTCATATATTTATTCATTCTCAAAATTTCTTATTTCGCAACAAGACACAAATTATTAATGATTTTAAAAAATTTAAATATTGTTTTTTTCATAAACATTTAATCTAAAAACTTAAATAAAAATATAGGAGTGGCAGGAATGATCGTAGTTTTCCCCACGAATGTGAGTGAGTTTGGGTTCAAATTTGCATGACTGTGCTTGCAGTCTCTGGCCGAAGAGGGAATTACGTGTTGACTGTGGCTCTCGTTTGTTCTCTGCCAATAAGCAATAAGACTGTCCAAGCACCCGACGGTTGCAATACTCTCCGTTAAAAAGCATGCAACGGAATATTGAAAAATAGTTTTCGCTGTGACATTCATCAAAATCCAGGCATTTCAAAATGTAAAATAGAAATTATTAAGTTAATAATTTTATTTTAAATATTTGTATATTTAATAAATATTCATTGAAAACCACAATTCGTTAAGTTTAAAAATGCGTATCCAATCGAAGGAGATGCAGGGGACATGGAACATGGCAATAGCTGAAGCCATGGAAAAGAGAAATGTAGGAAGAAGTCCTATGAGATAAAGAGGCAAGAAAATTGGTATGCGGAAAAGCTGTAAAAACTTCTAAATAGATAGATTCCCTTCATGAATCTAAGAAAAATCGGACTTGGGCGTACGTATGAAAATTTTAGTTTCAAACAAAATTCTGAAACAGTTTTATATTAATTTCATTTAAGGAATACATCTTTCTTTGTATGTCTTGTTCTAAGACCATAATTAAACGAATCGCTAAAACTAACTTCAACTCCCACACAGTTCAGAAATAATTGTAACAGTTTACATTATCGGTAATTCAATAATTGTAACAGATAAGTACAGAGATGATAATGCAAAAAACATCTGCTTTCACGCAACGAAAATGAATGGTTTAAAAGAGTTCTCTCTCATTTTAAAGTTAACTTTTTAGGAGACGAAAAATAGTTCTATGCACCTCGTGTCGAAAATAAATGACTGCGTAATTTACTCGTACCTACTTTGGCTCCACTACGCTCCGTTTCAGTTGGTAAACACCTTTTTCGAAAATATTCAATTTTCATCTAGATACATAAATAACTATTTACAAATAATGTCAACCAAGAGTCTCCAAAATAATGTACCGATAAAGAAAAAATAAATATTTGACTTAAAATTCAAAATTCATCTTGTATGTACTAGATACTTCAGATATTTTGTCAATATTTAATCCACAACAGAACACAAAATCTATAAAATGTTTCAAATATAAGTACTGAAGGATGAAACTTTAATTGACTCACAGCATGAAATCTAACAATTTCTAATAAATTTACAAGTACCCAATTTGTCCAAATACATTTTGATAAGAATGTGTTTATCTTATTTCAAGATAGCGATTCGCAAGATTAGAGCTAGATTCATGTGAACTAGAAAGATACACTATACAATAAATATGAGAGAAAAGCAACATTAGAAATTCTGAAAGTCGTGATTTCCGACAATTGCTTCTCCCGCCTTCAATTTTCATGATTTGACTCTTTCACCTCCTGCAACGTAGTAAATGTATTCAAAATTGAATGTCTCAGCAAAAGTTAAAAAAATGTTCATACAAAAAGACAGTTAATATGTTAAAGTTTTTGTAATATCATCGTTACGTTAAATACGAATTAAATGTTACAGCTGTCCATACGACTCGGTTGCATTTTTTCTTGAGAATAATTAAGCCTCAACCGATCGTGTGCTTTAAAAAATATTTTGAAAGAATTTTGCTGATGTTTAAAGGTTTTTACTATCTGGCATAACTATGATGTGGTGCATCGCAAATTTAGAAGATAGAATTTTACAAGAATCGATGAGATTCAAAATATGTGGAGTGCATTAGATATTCGAGTTAACAATTCAACGTAACTGAACGTAAGCAAAAAATCCTTTTTTTCTCCTCAACAAGCCACTTACTGATGACAAAATTATGGTTAAACTTTATAATTAAATATTTACAGAAAAAGCGCAGTAATATAATTTTATCCACGTTGATCGTCTACCAAACTATTTAATGTTCTTTTGCGATTTTTGCTGAATCTTTGCGTCCTACTTTGTTGTGAAAAATAAATTTAAGTGTCGGCACATTTATAAGGAATATTCAGTAACATATTGTTGTTTTTATTTTGAATGTCGTCAGAAAAAATCCTGTATGTGCATGCCTATTTTTATCTAGCAACGGTTTGCAAGAACGTTTTTACATGAAATCCACCTTATCTTGAAATTATTTTTCAAATATATATTTTTAAAGTAACAATATTTTTCTTGAAAACTCATTCCGTAAATAATGACTTAGCTCATTTTCATTATAAAATATAAGTTAAATAATAGAATTAAGTTTTTTGTACATGATTCCCAAAGTTAAAAATGCACACATAATTTTAATATCGTCAACCAAACAATCGTGACAACATTAAATGCAGCGCAGTTCACACGAAATAGTTCGACAACAAAATTACTCTACAGTTGACCATCTTTTTTGGGCCTGCAAATATAGGATAAAAACGTTAGCTTGGGAAGAAACAATTGTTAATAAAAAATGAGCACAAGTGATTGATTCAAACCACCAAAGTCTCTTATTAGAATTTTTGAATTGTTAAATGCCATTAAACGTAAACGAACTGTTCTCAAGAGCACTAAGGAAACCTGAAGACAAAAAATAAAATTAAAATATTTTGTTTTGCAACAACGTTTTAAATTAAAATTGACTGCAGCTTTGAAATAAGTTAACAATAATTTTAGGTTACGTGAAATACAATGTATTTATTATAATATAATCATGTTGCGTGTAAATGAAGACATGTATTCTACAGTATTTACCCATACGTTATTACAGCTTTTAAAATTGAAACTTTTACGGACGTATCGGGAATCTCACAAGAAATCTTCATCTTTTGAACAGCCATACTTGTTCCATTTAGTACTCAGGAATTGGGTAACCAACAACACTATCAAATTGAATATGAATGAAATACTTTAGTGTGCAATTGAAATGGTAATTTAGTTTTCTTTAAATATCTGAATCAAATGTTTTGTATTTTCAACTCATTGTCATTACTTTTTATTTTACTTGTAGATGATGTGAGGAAAATATCAAATTTCACATCGCGATAATGTAGACATTAACGATTTAAAGGTGAAACGGAGATTTTTCTGAATTTATGTCTGCTTTTCGTAAGATATCACATTAAAACATTTAAGCGTATGCGAATCATATTCTTTCCCAATCATTTTATCATCAATTTATCACATTTCTAAATATGATACATTTTCAAAATTGTATTTCATTGAAACATTATTCTAGATTACTCGTGTAAATATACAGAAACACAATATGAAACTAGAATTAGAATTTTAACTAGAATTTTTTTATAAACGTAGGAAAGTAATCCGTGAAGACCTGATAAAAAAGTCAGATATCATTTTTGTTGCTCTTACGGTTCAACGGCGTTATTCTCTGTATTCGGTTATGGTCTGTGTTGGATACTACGAAGTATAATAGACAATAGCATGGCTTTACACTACCTCAGCTGTTTTGGAAGTATTGTCGCGAATTTCATCGTGTTGAAGTTTTTATCGGAATTTATAAGCTCTGCTAACTGATAATTCGAAAGGAATCCAATAAAGTCAAAACACCAGGTTAAAATTTGTAACCGGCGAAATATTATTATATCTCGTCAAGCTTCAAAGACATTATTATAATTTTAAAGACTAGCAGTCAACGGAAGGACATAATATAAAAAGAATGTATCATATATTATTCATAATTTGTAAGTTAGAGGCCCTGAAGATGTTTCTGTTACTAATACCCAATTATCAATGCAAAAGAAATGAAATAAACCAATGACAAAAATGGCCAATGAATCTCGGTGAAATCACTAAATCAAACTACTTGCGAAGAATCACTTTTACATTTGGATTTAAGCTTACTTTTGTGTAGTTCTTTATGCTAAAGTTTGTTTCTGAAACATAATTTGAAAGAATTACACACAAACAAACGCAATACAAATTTTTACGACGACAGTTGTTTCAAAAAATTATTAGTTTAGAGTAAATATGAAAACAAATTTCCTTTGAGATAATAACGCAGTATATTCTCCAAACAAATGATATCCCTCACGACCACAGAGTGATAAGCAGTCGAAACTCCATTTCGTTTGACATACAATTCATCCATCGCCCTGGCACCTCGACAAAAAAGGGCATTCGTGCTGAGGGTGAATCTTTATTCGACCAACACAAGACCTGCCACATGAAAATAGCAGACGAGACCGAGTAGCTAAATAAGTTATCTGTGAAATAATCTATTAATTGATGATTATGGCACACAAATGTGTCAATAAACAGTTGTAGGAACGCGCAACAATTTAAAATTATGATCTAAAATAGGTCCTTCAATGTTTTAATCGCGATTAATTGAATGTCTTACCTCTCCACTTGCTGTTTGAAATTAACTGCTCAGTCAAGGCCCAGGGGCGCGTCAACTTACCCCTGAATATTTATTGGCTGCACTGCTGGGCTACGATTCCCGAACGCATTGTCCAGGAACCAGGTTTGTCCACATTATTTACGTCCACTACGCATTTTAGTTCACTTCGAATTTTAGTCCACAAACTTGGAATGTCCATAAACATTTCGTCCACTTTTTTATGTCCACTTATAAGAAAAGTCCACTGAGCATTGACGTCGATTGTGTCCATGCACTACCATTGTGTCCATTTTATAAATTTTTAATCCACAATAATTATGTTCCATTGTAAAAGAAATACATCTTTTATTGAGTTACAATATTATACAATTAAATATTTGATACTTCTCCATCGCTCTCTGTGTATTATATAATTTCATTTTGTAGCTAATGATGCGCTAAAACTACATTATTATTTTCGGCATATTTTTGATATCGGTATACAATATTTTCAATTTGATTTTTGTTTTCTAAACTACGATTTTCTAAAGGGATATCTGATTTGTCTGTGACCGCCAGCAAGTTGTAATAAGAGGATTTCATTATCCCTCTGATATTTTTAAACAATGTAAAAATTTCCATATTATTGCATGCTATTTCGCGATCAGCTTCTGAAATGTCGAGTGTCAGCCCGTCACAAAATTATTTGTTCTTTCTGCTCGATTTATCACCTGCTCGTGTACATTCCATAATTGTAGAGGAAACCGAGGCGGCCATTCCTCTCTCTTTTCTTTTGCAGATCGTCCCCTTAGATACATTTTTTCAAAGTACGTCATAAGATCTTGTAAATCGTCGTGGCTTATTTCTAAAACATAATCAAACATCTCTTCAATGTAGTAGAGAGGAAGGAATGGAAATGAAGTTGTGGACATACATTTCTGTGGACTTCAAAGAACAAGGATAAAAATGTGGACCAAAGGAAATGGAGACAATACTTGTGGTATGAATAATGGACAATATATGCAGTGTACGAATTATTTATGGACAAAAAGATGTGAACTAAATGTCTGTGGACCTCATAATAGTGGACAAAGTGTCCTGGAAGCCTAGGTTACACGCAATGTTATTACTTCCCCGCAACGTGAGTCCGAACATCCAGGCATCTGAGAGCCCTGAGGTCGAATTTATTTATTTTTCGTTTTCGATGGATAACTTCATTGTAATATTCTCACTCAGTGTAACATTCAATTTCAGGCTCAAGTTTGCCACAATGATGATCGCGGTAGCGGCGACTGCTGGGTGATCACTGGGCAAGCCGGTTAGCTACAGGATTCATTGAATCAGCTTATTCATCCTTATTGATAAAAAATAATCTCTTTTGGCATTGGATACGGGTTTTCAACGAAATTACGGTAACACAACTCAATTGCAGTAACACAAAGCTCACGCAGTATCCGCTCACGCCTTAACGTCCGAATGATCATCCGCCACGAAAAGGCGGGTGAGGTGTGAAGATGTACAAGACTAGTACAGAAAACGATTAGCGCATCAACCGAGCAGCAAAACAATTACCACACACAACCACACAGCACTCGCTTTCTCCCCGGCGCGGCGACCAGCTGATCATCCGATCGCGAGCGGGTGGGCTGACGGAGGCGCCCGGGGCGGCTGTTGCAGTGGCGGTGACCGCCAGCTGCAGCGTCAGGATGCCCGAGCAGAGCAACGACTACCGCGTGGTCGTGTTCGGCGCCGGCGGCGTGGGCAAGAGCTCGCTGGTGCTGCGTTTCGTCAAAGGCACCTTCCGCGAGTCCTACATCCCCACCATCGAGGATACCTACCGCCAGGTGAGGACGCTTCCGCACAATAGTTTATAAACATGGATGGATGAGTGAGGTTGCCTTGCGTTGCTGCTAAAGGCGAAGCTGCAAGATTGTAAATACTTAATTTTTCAATAATGTAATAATTTCAAAAAATCTACATGTCCTTTTTTAAATATTTTATTTTAATAATCAATTTAATTGAACTAAAAAATCTATATCAACAATGTTGTTTAGAATGTTAATTGTTGGAATTTTTAGAAATTCAAATAGTTAAAAGAAAATGTTGGTAATTTTTGAAGGTGTACCTTGCTTTAATCGAGAAAGAAATAAAGAAATAGCTTAGAGCCATTTTTGAGAAAATACTTTTTGAAATTATCTTTATGTGAAGCAAAAATGACACGACTTCTGCTATTTTTTTTCAAAAGGTGTACAGGCCCTTATTTATAGATCTGATCTTTTAGAACATGTTCTATTAATGAAAAACATTTTATCATCAATATTCTAATTTCGCAACGTTAATTTTCAGCAATTTTCGAAAATACAAAGAGCGACGAAAATGGGGACTGCGCTGTTTTTATATCCGTCCTTTTGTTCTGTTCGAGAAAAAAGTAAACAAAACATTTGACCGTTCGAAATTCTTTTTAATTGCCTATATTTCACAGGAAATTGCGCAGAAACTATCATTTTTTCTCAAAACTGTACATGACCTTACTGAAAGAAATATCTTTGAATAAAGTATTTCATTAAGACAAAATATCTATCTTCAATATTGTAGTTGTAGGAAGGCGCTGAAAAAATGTGGAACTTTTGCAATTTTCAAGGTTAGTTGGTTAGTTGTTAGTGATTCCGGGCGCATCGACTGCTAAGGTCACTTACTTTAAATGAAGTTTATCGAAAACCAAAAAGATTCCTGTGAAAAATTTTCAAATTTCCTTTTTACACGAGATCTTAATTGACTTTTTTCTTAAAAATGGCTCCAAATGATTCAACGAAAAATTCCATATGGACGAGGTTTTACTCTTCTTTAATATTTTAAAAGTAATATTTCGAATGTACCCTTAGGAAATCGAAAAATTAGGAAAATTTCAAAAAAATATATTTTGGTTGGTGGTAGATGGCAACAGGCAAGAGGATGGGGCAAGACCGTAAACAATGGAAGACCGTAAAGGATGGGGCAAGACAATCAAGAAAATTAGAAAACTTTTCTACGAGAAAGTCTGTGCCATTCTGTAACACCACTAGTTTGCTGATTAAGTTAGGTGGACAAGACTTTCCTCCAGAGGGTAAAAATGGAGACAGTTTGTAATCAATTGATTAGAAAGAAATGTAGTAATAAACAAGCTTCCGAAATGAGATTTCAAAGGGCAGTAAAAGACTGTAGTCTTCTAGACAAGTTCAGAAACGATCTGGAAATTCAACTTCACTAAAACATTCAACAAAAATAATATGAGCTAATTTATTCGCACTTATTTTGATTCTCCTCTTACTGTGCCACTCTTCAAATGCGTGTAGGTGATTTCATATCAATACGTAATTCAATACTTTCTCCGTAACATCCGTAACATGAAAGATATTACTGGCCCAATCACACTACCTTGGAGTATACCGTATTTTTATTTTTTAATTATTTATTTATGGAATTTTCTATTTATACATATATACATATCACTTATAAGATAGTGTAAAGTAATATAATACAAAAAGAAAATATATAAGAGAAAAATAATAGTACTTGATTGCTGTAGCTGAAGCTAATCTATTGAAAAGGCCGTTCACAAAATAGTTGTGCTTTTAACAAAGAATTCCAGGGGCTCTTCGAGGAACCAAGAGTCAAGGATAAATGATCAGTCGGTACAGTTAATATCACCAGACACCAGTGGCGACTAGCAGGGTAGTGTCAGTGTGCCATGGCACTACCAATGAAAAAGACTGAAAAGACAATTTTCATAAAAAATGTGTGTATAAAATATTTTTCAAAATATTTTTCTTTATAGTAATTTATTTGAACGAGCGTTTAGTACTTCGAAGCTTCATCAATACCCTATACAAACGAGCAGGGCGGAGTACTATCTGTCGGTCTCTTTATAAACCGCTAAGCCACCTACGGATTGAATCTGCCTGTGCTCATTTAACATTGGATAAAAAAACGCTGTGTTGGTTTCAATGCTTCTCTTGAAAGTGAGACGGGTCCCAAATCGACCTGGATAGTATACATTCTGTCCCATAGAGAGCACGGAGAGGGGACGTTCTCGTGGGCGTGAGGGATTTTTTAGTTTTTTCACAGTTTAATATTCATTGTAAATTCATTATTCATTATAATATAAACATAGTCACTGCAAAATTAAATTTTGTTGCCTACGAATCTAACGTTATATATTGTTATTAAACCAGCTTTAAAACATCGATATTTAAAAATATCCATACTTGTTTATCGATGTTTTATTATCTATGTCGCATCACTAACTGGCACCATCAAAAAGAATTCCTTGCCGCCACTGCCCGATACCATGTGCAAATGTGTGCAAAAATACACTTGTTTATCAGATTAGTATCAACCTATAATAAATGTAATTATTATTACATGTAATACTATAATTTATCTCACTTTAGGGGAAAACATTGCCTTACATAAATGTATGCATTTGTGTCGAAAATATTAATATACCAATAAAATTGGTGGTATCTGGTCTTCAACGGATGAATCTTCAACGCGGAAACAATTCCATTTCAACAAAACGTTATATACATTATTATTTGGGAATTACATTGTGAAGAGAAGACTTCTCCCCACCTCTAAATGGGTGGATGAGAATGTAGTAACATTTACAGAGCCATCATTATGCAATACGTAATGCACATACCGCATGTAACTGAGAGGGCGCGGAGGGACAGTTGGGCGAAGATTTTGAATGAATAATTGGGTTAAATTATTATCTCTGCAATGACTGATATTCACCCGGTAAAATATAAGTAAATGCTGACTGTGATTCGAAGATCTGCGATTTTGAAAATCATTTATTATTTTTTTGAGGTACTTTACATGAAGCCTCTGAACGTTTTCAAAAATGGCTCCAAATTTTTCCTTAAATTTCTTATAAAAATATAGTAAAATACAGTTATAAAGGGGGCATAGGTCTGATTTTCACGATTAACTCTGACTTTTCGAATATTGCAAAAATTTGAAAATTAGATCCTTTTCTTACAACTACAAATTGAAGATAGAGTTTTCACCTTCAAATAAATGTTGTTCTCCATAGTGAGTTCTTTCATGAAGATCATGTACTTTTTCGAACATTTTAGTAGTTATCACACAACATTGTGTGCAATTTTTGCAATTGTTAAATAATTACAAATACAAGATTTTCTCTAATGTGACTCCAATTTTTTTCTTTAAACTTTTGGTAGGGACAGTACATTTGGTGGGGACTCTATAAGATGACATAAACTATATACTGCTCTAGGCTTTTTCTTTTTAAAAAAATTACAAATATGTAATATTTTAACTTGTTTCTCATGTCATTAATATGTTTATTGGCGGCAATTTGTTCACATTGTTGTATTTATAAGTACATATGCTTTAAATAATATCAGATAAAGTTTCTCAAAAACACAGAAGTTTTTTGTGAAAATGAGCCCAAAATTCCTCATTTTCAGAAACTCTCAAAAGCTATTTTCTCAAGAATTGCACTAAACTTTTTGTTTAAACTTTTGCAACAGATAGCGATAATTGCAATGTTTAAGATGACATAGAATTAATTTTGTTTTACTCTTTTGTTTTGTTTGTTCTGGTTTTAAGTTCGATGTCCTTACCTGATTCCATAGTCTCTTTGTTTTATTTTTTATCGAGATCACATTTAATATATCAGGCGGTAATTTTTTGTATTTATTACTATGGTTATTTGGTGATTTATTTAGTTGGGTTACATGGATAGTATAGTGAGTTAGCATATTGATGTATGATACAGCCTGATTAATTTCGGCGGGGTTATTCAGTGTTTTAAATTGGGGGATTTTATTTCTTAGTATTACTTGGAATTATATCCAGTTGATTTTTAATGTGTTTGATTGGGGAACAGTTGCATGTTGTGGGGTTAGCTTTTGTGCTGAGATCAGTACTGGAATGTGATTTGAATTTAGCTTGGATACTATGGTGGTGTGAAATTTTGTTTGTGTTTGTTATATGTATACCTAAAATATCTGGTTTACGTTCATGTACCCAAAGTATCTGGTTTACGTTCATGTGGTTTACGTGTTCGATCATGTGGTTCTATTGTTGTGATGATTTTTGAGTTATTTTTTGTTATACTTTGGGCAAGGATCTTACCATCTTGATTGTTGGAAAGGCAGTCCCAGCTTATAGGCTTGGCATTGAGATCCACGAGTAATAATGTGTTTTCTTTCGAATTAAATAGGCTAATTACAATTGCGCCTTAGATTTTTGTTGAGGGAGATTTAAAAGCTGCTATTATAGTAATTGTTCGGCTATTTAGTGTTGTGCATATTGCTACTGTTTCTATACCGGGTGTTTGTGGAATGTCAATTTTGTAATGAATGATGTGTGATGATATTGCGATAAATATGCCGCCTCCTTTTGTTTCATTTCTATCATTTCTGAAGATGCTGTAGTTGAGGATGTAGAGTTTGTTTCTATTACACAAGTGTGATACAGTAACACATGCTATGCCAATCTGGTAATGATACAAGCAATAATTAAATTCGTTTTTTTTTTATATTTTGGATGCTGTTTGCATTCCAATTCATGATAACTAAACTATTACTGTTTTGGTCTGACATGATTATTTCTTAAATATTCTGTGACTGAATTTTGAATGGTTGAAATTAAAGATGGTATTAGAGAGTTGATGAAAATTACTATACAAGAGGTGATGGAGTTTACGATTGTGTTTATTATTACGTTGTTGTAATTACGGTTTGAGTGAGAAGTTGGTTGGAAGTGAATTTACTGTAGCACTTAAGCGCCATTTTCTTAAAAACGACTCCAAATTTTTCAAAGTACATTGCCATTTAGGACGAGGTTTTGCTGTTCTTTAGTAGTCTTAAAATAATATTTCAGATGTGGAGAGGAAAGGTTGATTTTTAGTTAGAAAAACTCACATTGTGGAGCCATGTTACACAAAAAGTTTATAAATATTGTCTCAGTCCGTACTAAATTACTTTCTCTACCTCTTTGGGAGTCCGATGTCCCTCAGGGTCTCGGTGGTGTAGGCAATGCTAGTAAACCTTTACCAATAAGTACTGAGAAGCCCTCCTGTAAGGATCGCAACCTATGGCCGCCTGCAATGGGTTTGCTGTTGCGTGGCCGACAAGTCCAATCTTTCACCTCCTCGCGGTGGCCCCTGATAATGCAACATGAGATGCGGCCAAGGCGGATGGGCGACAGGCGAGTCTCCGGTGCCTTAAAACGGGAGCATCTAGCTAAGGGTAGTAAATTCCTGACAGAAAAATCAGCTCGGGGACCCTACGTCACGGGGGAAGCGGGGCGGGGGCCTGTAGCTCACCGCTCTGCCAGGCTCCTCTGACCGACTGGCAGCGGACACTGTGGACGACGCCTCGGACGCGGGAGCCACAGGCTGCCATTTATGACGACCTAAGCTTGGAACGGTTCATGATTAGGAGGTCTTTGAGGCGAGTCGCTGCGCACTTTGTGCTTAGAAAAAGAGAAGTGGCTACATGGCCACCGATGCGGCATCACGATACTATCCATAGCGATGTCCCCCTAATATTTTTATGCTCTAATTGACTACTGATGAATTACAAAGGTAAGCTTTCAGCTTTGAGTCATTTCCCTAACTGTCCATGTCTGAAAGCATCTAAAGAATACTTTGTATACGAGTTAGGTTCCTCTACCTTCGCAACCAAATCAGGGCTGCCAAACGAGCTCGAGCTGCCAAAGTGCTGCGCAGTGGTAGAATTGATGTGCCTAGAGAAGGGAAAGTCTTCTCTTCGAAAGAAATTATGAAAATGGCTGCACTGGAGAAAGGGCAACCAGAGACGTCGAACGAGAATTTGGCTACACTACTGGGTAAGACCGCCCGACCGGTGGATGAAAAAAGAAAAGAGAAACGAGAAGAGAAAATAAATCTAAGATATTTAGCAGCTATTGAAGCTAGAGCTACCGTCGCTGCAGAATCTTCATCGTCCCCATCTGATGGTCGGAGGTCAAATGATTCAGCTAGACCTTCTGCCAGTGTTGCTGTTATCGCATCACCTCGCACGGCCATTAGTCTTCCGAAAACTTCAGTAAGCCAAATCCCTATGCTGATTTCTGCTTTTTCTCCAGTATCGAAGTCCTACCCTTCAGACAGGAAGAAAGACGATGATCCTCTGCTCTGACCCTTGTCCAAATGAGACGGAACGTCTCTACAAGTAGAGATAAGCAAACAACCTTGTGCCGATTCCCTTCCAAAACCTCGGCCCACAGGCAGTGCAATGGTAGACTTGCCTCCCAGGAAGCAGATAGGGTGCGATATCTCAACGAGAATACCGCTATAGTTTGCTTTGAATCAGGAGCTTTCGGCTGTTCCCGTCCTCTTTGATTATGTTTTATCTTCTATTGACGTAGCCAATTCCGACACCGCTGGTCGATTAGGTTAATTTTTATTGAGTCCCCAGCTACTATGATGCCCGGAGACGTGTCTACTGAAACTTGCCTTTACACTAGATGCCAAGGAAAACCTGTAAACTTGGATAGGAACGTGGTGAACTTTTCAAACTAATGTAAATCAAGAGCTCGTTGAGGTGGGAAATGAACTCAGAAGAAATATTCAATCCCAGGACCAATTGAATAAGACCTATGCCAAGTTAGAGGAGATTTTGGGCGGCTCCTATGTTCCCACCGCCATCAGTTCTTAAAAGCTCCGTAGACATGGAGGCAAACGCGATAGGAAGCGCTACTCTTTTGCAGGACCTTTTCAAGAATGGTACAGCCCTTTCGGCAAAGTGCATTGGAACGGGCATTGACTCGATCAATGGGTTCGTTAGTTTCGGTCAGCAGCCCCTTAACAGGGATGAGGTTTATGACCTATACAAATCCATCTGGAGTAATACGCCCCCGATTCGGCTTTTCGAATTAAGAGAGCGTGATAAATTGTTAACACCTGAAATGGACCCAGGCACAATTCTATACGCAATGTAAGTTGCCGAAATCAAAAGTCGTCTGGCTGGGATGAAAATGCCACGGCTCTGGGGCCAAATAAGATAAAAGTTAGCCACATATCTTCAGGAGCAAAAATTGAAATATTATCCCTATTGTACACCCAAAGTTTATACAGTGGCTTGGTGCCTTCTGGGTGGAAAGCTAATCGCCCCATACACATACCAAAAGAGAGTAAGGATTATGTTTGTCACTAACGTTCGTCCCATCACAATTAGTTCTATGCTGTGCAGAAACTTTTGGAGCATTACGGACAAACGCATTCGATCCGTGGTGAAGTTCAATCCATGCCAGAAAGGGTTTATCCCTGAACCTGGCTGTTTTGCTAATATTCAAATTCTTCACGAGGCAGTCTGTGACATGAAAAAAGCAGAGGGTGGAGTCGGCGCTGTGCTGGATACATCCAAAGCATTTGGCACTGTTCCTCTAGCGGCGATTCGATGGGCTCTGTCCAGGAACGGTATTTCTGACGCCTTTACCAATTTGGTAATGGACTCTTACGCCGATGTTTCCACCGTTATTCAACACCCCTCAAAAGGAATTGAGATGCCAATTTGTAGAGTAGAACAGGGGGTCTCCACTCGTCCCCACTCCTTTTTAATATCAACAAGAGGTGCCTGCTCGAGATATTGAAAAACACGTCACGATACACGCTATTGAAAAGGAGTGTGTCCCTGTTAGCATTTGCTGATGATCTGGTGTTGTTAGCAAAAGATACACCAGGAGCTCAAAAATTGGTTGATATTGAGATGGAATATCTTAGGGCCCTCGAAATGATATTGCCCGTTGCGAAATGTTTATCATTTTAAATTACAAGCTTTGAACGATCCTGGTACATTCAGAACCTCTGTATGGAAAGGTTGGGGGAGAGAATTCTTTTGGTCAGTAATGATCATACACTAATAAACCTGGCAGTGAACAACTCTATTTGGAACGGCTTCACATCACATCATTTCACATCATACATAATGCCACATTACCTTTATCAATTGGTTTTATCCATGCCATCTATGTCGGTGCTCAGGGAAGCGGACGGTTAAGTCAGAGTGGCAATCAAACAGTTCCTACATCTGCATGTGAGTACTGCAAATGGCTTACTCTACCTGACCAAGAGAGACGTAGGATTGGGATTGCATAGAAACGATCTTATTGGAAATGCCTTTTTGAAAGGTTATCATCTTCTGAAACCTGATCTTTTTATCACAGCACTTTAACTGAGATCAAATACCGTTGCCAAAAAAACTACTCTCAGAAGAAGAAGGCCCAGAGAGGATGTTTTCTGCAGAAAGTGCAATACAGCGGTAGAAACCATGAATCACATCCTCGGTTAGTGCATTTTTACAAAGATGGCTAGAATAAAGCGTCATGAAGAGATCACGAACTTCAGAGAGGAGAAGTTGTTCCGGAAATCGGACACCGTGATGTTCACAGAAGCCACTTTCTCCATTGCCAAAGGTATTAGACTCAAACCTGGCCTGGTAATAAAAAGCCATAAAGGGGTCAACATGGTCGATGTAACTGTCCACTTCGAGGGTGGCCACTATGGGTCTAGCCTTCTGAAAGCAGGGGAAGAAAAGGTGGTAAAATACCAACCAGTCATCCCCCGGGCAGCCCAACTTCATGGAGTGTTCAATACCAGAATCCTATAAGTGGTGTTTGGTCCTTTGTGGCTATTCCAAGATCCAAAGTCAGTACCCTCAAGATCCTGGGGATCACGTCTCGAGGCGATCTACTATATCGTTAATTGCTCTCAGAAGCTCTATTAAATTCTATACACAATTTGTAAATTACGATGGAGCAAGTTAGCATTGCTGGTAGTAAATGCAGGGAAGAAGCTTCGTGGTCGCTTGAAGTCTAGGGAAACCAGCGGATCCTAAAATGCCTAGGAATTACTTAGTTACCACAACTTTAAGTGGGAAGTGTATGCTATTTAATGTAGCATATTATTTGAAAATTATGTATCAAATTTCCAGATTTGTTGGTCCTTGATAGCGAAAAATTACGCCAAAACGTCCGTCCGTTTGTTTGCCGTCTGTGACCAACACTAGCGTCCAGACTTCTTAGAATTTTTCCCAAAATAAATATTCCGTGTTCGATCTGGCCCGACTCAAAGCTCTGCAATTTTGAACATTTTTTAAATTTTGGGGTTACTTCACATGAAGTATCTAGGATATTTTCAAAATTTTCTCAAAAATGGTTCCAAATTTTTCCTTTATGTTTTTTGCCACAATAGAATTATACACACTTATAAAGGCGACAAAGGTCCGATTTTCGCTATTAATTATGATTTTTAAAATTGTTAAAGTTGAATTTTTTGGCGTCTTCCCACAAATACAATATTGACGACAGTTTTTCTCCAAATGAAATTTGTTCTCCACAATAAGTTGTTTAAGTTTTGCCATACACACGGATCCAAATTTTGTATTTACACTTTTTGTACGGATAGAGCAAAATGCGCTGTAAAAGAAGACCTAAACGCCATTTTTCTTTATTCTTTCATTGTTTTTTTTTAATTATAAAAATATGTTTTTGACATCTCTCTCACGTATTTAACATTTACATTACCTGCTGTTTGTATGCATTATAGTATATGTTGGTATCAGCGCTTCAAATAATTTGGGTATAAGACTTCCCGGAAAAGCGAGCTTTCTGTGAAAATTAGCTCAAAAATCGGCATTTCTTTCTTTTCTTCTTTCTTTCTTTCTTTAATTATTTAATGTTAAATACAGTCAAAAACTGTATGTGAAGTACTATGAGGGGAAGTGTATATTAGATGTATTTAGTCAAAAAACAGTAAAAACTGTATATGACGTACGGTGAAGAATATCATCTTCGCACGTTTTCCCAACATTTTAATTATAAATAGTTTACGTATGAGTAAAAGTTAAAAGTAAATAAACAAATAAAAATAAAATTTACGAAATCGCAAGATTAGAAACATTTTAAAAACTAGACATTTTTGTTCAGAAGCAAAGCAAGGGACCATCTCAGCATTTGCCCAATGAATCAGGGAAACTGGACAAAAATCTGATCGAGATGGGGTCATTGACCCGGAAGCTAAAGTACATTAGTTTTTACAGGCATATTAAGTATTTTTTAAAACTATTATATAATACAAATGTAAACAAATTCTTTATATATCACTGTCTTGTTAAAATAAACATTATTTTTCTTTTTGATGATTAGTATAGCCTCTAATTGCATAGAAACAGCTATGCAGCAGAAAATATTGTACTTAGAGAATATTATTTTAAAGAATAATGAAGGAGAAAACAGTAGTCTGGAAAAAGTAGCAAATCTCTTTAACCAACACTTTTCTGAATTGCAGCTGAACTCACGAAGGGACTAAAACCGTCAAATTCAATATCATTACTTTCCCAAAAAATTTTCGACACAATTTTTATTTCCGAAACTACTTTTAACGAAATAGTACGAATAGTCAGTAAACTAAAAAATAAATATTAATCTGGTTTAGATGAATTTTGGGATTGTTTATTGAAAACTTGTGAACCTGCCTTTCTACACCCGTTAACTCACATTTTCAATGCTTATTTATGCACAGGAATATTTCCAAATATTTTCTAAACAGCAAAAATAAAGCCACTTTTTTAAAAAGGGTGCAAAATTGAAATTCAGAATTACCGAGCAATTTCTCTTTTGTCAGGTTTCTCTAAAATATTAGAGAGGTTTTTCTATATGCAAATGGAAACTTTTCTCTGGAAAAACGAAGCGTTTTCATTCTCACAACACGGGTTTAGAAAATCAAAATCTACGGAAACTGCCATTTTTTTTAGATGTTGCTTCATCAATGGATCAAAATGAAGCACCCATTGGAATATTTTTAGATCTTTCGAAAGCTTTTGACGTTATTGACCATAACATCTTGTAATCAAAATTACCTTCTTATGGAATACGTGGTATCGCCCTAGATTAGATAACTTCGTACCTTAAACATTGATCTCTAAGATTAGAAATAGCACAAAAGAACATTATTTACTTATCTTTTTGATTCTTTACCAATTGAATATGGGGTCCTGCAAGGTTCGTTCTTATTCTCTTTCTGTTAAACGTAAACGATATGCCCTCGACTATTAAAAACGGAAGAACGGTTCTGTTTGCCGATGATACGAATGTTCTTTGCAAAAAAGAAACAATAAATAGTACGATTTAAAAGTTTCAAATTGTTTTTGTAATTACAAATTAATAGTTAATTAAGGAAGAACAATTTCAATGCATTTTTGCCGTTTAAATCAACAATCGCATGTTCCTTTGAAAATGAATAATAAGCAATTAGGTGATGTCAAGGTAACACAATTACTAGATCTGTCAATTCAGTCAAACCTCAAATGGAATGTAATATAACAAAATTAAACACTAAATTAAGTTCATTATGTTGCGTATTCAGAATTATTTCAAATCCTGTCAGCCTTCATGCAGCTCGTTGCGTGTATTTTGCAAATGTACATTCCCGCCTGAAATATGGTATAAAATTCTGGGAAAACTTATCATGCAGTACCTTTAGATTACAAAAGAAAATTATTCGAATAATGAAAAAATGTCATCCGCGTTGTCCTTGCAAGCCTGTCTTCATTGAGCTTCGAATCTTACCACTGCCTTGCCTTTATAAATATATGCGAAGGTAAATACGAATCTGTAATATTTGTCAGAAGTGACTTACTTAACGGTGGGAACGTATTTTCATGCAATACTGATACTTATAATTACAACACACGTCGTAAAAATCACGGTCATCATGTGTCAGTATCAACAGCTCACTACCAGAAATCCACATACAATACATGTACTTTATAACACACTGCCAGATGACATCAAACAATTGAAGTCTGTTCACAGATTTAAGTTGAAAGTAAAATCTTTTCTGCTACATAACTGTTTCTATACAATTAGAGTCTATACTGATTACCAAAAAGAAAAATAATTTTGATTTTAACAAAACGTGATATATATATTGAATTAGTTTACATTTATATTGTATTTTTTAAAAGACTTAATATGTTTGTAACAAATAATGTACTTCAGCTACCGGGTCAATAACCCCCATCTCGATCAGGTTTTTGTCCAGTTTCCCTGATCTATTGAGAAAATGCTGAGATGGCCCCTTGTTTTGCTTCTGGACATAAATGTAGCTTCACTATCCGCACGTTTTGTTGAACTCTCCTTTTGCTTGTAATGGTAAGAGTAGAGGTAAGGGCGACTTTCTATTTTGTTAGGAATGCAGAAAAATTATACTTGCAATTCGTGTACCGATGCAAATACGTTTTCTATAACTCAGAAACAAAAATGAATAATTTTCAAATATAGCAAATCATGCGATTTTTAAAAATTATTTTTAAATTTTATTTTTATTTATTTATTTTAAACTGTTTCTCATCTTTCAACTATTTATAGCTAAAAAGACGGAAAGGAATTCTGGAACTCAAGAAAACGTGCACAGATAATCTTTTCCCCCCTACGTCACATACAGTTTTTACTGTTTTTTTGGGGGGGGAGCGAATAAATAAAATCAAATCAGATGAACAATTTGCCTTCCGACCGAGACATTCAGCCTCACTACGGGCGCTGGCCCAGCAGATCTCGACTGATCTCTTACTCTCACAGGATGTACCAATCATCTTCCTCGACATGGTACAAGCCTTCGACAAAGTGCCACAGAGAACACTAATCTCCAAACTTAGGTGCTGCCTCCCACAAGATGTAACGAACATGATTTCTCGCAATATTTCCTCATATTTCTACATATTTCCTCGCAAACCGCACATTTGTGGTCAGAGTGGGAAAAGCATGATCCTCAAAGGGCAAGACTCCGTGCTCTCACCACTGTTCTCGCTTTACGTCAATGACATACCACAGACACCGCGAATATGATTATTCCTCTATGCTGATGAAATAGCAGTCCTAGCGAGAGGAATAAACTTAGACCATAAATTACAAACACAACAAAAACAGATGAACCTGAATCTGAAGTGGGCTGGAAAAAAAACACTTGATTTTTTCAGCGGAAAATTCTCAGGCGATCTGCTACTCTCGTCGCAAATACAAACATATAAAGCGGTATACGCCGCCCAAATAACAATAGGAACACAAAAACTTAAATGGGCGCCTTAGGCAACTTACCTGTGCGTCACTTTCGATCGGAGAAACAGGTGGCATTTACATGTCAGACGAATCCGATAGAAACTTCAACAAAGGGTCCGTCTCCTAAAATTCCTCTTAAAGGAACCTTTTCTTCTGTCGGATCTTCGCCTGGCACTCTCTAAAACATGTCGCCGACCTGTGGCCACCTACGCCACATTGACGTGGAGGACTACAGCACAAAAGTACAAGAGTTAATTCAGGTCAGAGTTCTGAGACTCGTAGCTTGCCCTTCATTTCGGAAACGACTTAAAATAATGAAAAAGGAATTTGATATCGTGTCCTTTACTCGAGACGGTTTTCATTCAATGAAGCATATCAAGCCTTTCAATCAAACGAAGCTTCGGCAACACTTAAGCAATTCCATCGACATGTCCTTACCATAGGAAAAAGAAGGCAAGCTCTCCCCTCAGACATATTGTGGGCATAGAGCGAGCACACCCGCTAAAATGACTTGGACTCAAAACAGACTAAATAAATCGCCAAACTAGCAAACGACTAAGGTGCGTCGCGAACCTACATAAACAACCTCACACTTAGCAGTAAAACGCAATTTGCATTCGCACTGCAACATGATGCAAAGATCATTATGATCCAGAGACCAAAACTCCCAACGACCTTCAGTTTCGCCGAAAAATAAAAGAAAAGAGAAAGAAAGGAAAAAAAGATAATGCTTTGCAGACATGGGTTAAGGGTACCGTACGTGTGAGCACCATCTAATATTGTTCTCAATAAAAGGCACTGAACGTTTTTTGATACTTCAGTCAAGGTACTCCCCTCAAAGTAACCCCAGTTACGGTGGTAATATTTACTAACATTATGACTGTAGACAAGGAATCAATAACTACAAATTTACTTTTTATTACATTTTGTGTAGCTATTGAAAAACTTCGCTTATTTTTAATGGCCAATGAAATTGTCTATCAGAATTACATAGTGAATTATCTTGCAAGGAATGTTGTCATGTTGTCTTGATATTGAAATAACTTTCAAAAATTAATTAATTAATATGTACATTATAAAAATACAATAAAATAGTATGTAGGGGATGGGGGAGAAGTCAATGAATCAACTTTCTCAAATGTCCCCATGACTTTTCTAAAAATCTTGAATTTCATGAACTAATTCACCAAATAAAGCAATGTTCTGTCTTTTAAAACAATGAAATAACATTCAGTATCCATATAGATTTAAGGCACTGTTAGATTTTTATTAACTTTTGTAGTTATAAATTCCGTGGTGTCAGCAGATATATTGTGTAATCCATGATATTAATACAAGATTGAGGAGGTATCAACCACAAAGTATATGTATATTCAATACACTTTGTGGTTGATACCTCCTCAATCTGAATTAATATTTGTAGTTATAGTTTTCTGGCAATGTAAATTTAAATTTAGTATGTACAGATAAAATTAAACAAACATAAACTTATTACAAATATCACTGTTAATAACATAATGAAAAATAATATGTAGTCACAAATTAATACAATTATTTTTCTGTTTTAAACAGGTTATCAGCTGCAACAAAAATATCTGCACTCTTCAAATAACTGACACAACTGGATCTCATCAATTTCCTGCCATGCAGAGATTATCAATCTCAAAGGGTCATGCTTTCATCCTTGTTTATTCAGTGACATCAAAGCAATCTTTAGAAGAACTAAAACCAATATGGGAAGTAATTCGTGAAATGAAGGGAGCTGATTTAGCGACAATTCCAGTCATGTTGGTGGGAAACAAGTGTGATGAAGTGGAAAATCGTGAAGTGGCCGCATCTGAGGGAGAGGCTGAAGCAAATCGCTGGGGATGCAACTTCATGGAGACATCTGCCAAAACTAATCATAATGTAAAAGAGCTTTTCCAAGAATTGCTGAATATGGAGAAAAACAGAAACATCTCATTGGATTTAGGTGGCAAGAAAAGTGGACGACAGAAGATCCCAGGACCAAATAAGTTGAAAGAAAAATGTAGTGTAATGTGAAGAAAATTGATGTCTTCACGTCAAGGAATTTTTGGTTTGTATTGGGAAGTGAAGGTTTTCTTTCTTACAAAGCCAGATTTAAACTTGTTCTTCATTCAAGAGGTAATTATGATTTATCAAATTCATTGCTTTTACACCTGAAGTACAGCAATATAGAGAAAGATTATTTGGATAGCAGAGTATTAGTTCTGGAACCTCTTTGAGCGTTTGAACAAGTTAAGGAAGATGAATATGATAATTAAAATAACTATGTTGAAATTTAAAAGAATTCCAGTAATAAGAACTACTGGAAAATTGAGGCTTTATGAAATATAATTCGTTCCTTTTGTTTTTGAAATTTAGAAGATCTTTCATGGATCTAAGAAGAAATTCATCTTAAAGTTCTGAACTTATTTGAAGAGAAATAATTATAGAACTAAGTGGTCAAATTATATATTTAATTTTACCTGAGAGCTACTTCCAAGTATTGAACTGAAATGTATCCTTAGCACATTGCAAGTTTAAGTAACAGGACCTTTTAGCAATTGTGCTGATCATATCCGCTTATTTTTTCACATTACAAAAAGAAAATTATAATTATAATATGTAAACATGTACTGTGCAAAATGCATTATTTGGTAGATTTCATATATTGATGATCATACAAAAAATTGTATACATAAATCATTTGTAAACAGGAACATACGTGTAAAAAGAGAAGTTCGGTTTGTAAATTCAATATATTCTTTTTCATTGGGTTCTTAAGTCAGATATTGTTTCAATGTCATCAGTGACTGTAGAGAGGGTAGAAGATTAGAAATGAAAGGAATGAAAAAGTAATTTTCTAAGGGTCAGGCTGCATGGTAAGTTTCTTTTCTAATTAACAGATACTATTCTCTTTCTTAATAGCAGATGAAATTTTAAGACGTGATAAAATATGTACATTAATGTTCTTTGACCAATATTAACAATGTTATATGACCTTTGGTTATGAAATGAAGAAGACTCATATGAGCTCATGAATGTACATACTATCGTTATTTGTATTTCTATGTGTACATTATACATGTTTTAGTATGTTCAAACTTGTTTTCTATATGTACAATATTACTTTTAAATTAGAGTAAAATCAACTGGTTTAATAATAGTTTACTTGTATGTTATCTCAATATTTTAGAACAGTAGAGAAATTGGCAAATTGTGTCCATGTTTGGCGTGTTATTTTGTGCAGATTCTCAGAGTATTATCAAATATTAGTGCTCCTGTAGCTTTACTACAATATCCTGCCTATATAGTCCATATTGGTACAATTCATTGTTGCCTCTGCTTTTTATTCTTTATTTTATTTCATGAGCTCTTTTACTCTTATATAGTATTTGATGATACATTGAGTAGTATTTTTCACAGAAGTGTATTTGTTGTTATATAAAAGTTTCATGTTTTTGAAAAGTTGTTTATTAAGATAAAGACCAAGTGAGTTGTAATTTTCATTATTTCTGAATGTACATCATAACATTAGAAAATTTTTGATGATATTATAGACACAATAATATTACATGACCAATGGAGAATCGTGTTCATCGTCACAACGATACAATGTTAGAGCAAATGCATATAAAGGCTTTGTAATTTTTGAATACACAAGTAAATAATTACATTAATTTTTAAATATGGTTAAATTCTTTGCCTCCCATTTATCTGTTATGATATACTACAGAACACGCACAACTATTCTGTAAATCAGGGATGTGTTGATAGTGTCTTGGAGAGCTGTTGCAATTTCTGTTTTGTTCAAAAAATAAAGATATCAATAAATAATAGTATTTTTAATAGGATGTTGTCCCTGAGACTAGCAGCTAGAACCTGTAATTTTCACTTGTTAAAATGGATTATCTTTTTGAAAACTAATTACTTTTTATATTTACCTTCAAACTTTATTCAACTGGTTCTTAAAAAAATCTTTAAAAATTGATGTTTCTAATAATTACAAGATTTAATTTAAATTGAAAATTTGTTTAAAAAGTTAGGTAACTGCAAAGACAAAGAGAACAATTTACAGAAACTATAAATTTTATGCATTTTTCTAATTTTGGTAATTATTTTTATCATGTGATTGAACAATGAAGATTTAATTTTCTTATGTAGGCAAAACTACATTGCCATTGTCATTCATCTATGAACAAAAGTCTACTTTCTTTCTCTTATTTAAAAAGTACACAAATATACCCTCAGCTCTGCTTTAAAATTTTGAATTAGGTACATAAATGCCCAGAAGAGTTTAACTTCTGTACTTGTTAAGTGAAAGAAAAAAGAAGGCAAATTTGCTCACACCATGGCCCATTTCAAGGGAAGGAATTTTTATAATGTGGTAGTGCTTATGTTGGTAGGTTTTACTAAGTTAACTCCATTTTATTATACAAGTTTTCCTGGACAAAAAGAGTAGTAAATCTACAATTCAAGAGTGTTTTAAAAATGCATACATGTATCAGCAAAATTACAATACTTACGAAAGAAATTATATTTTGTAAGAAAATATTCAACACTCAAGTTTTACCTATCTTGTGGATATCACATTATACAACTCATAATTATAAATAATTGGTACAAATAAAATAATCCACTGACAGCAATAAATAAATAAAATTACAAAAAAAAATTGTTCTCATTTATTTGCTGTCAGTTAATATGCTCAATTTATAATTTCAGTTCTAAAAGATGTATATGTTTTTAATAAAATATTATTTCTATTTTGACCAAGTTTTTAGTATTTGGAGTGAAGATTATATTATCCATGCCAGATAACATCAGTAACAACAAGTATTGATTGATTTTGTAATGTTGCTGTTATTGGAATCTGATGGGAAAAAATTGCTGGGTGAAGGGCATTATCAAGCTTTTGAAATAGAGCCTTGAATATTTATGACACAAGAATTCCAAAAAATGGAAATCTGTCTTGAAAGAGAAGCAGGTAAAAATAGTAATTTATGACTCTGTAATGGAAGACCACATGATATAAATAAGGGGAAAAACTGAAGTACAAAACATTAATAGAGATAGTATTTTTTAGATACATAGGAATAGTAAACATTTAAAGCATGTTTTATGATACTAATTCAATAACATTTCTGTAGAATGTCATTTTGATCTCTTCTTTTATGATCTAAACATGACAATGGAATTGAGAAAATTAACTTCATCTACACCATACATTAATAAAAAAAATGATATTTAGAGCATATCATAAAATTCTAAAACTGAAATGAACAAGTAATACTGAACATATGTACTGAAACATATCAAAAGGAAATGAAATCAATTTTCACTTTTCAAAAGTATATTTTTGTTTCTCTGAAATGTTAAAATTATTTGATTCAAATTACCCATAAATATTTTTTCATTTTGGTATACATTTTTAAACACTCTACATTACTTGTAGACAAGAATGTTTGGTAAGGAAAAAGGATATTTCTTTTTTCTATTCTGATGTTGTCTTACATGAAAATTAACAATTTTTTGCTGGAGTTGGATCCAATTTCCAAGATGTGCTTTGAAAGTTTGCAAGAAGCTGCTGAAGTAGATTAATATAAATTGGTTTCAAAACAAATAGCATTTGAAATTTCATATACTAGCTTGAGAGATTAATCAAAGACATAATGCTTATCTATTGCTTGCTGCGGAACCAATATACGAGGTACCATTGCATTAGCCTAAAATAATATTACACCTAATGGTTCATAATACTATATCTCATAACTTAATTTTATTTTAATACAAATACAAGATTTATATAATACACATAAAAGTTCTGTACATAACATAATTAAAAAATACTATGAAATATAACAATTTGAAGCAAACTACAGAAGAAAGAAATTTGTTTCTCTGTTCACATAGCTTACAAGGCTGATGATATGTAATAAATGGAATGGAGTAAATCTTTGAATTGATGTATTTTCCAGAGACATTTTAATGCATTTTTACAATTTTACAATGGACTATAGGATTTATGCAAATAATATTAAATTCAATACAACTATAACATTAATTAAACATATTCTTAAATTATTTGTCATGTATATACACTACGGGCATGTTTTGAAAGAATGCTGTGTAATGAACTATATCAATCTTTCAATTGCAAAAGTTGAGGCAATTTCCACTTCCAGTCCTAAGGTTCGTAGTATAACGTACAATAAAGTAGACTTTTGACAAAGATTTTTGAACAATGTCACTTATACCAAGTTGTCTTAGTACATACTTGTGGTGCTTCCATACAAGGCAAAGCATTTAAGAGTCCAATGAGCCTCACTTTACAATGGTAGTAAGCATGAAAATCATATAATACTAAAAATATATGATTTATTATTTTCAATTTTGAGGTTTGAATAGTACATTCTGTTTGTTTTATGTACTCACATGCTCTTCTCATGTGTAATATAAAAATTAACTAGGAAAATAATGTATTTTTATGAAAACTTACTTGCAGAAAATATTTAAAATATTATTAATCCATATTTAACATTGTTTCTCATGAAAGTGCTCAGTACCTTCCCAGCGTATACCATCATATCACAACTTAGATAGTTATCAATAATGAAGAGCTTATTAATTTGATGGATATAATTAGGAAACTAGGATGTAACTGTGATGAGTGTTATTTTGCTTGTTACCAGTTAGCTATTATTTCAAGTTAAAGATTTCATTTCTCTGAGAATTATTTATACCAAAAGGGTACATAGTAAATAGTTGTTAGTTGTTAACTACACTTACTCACTATACTTAAATGAAGTCCAATGGGATTAATTTTATGATACATATATATTAAAAAGTATTTTATTTCAATTTTGAATAAATTTGTATATTGAAACTCATCAAGTGTTCTATAGAAAGACAATATGAAAATATTGGTGTTCTGCTATTTGCCATATGTCCAGATATACCATTTCAGATAACAAAATACTGCATAACTATAAACATACCTGTGTATATTAAGCTACTCTTCAGAGGTCAAAAATAATACTCATTTTAGAAGTTTTACACTCCATAGTTCCAACTAAGTTCAAAAGTCTATTCAATACAAATACAAATAAGCAGTCATTGGTATTGGTGGATATTTAGAACACCCTATTGTAGTAACTATAGGCCTGAGTTTAAATAACATTATTTGCTCTTGTCTTTAAACTCAGAAGATTTACTCTATTCTTACTATTTTGATTGGAAATCAAAGATATTATAAATTACCAAAAATGTTAGTTGCCTTATGTAGATTTACATGAGAATGTTGCACGCAACATACATTTTTTTTAAAACATTGTTATTGTATATTTGAAGATAAGAGATGAAATTTAAACAACGAATTGATTTCAAAATGTATATCTTATGTATCATGCCAGTATAAACAAACAGCTTTAAAATTAGAATAATAATTTGAACAGATTTGGAATCATGCAAGCTAAACAATAATTCAGATTAAGACTGATATCTTATGTTCATGACATTGTGTTGCATGTTGATAATGTTTAAAGTTATCTGCAAATGAAGTTCTAATTTTGTTCTAGATGATTTAATAATAGAAATTTAAATGAATAGGAGGTGTTGAATTGTAAATTTTCTGTAAGGTGAAATGGAATCCACATTATATCATTATTAAGTAAACCTCTTACAAAAACTAAATAGTTCTCATCTATATATATATATATATATATATATATATATATATATATATATATATATATATATATATATATATATAAAGTTTTTAATAAAGTAACTTGAGAATGCATGAGAACACTGCTAAATACAGTAGAATAAGATATTTGTCTTCATTTTTATAAGATTGAATGTTTGAATGAATGTCAGAATAGTTAGAAATGTGTTGATGCTTGAAATAATGTACTTGATGATAAATGTGTGTAAAGTTGTCAAGTACTAAAAGAAAAGTCCTATTGTTATTAAAGATTACTGTAAAGGACAAATATCACTTTTGTTCTGTTTTTCTTTTGTAATTGTATTACTTGATCGTGATTTCAAATATTTCTCAATTTTTCTTACTTTACTAATTGCATGATCCTTTTTTGTTTTTTCCTGCCCTCTTTATACTTTCAGACAACCATTGAGTATTTTAATGAATATTGTTTGATTTAATTTTCTTGAATTAATATTGTGTTACCAATTTGTTAGTTGTTTTTATACCAGTTATGCTGGGTTCCACAGTTTTTAGTCAATATTTCTGCTGCTGCAATTAGTTCGAACCTGAAACAAAATAGATTGCCCTCTGACTTAAAATATTAAAATTAATAATCTTCTCATAATGGAAATACATATATTTTCTTCTACTTATAATTGTTATTTTCATCACAATAGAGAACTTTTATACAATATCGTTTATTGTAATGAAACAAAATGTAATACTAAACCCATATTTCCATTTCAACTGCTATTATGATTCAATAAAAGAACAACTATAAATAAAGGGGTAGGAATAACTGAATCATGTTTCTTTTCATTCTCTTTCATTAATTAAATTTCATATTAAAGGAGAAATTTAGAACAGAAGTATTTCTTACTGTCAAAAAAACAAAAATTTGAATTATGTTTGATATTTATTTTCCTAATTTTTTCTACTCACAAAAACCTCAGAGTTCTAAATAAAATAAAAGTTACTTATTTAAAAATATAAAAACTAAGATTTATTACTTTTTTCATTTTTCATTCCTAATTTCTTTCAATTCATTCATTCACCATCTTTTAGCTGGATACATATGATTGCTGTGACATTGCTTGGTAACACTTATTAGTAGTCTTTTTGTTTATAATAATTTACATTTTTCTCCTTTCAAAGAAATGTTCTGCATTTGCAGTGATCTGAATACTGTTGTTCAATTCTTATACATTCCTACTACATTTCAGATGGATTAAATTACATTGAGGTATTTTGAAAAATTAGAAGTTGGATTGTTTACACTGTAATTTTTCACTTCTTGAAATCCAAATTAGGTGTTTAATTTAGTGTAATTAAATTAAAATGCATTGTTTATTACAATAAAATCAAAGTGAAATTTATATAGAATGTAATATTATTTATTACTTAATAATGAACAAATTGTCATTTGTGCCACTGATACATTTTATAATACAAAGAGAGAAAAAAGGTCATATACACCACACTCAGATATGTGAGAATTGTAAATATCCATATAAAATGTATTAAATATTTTCAGAATAGGTGAAAAGCAACAGTGATACTCTAATAAAGCCCATTTTCTATTTATTTCAGTAGCATTCCATTGATGCTCTTGGGTTATCATTAAAAAGTGCAAAACTTGTGGTCTAAAAAATTGATCTCAAAAATAACAACTAATTGGATAGTTATTATCAGGAAGTAAGTTTACCTTCTTTGCCATTAAAAAAAAATTATTTATACTTTTGCTTTCCAGTGACATTATGCTTAAGTTTTATAAAGTTCTGACATAGTACAATGTAATTTTTTTCCTTTTATTACAGTTTTTCATATTTCTCAATATGATAAAAAACGTTGAAGCTCATAGCAATTACTATTGATTAACTATTTTGCCATAAATGATATGTACCAATAACAAAATTGACTCAAGGGAAATAGTGTTGCTGTACTCAGTAACATTCAAATTGTCTTCACTTCACAATGTAGATTATAGAAAAAGTTTGCATACAAATATTTCTTTGGATTCACTGCTGTATGGTCAATTGCAATTTATTGATTAATCTCATACTTTCAGTTATCAACAGTTCTCCTTCATTTGACTTTATGCAGAAGACAATTTTCAATTCATGAAAAATTGTTTTCATATTACATTCTGGTACAACACAAACTTTCTCACCACTTCCGTGAATTCTTAATTGATTTTATTATTTTATCCTCTCATTCCTTTTATCAGTAAAATATTTGCCACAACTCAGTTTCATTTTCTCGTTTTACTTTCTTTAATCATAAAAATATAGAAGCAGTTTTACATTTTTAATGTATTTTTTAAATATTTGTGTACTCTAGCATTTTTCTTCACAACAAATATCCCAAAATTTAATTAAATTAGATGCTTACCAATAATTATGTCATTGATTCTTATTAAAATGTACAAATTCAAATAAAGTTCAATTATTTGGCATGCCTCATTATATTGAAGAATTCACTATAATACACTTTAATGAAATGTTACCTATCTAAATTAATTGTGAAATTACTCTGAAGTGAGAGTTTACCGATGGTACCTAACCTTCAATGGTATCAATGTTCATAGAAAATTCAGTCACTGTTCACAAAAAGTACTTAATAAAAATAATACTTGATATTTTGTACTTGTGCTAAGTAATATTTGAGAATGTGATTTTTAAGCTTTTCTCGTATATGTTGTAAAAGATATGATTTCTTTCCAGTGCAGATGCAGTTCACAGAATGTAGCTTGAAGATACTACTCTACACATATGTTTAATTATATTGAAACACTCAATAAAAATGTTTGATCAACATATGTATTCTATAAGCATTCTAAGAATATCATTATCCCGTTAAGATGTAAATATCCCCGAACTAGGATGATTTGGTAGCACATCTATTCTGAAAATGGTGGATAAAGAAAATACAGATTGAATGATTCAAATTAATGTGCGAATTCTCCACTGCCCACTGCTTTTCTCACTACAGTCACAAGTTGAATATTCTTATGACTTTGTGTACTCTAACCTACGGTCTTTCGATCATTTATGTACTTGGAGATTCTAGAGATCTGCTGATTACAGGTGGAGTGTGATGTTCACTTGTTGTGCAATCTGTGTTTGTCTTTGGTGTTTTAAGAGCATAGTAGTTTAGTGGAATGGTTCAATTCTCCAGATGACTAAGGATATGTTATAATATTTACATTCATACCAATTTTTTAAGTTGTTTGGCATCTATATGTGTTGACAACTTTGCCTTTTGAGTTATGAAGTCAGCATTTAATGCATTAAAATGCATGCAGCATGTTTTAACTTCAGCACAATAACTTATTATAATATTAAATTTTTTTTGTGCATTGTATGATTCACTGTGTAATAGCACAGAAATAATCTAAAATACTGTAACATTGTAAGAGGCCTACCTGTAAAGATTATAGAAAATGATAATGAATTTTGAAGTTCAGGTCCAAATGTGTGTCAGGAAGACACGAAAAAGTTCAATGTGTTGTGAAGAGAATAAAATAGAATATATTTTATTGTCATTACGCTAGTCCAGCAATCTTAGATTTATCATTTAAAAATGAAAGGAATTAAAATTCAACAACTTAAAAGGAGCTTTTATTTTTGTTTCAATGAGGTGCATTCACTAGCGGAATCAAACAAACAAACAAACAAACCAAATCTTAATTATTTTTTCTTCATCTGTACTTCTTTTTCAAATACAATTATTTTATGCACTTATACACATCTCCAAAATACAGTTCCAAAGAACTCAATAATACAGTGTTTTAAATTATAAAGTTTATTTGAAATGTGTATTTCAAAAAGAAGTACTTAAATATTCCCCAATTTTGTTAATATTCTTAGTCTTATGCTTACAGTTAAGAAGACTACTCAAACAATTTCAGTTTGTTTCAGAGTCTACTCAAACAATATTTTTCTGTACAAGAGAATGTCATCTATGTGGCTGGAGGTTTCCCAGAGTAAAATACCATATGCAATTATGCTTTGGAAAAATATAAAGTATGCACATCTTAATAAATTGTCTGATGCATGGTTTTTCAGATATATTAATAAGTATATTACTCTGGAAAGCTTTGCAGATGAATTTAATACGTGCCACACAATATAATTTGTTGTCCACTACTATGAACAAAAATTGCATGGACTATAATCCTTGGGAACTTCGGAGTATATTCGGAGTAATATACGCAGTATAGGGAAAGCTGTGTAATCGATTTCGTGATTTAAACGGAAATACACGTTTTGGGGGCCCCAGATACCGAAAAAAATGTTTTTTTTTTAAAACGTCCGTCTGTCCGCCGTCTAGTGCCTAAACCATGCGTGGGATTTTTTAATAATAATAATAATAATAATAATAATAATAATAATAATAATAATAATAATAATAATAATGGAAGCACAGGCAGTGATGGCTCCACAATTATTGGCTCAAAAATTTACCGAGCACTGTCATGCATATAGCTTATATAATTCAATATTTTCTTCAAATCCAGAAATCTACTCACTTTCCTCACTGAAGGTAAGACACATTTTTGTGTACCGTCAAAGAGGGTGAACTAAGACGCTGCGAAGTACAGGCACTATAACCTGCCTCAAATTTTTACAAACTCATTAACATCTTGTGTTTCGCAATGATGATGACACACATTGGAGGACGAAACATCTTAAGCAAATGAACAGAAAAGGATGAACTGGATCATCAGGGTGCAAGGAGCAACTCATTATAGACTCTGTGACATTATGGGGCATAGTGCTAGAAAAACAAAGAAACTTGTACGCATAGCTACATAGAATTACGCTAAAGCTTCGCAACGTGCCCATTCTTGGCTCCTGTCAATGTTGGGATGTATTAGACAGAAGGATCCACGCCGTTTTATCCAAAACTTCCGAAAACTGGCGATGAGTCGATGGGAATACAAAGAAACATTGTATCTCTCTAATGGAAAATCATCCGTCCACACAGTACATAGCACATCCACCGAGGGATTTTTCAGGTGATCTCTTTAAACCTTTATTGTTCTGCTTTAGCTTGGAATCCCTCTCTACTCTACTTATTCATCTAGATTTGGAATGCTCTTAAAAAGGGAACTCACTCTTCTTACGTGTCTCACATCTCTTTAAATGGATACCTGAAGCTTCTATGCAGACACTGAGAGTCATCCTAATAATAAATAAACAGTGACGGAGAAAAGTTCACTGAGCGACATTAAGATGAAAATAATCGGTTTGGATAAGTGCAGGAGAAGTTGAATATATTCGGGGTCATGATGCAAGTAATAAATTTGGGAAAACGAATAATGAACAAAGATTAACCTTCATGGAACCCATGAAAACTTAACAAATACTTGGTTTTCCAACAGTCAGCTACCGAATCAAACACACTGTTATCTAAGAATATACAACAATGAAGTGTGTAAAGATTGGCATGGGCTTTAAAAACTCAACTCTCTGTCTCAGAAACTTGTCGCAGGCCATCAATTCCATTTGTTATTGCAGTCTGAACATACCCTTTGTGCCGTTATTAAATGGAGCAATACCAGAGCCTCGGACAACCTCAACAGAGAACAATTCGAACGCTATGACTCGCAGCCGAAACAATCATCCCCATTCTAGTACTGAACGTTTTACCCTTCATAGGTGCAAGGAGGGCGAGGCTAATTGTAGTCATATCATAATCACACAGCTCTCAACTTGCTTCACTAGAAGATACTTCTTGAACATTGTGGGAGAGTTTCAAGCAAGTTTCAAGTGAGTGGCCAGTTGATACCTTAGTGCCTCTGAACTTGACAAAGCTTGATCGTCCTGTTCCAGACCGATATTGAACACAGGAAGAGAAGATAACCTTATGGAAACGCAAATGGCACTGCAGTGGAAGGTACCATCAGAGGCTGAGTAATCCGCAGAAGTCGCATCTTCTGCGTCGCACGCATGGCTCACAACGGCGGATTCTTCTTCGGAGACATGAAGGCTTCAATGATAGCACTCTCAGGACGCAATGTTCGGATACCAACTTGAACTACAGGATAAAGCACATATTCTGAGAGACTTCACCATTCATATACCCGACTCGTCGTGAAAGATAGCATGTAGGCGTTGCGGCCCGTACTATAATCAAAATTCCCGTTTAACAATGTTAGCTTGTTTACAGCTCACGATCGAACTATGGTGGAGATATAGCACAGAGTCAGAGATAGGTCGCATATGTATGAAGAAAGGGATGGGGGAAGCACTTGTGTATAAATGTAGAGGAAACTTAAGTAGGAATGGTCAAATGTTTGTTGTGAACTGGGCTTTAGTCGCCGCAAATCTTCCGTGCGCTTAGTTTCAATAGAGAAATTATGAATGCCGATTCAGAAGTGTGCTTTTTGAATTAGTAGTGAGTTACCAGATTCACGCTCGTAATTTCTGGGTGGACCGAATTTATTACCGTTCCAGATATCATCTTTTTGTACAGACATGTTCGGCTGGCAATAAAGAGTCATGTTTATTATTTTGTCATTTGATTATTATGATTACGTTAATTCATGCGAGGTCTTGTCTATTGCGATTATAATTCAATACCTCGCAATACCGTGATCACAAGCAGGGTAATGGTGAAATATCAAGAGAAGATTACAGAGTAATATACTCGCTAGTTCGCTATGAAATGGTCGTGGGCAACTTCGTGAAATTACATTCAAGTATGTTAAGTGATAGATGCGAGAGTGCCTATAGATTGCGGATCACAGAATAGGGGAGTGATCTCGAGGAGGACACGTTTTTCCTCTGCGGCTGAAGTTGTCGCAGTGATAAAGACGGGAGATGTATCTGGTGGGAGGTGCAAGAAGTAATGTTGTGAATACTGCCGTATTGTCTAGAAGGCCATCTTAACCTTCAGTTAAAGTAATCAGCAGCAACGCTGTCATCATACCAGGTGTGGTGTGGTTGACACATCACTCCGGGAAGAAATAAGCCGCGCCAGAGGGTAGATGGAAGAGTTCTGTGGAAATAAAATTGTACGCACAGTGGATAAAGGGTAAAAACAGATATGATGAATGTATAATATAATATAATAATAATCAGGTAAATATCAATTAGGGCGATAGGTCATAATGTATCAATTAATGAGACATGGACATATTAATCGGAAGTCACATATTACGGGTATGGTCAAGTGGGCGTGATGATCGAGGGGTCCCTATAGGGTGGGTCGAGAGGTATGGTTCAACTGCCTAGGATATGTACCATTCCTCCCGGCTCCGCTCCGCATTTGTTGGGAGGGGAGGGGTAGTTTAGATTACGTGCATTTCTGCTAGGAGATTTGACAAGAGGTTGCCATGACGAACGCTCTTAATCTTACTGCCTCGGAGATCAGTCGGCGGCTTTGGGCGTCAGTCGGGAGCGGGTGCCTGGTTCTTATTTATTCGGGATGTCTGTCTGTTTGTCATAGCTACTAGTTCCCTCGGGACGCGCGTGGTGAGTGGTGGGGGTTCAGGAGGTGGGTATCGAGTGGAAAGGTTAATTTTGCGTGGAACTGCATTTTATCTTTACATACTTGACAGGGTAAGGTTGTAATCCATGGAGTGTTCGTTTCTCTAATTAGAGAGCTAATTGTATTATCCAATATTTTACAATTGTATCTTCCGCGCGAATGGCAGGTTACCGCAACGAACGAAAATATTGACACTGGCATGCAGAGGGTGGGGTGGCCGGCACTGAACAGTAAGGTTAGGAGTTAGTCGAATACGCGGCGACACTACGAAGGCGCGGAGAAGGCAACGGGTGTAGGTTACGCACTAAAGTGTACAGACGTAGGTTGCGCCGAATTATATACGATATTCCAATTTGATACCCAGATTCAATCCTACCATTTGAAAATTGTGTGCTAATCAGATGAAAGATGATTCAACACTAATTAGCGTGTGTGACGCTACCTAATCCCTCAAATTCAGCATGAGAAGTACACAACGAAAAGGACGGCGCGATTTAAATACAGTAATTAAGGACTAAGATGTAGCAAGACGTTGTATTGGCCCACACGAAATTAAAGTACTAAGGGTCCTAAAATTACAAATTTGTGTTAAAATTGGGGGGTGGCTTAACCGGAGATTCAGACCGCCACTTTATACAACAAGCTTGAGTTTTGTGTCGAGGTCTGCGGAACATGGCTAGTGTACGGCTGGATTGGGTGGGATATAGGGTGGGGGTGGGTCAGGTGACCGAATGTTAAGTGGTCTTCTTAGGTGTTTGATTGTGATATTCGCCTGTACAGTATTTTCGTCGTATCAGGCAGCAGTATGGTTAATTATTGTAAGTCGTGGTGTCAGGGCCACGGTAGTGTTTATCAAGAAGGCCAAAGAGTTTCATTGGTTTAGGTCATGGTGGGTTTGTGTGGCGATACGGAGGAGCGTGGTTAAAAGAATAGGTAATTTTTCAATAAGCTTGTTAAGAAAAGTGTGAACTGGGCATGCGGCGATCGGGGGTGATCAGGAAATAGATAATAGAAGAGATTATATTATTTAATTGAAATTTTTTCAGATAAGAATCTGCCTGCTACTAAGAGTTTTTTTTGTGCTTTGGTACATTAGTGTCGGATAATTTCGTAGGGATAGGGAAGGTTGATGTAATGGGGGGGCGATACTAGTAGGTACGCGTAAACTAACTGCATTAGTAATTTCTGCGGCATTTGATGATGTTACGCTAAGATCTAAATGGCTGGCGTTATTTTAGCATACGTTAACATATCGTACCTTTAACGATTTTTTTCTTAATACATTATGTGGTGTAGGAAATGATCGAATTTTATGCTAATTACTCTTTTATTTACATAAGCGGTGGAAATTCTAAAAATATATGGTTGCTCAAGTTTTTTGGGATTTAAATTTTGGGATTGTTCGTATAGTCATAACATGGAGTGGCATCCTAAGGAACATTGGTTTTTGTGGCTGCTAAATGAATACTCTGTACTCCACAGTGTCTCTTTGGTTTTTGTAGCTCTTTTTCCAATAGTGTAAATTGAGGTTATGAAGTTGAGTTTGACTGAAATATAGAAGTTATAATTTTAACGGTCTTCACATGTAGGCCTGTTTTGCCAAGACATGTTTACATGTCCGAAATTGGTATTTAAGCATTTGTTTATGGCTAAAATGTGTTTGTTGGAACAGATGAAGTTACGTATATATCTAGTGGGTTGCGGACTATATAGGGTTCCTACCGAACGTTAATGTGGGTTTAATAGAATATAGTCTTTAGTACGTCTGTCTTTTCTTGCCAGCAAAAGTCGAAGTAGCGAGCGGCGTAGTATCCTCAGGGTGATGCATATATGAAGAACGGTCTGTCAGGAGAACACCGTGTTAGTTACAAACAAGCGAAATTTTAAAAAATATTGACATTTCTCAAATATGTGCCTTTAAACCTGCTAACTTGTGGTCAGAAAAACGCGCTCTTCATTTGATCCTGTATACCCTAACAATACTTGATATCAAGTTAATTATAATGATAGGAAAACAAAGAAGCTACGGAGATTCATAAAAATAATTAATGTGAATTTATCGGTTGCTTGTTGTCCAATAGTATCTTAATTTTTTTTTTTGGTTTAAATATGCTCCGGGATTCTAAAACTTGAGGCGGGAGCCGCGATTTCCCTGGAGCGTCTTCATTTGAGGCTTTTCCTCCTGGCGGTTTTTCTCGATGCCTATCGCGCCTGCGAGCTAATCCTCTGAGGGTCGTGGTATTTTTGTATGAACAGGTTTCGCTAAAGCTTGTTGAATGGAATGATTGCGAGAGAGATCTGCTGTTAGTTTAGTACCCTCCGTTTGAATGTTGGGCGTACTTTTTTCAAAACTGAATCGGTTATTTTTAATCCCTGGCATACTAGATTTGTAAAGTTGTGGAGAAAAATATTAATATAATTAAAGATATAAAAAAATTTTCTAATTGGTTTTTTATGTCTGATGCATAATAATGATGATTCAGGAATGCAGGGAAGAATGAGTTGAATGTTAATTAGTATCAAGTGTTAAGAGTTTGTGGTATATTGGTTCGTCTTGGAGTTTATGAAATACGGGGGACTTCAAGAATTAATAGGATATTTTTTGCTTAACCTTAATATACACATCACAGGTTGAGTTGTAATTTGTACATTTTACCAATATGAGGTGAAATGAAGTGCATATACATCAATAATGTTTTCATATAACAGAAAATATTGCTTGAAATATGGTGTTTTATGATAGTATATAGGAATATTTCCTAGTATGAAATCACTTTGAAATCTTTCAGTGATGGTTTCAGCTACCAGTACATGCATGGGACATACATACACAAGTCAATGACTTATAGTTTCAAAACAATCAAAACTTTGCAATGTTTCATACGACTATTGTTCATCTGATTTTGGCGGATTTACCATGGAACGATGCACATATTTGCAATTGTATTTTTCTAACCAAAGCAAACTTTAAAGGAGTGATTTGATTTGTCTTTCTTTTGAGATTCGATTTTATTTCGGCAAAACACTTTGTATATATTAAATGTATTCTTACGATAATTGTTGTTAGGTTGATTGCTACAATATCGCAATAATGCAACTTCATATTGCCTTAGAACCTACAATACGGGGGTAGGCATGTGATTGGCGATTATTCGTTTTTTTTTAAAAATAAATTATGGTACGGAGTGTGAAAAATATT
>BOPP01000119.1:2721202-2754990 GCA_017312745.1 Gryllus bimaculatus | reverse complement strand
TGTTCTAATTAAAGACTAATTTATACCCAAATTTAAAAATTTTCTACTAATCCCCACAGACGAAATATTGAACACTAAAGTGGGTACGCTAACTTAACGTTAAGTTAGCATACCCACAAGAAAAACGCATGATAACATAACAACTAAATGTACCAGACGTTTGCCCGAATAAAGACTAATTTATACCAAATAAAATTTTGAAAATTTGTGCAATATCGAATATTCAACACTAAAGGTGTGTACGCTAACTAAACTCAAATTAGCATACCTACACAAGAAAAACGCATAATACATAAAACTAAATGTACCAGACGTTTGCCCGAATTAAAGACTAATTTATCCCAAATTACAAAATTTGAAATTTGCTCTCGGAGCAACAATTAATAAGTTTTTGTCGAGGTCTGCAAATGCTGTGTACGTAATTGTGGAGGAATAGGTGGTGTAAGTGAAGAATGTTCACGTGTCTTCTTAGTTTGGATTGTGATATTCCTGTACCAGTATTTTTCGTTATCAGAGCAGTATGGTTAAATATTTGTCAAGTCAGTGTGTTTCAGCCACGTAGCTTTATCAAAGTGAAAAGATTTATTGTTATATTTAGTGGCGATCACGGAAAAAGCTACTATCTAAAGACATTAGAGTAATTACTTCAAATAATTTTTCAAGATAAGTGTGAATTGGTCCACGACATGTCTCAGGATAATTACTGAATAAATATTTATTGAAATTTCTTTTTCAACATAATTGAGAGAGTTTTTTATCTCTCTTGTAATACGTATATACGGAGTAATATAACGTATATAGGGAAAGTTGTGTAATGCGGCGGAAACTATCTGGTGCTAACAAGCACATACTTTCTCGCATTTAGGTGATAGTTACGTAAATACTGTATGCACTAGTTATGTAATCCACTTTTTTAATACATTAGTAAAATTGGAATGATCGGATTTTGCTATCCTTTCCTTTACATGACAGCCTCTGGACATTCGACAAAAAAAAGCTCCAACGTTTTTGATTAATTTTATTTCTCGATAGTCATCATCATCATCTAAAGGCGTTGTTTCTTGTCGCTGCCTCAATGACATTCTGTCTCCCACTGTCCTTTGGTATGTGCATGCTTTTTTCATTGTAATTGGGTTTGAAGTTGTTGCTAAATTTATATTGTTAGGTCTCCTCTCCTCGTTTTCCAACTATTTTACATTCCGAAATTGTATTTAAGCATTTGTTATGCTAAAATGTGTTTACAATAAGTTTACGTATAATCTAGGGTTGCGACTAATACGCCGGCTTCCTCCAACGTTAAGTTGGTTAATAAATTAGTTATTAAACGCTGTCTTTTCTTTGCCACAAAAGTCGAAGAGGAGCGGCGTAGGGTATCCCTCATGATATATAAAGGACGTCTTGTCAGAGAACACGTCACGTTACAACAAGCGAAATTTTAAAAAATATTGACATTTACTCAAATATGTCGCCTTTTACCTGCTAACTTGTTAGGCAAAAACGCGCTCTTCATTTGATCCTGTAATTAAACATTCGACTACTTGATATCAAGTTAATTTCACAATGATAAGAAAACCAAGAAGCTACAGAGATTCATAAAAATAATTACATGTGAATTTATCGGTTGCTTGTTGCTCAATAGTATCTTAATTTTTTTTTTTTTTGGTTTAAATATGCTCCGGAAATTCTAAAACTTGAGGCGGCGAGCCCGGATTTCCCTGGAGCGTCTTCATGTTGAAGCTTTTCCTCTGGCGGGGTTTTTTTCTCGATGCCTACCTCGCGCCTGCGAGCTAATCTCTGAGGGTCCGTGGTATTTTTGTATAGAAACAGGTTTCGCTAAAGCTTTGTGAATGGAATGATGCGGCAGCAGAATCTGCTGTTACGTTAGTAACCTCCGTTTGGAATGTTGGGCGTACTTTTTCAAAACTGCAATCGGTTATTTTTAATCCTGGCAATCAGCAGTTTGTAAAGTTGTGAGAAAAAAAATATTAATATAATTAAGAATACAAAAACTTTTCTATTGTTTTTTATGTTGATGCATAAATATTGATTCAGAATGCCAGGGAAAAGAACTCTTAATTACTTGTATCAATGTACATAATCGTTAGACTTTGGTACTATAGTCTTTGGAGTTTATGAATACGGGACTTCAAGAACTAATCAGGATATTTTTTGCTTAAACTTAATAAATACACATCACAGGTTTGAGTTGGTAATTTGTACATTTTACAATATGATGTGAAATGACAAGTGATATACATCAATCATGTTTCATATAACAGAAATCAATTGCTTGAAATATGTGTTTCTATGATAGTATATAGGAATATTTCCTAGTATGAAATCACTTTCAACCAATCTTTCAGTGATATTCAGCCATACACACAGTACATGCTACGGACATACATACACAAGTCAATGATTATAGTTTCAAACCAAATCAAAACTTTGCAATGTTCTCACGACTATTGATTCATCTGATTTTACGGGATTTTCCCATGGAACGATGCACATATTCTGCAATCTGTATTTTCTCACCAAAGCAAACTTTAAAAGAGAGTGACTTGGATTTGTTTCTTTCTTTTTGAGATTTGATTTTATTTCGGCAAAACACTTTGATATATCTAAATGTATTACGATTATTGTTGTTAAGTTATTGTCTACAATATCCAATAATTCCAACTTCATATTGCCTTAGAAACCTACAATAACGGGTCAGGCATGTGATTGCGGATTAATTCGTTATTTTTTTTAAAATAAATTAGGCAAGGTGAAACATAGCTTTGTCTCAATGATCAAAGTGTACTGGATATAGGGAGAAACGCGATGGAAATCTAGTACTTCAACGGAATATTATTTTCTCGTGTTCGCCACCAATTAAAAGCCATACGAGTAAAATGCAAGTATTCGAAAGTTGTGTAATGCAGTGAACAAGTGGGACCCAATGATATCTGAAAATAATTAATAAATGTTCAAAGATATGTATAGAAATTTGACTTCCTCTAACGTGTTATATAGTTGAGATTTTTTTATCATTAAGTTGTAAGAGTTAATACATTATTTTTTTCAAAACGTCCGTTCGTCTGTCATCTTGACACTCTGGCGTCAATGCTTTCGTGTAACATAATGACTACTCCTTGTCCATTTAATTCTTAATAAAAAATTCAGGAAAGGATTCGCTCTTTCTGGCTTTGAGTTGCCATTTTAAACTGATACCCCGGTATTTGCAATTATTGTAAATAACTGATTTCAAAAAAAATTCTTTGTTTAAAATTAACGTCAGCAAAATTCTAAGAACTAGGCCGTGGATAATTCGTTGTTCGTTTGGGGTGCGCTGGCGTATTCCCCATACGTCACAAGGGGTCTATCCCGGCGTCGATTGGCTGAACAAAGGAGGCTATTCCTCCTTTTCTCTCGGCCGCTAAGCGTCTTCCCAGGTTTAGCAGGGAACGTCACTTCCGGCTGCTCTTTAACGCGGCGCGTTATATATTCTTAATTGAATAAAACTGTTTTTTAAAACTATTTCAAAATTTTGATTGGTATAAATTAGTCTTAAATTCGGGCATACGATCTGTGTACATTGTTTTATGTATCAATGCTTTCCTTGTGTAGGTATGATAATTGGACGTTTAAGGTAGGCTACCCGTGTACCTTAAGGGTTGAATATTTCGATGGTGGACAAATTTTCAAAAATTTTGAATTTGGGGTAATAACATTAGTCTTAATTCGGGCAAACAGTCTGGTACATTTAGTTTTCCTGTATCATGCGTTTTTCTGTTTGTATGCTTATTTGACCTGTAGTAGCGTACGCACCTTTAAGTTGAATATTTCGATGTTGCTCAAATTTTGCAAAATTTTAAATTGGTATAGAATTAGTCTTGTATTCGGGCAAACGTCCTGTATATTTAGTTTTTAATGTATTATGCGTTTTTTTCGTGTGTAGTATGCTAATTTGAAGTTATGTAGCGTACCCCTTTAGTTTGTTAATATTTCCGATGTTGCAGAAATTTTCAAAATTTTGAATTTGGGTATATTAATTCTTAATTCGGGCAAAACGTCCTGCGTACATTTATAGTTTTTATGTAGTATGAGCGTTTTTCTTGCGTAGGTATTGCTTATTTGACGTTGTAGGTAGCAATACGTACCTTTAGGTTGACATATTTCGATGTGCGCAATTTCAAAATTTTTTGAATTTGGGTATAAATTAGTCTTAATTCGGCAAACGGTCTGGGTACATTTAGATTTTTATGTATCATGGTTTTTCTTGTTTAGGTATGCCTTATGTTGGGACGCTGTAGGTAGAGTGCGCCCTTTAGGGTTGATATTCTCGAATGTTGCGCAAATTTTCAAAATTTTTGAATTTGGGAATAAAAAAATTAGTGTTCTTTTTTTTTAATTCGGGCAAACGTCTGGTTACATTTAGTTTTTATGTATCATTGCTTTTTCTTGTTTAGGTATGCTTATTTGACGTGTAGGTAGAGGGCGCACCTTTTAGGTTGAATATTTCGATGTTTGCGCAAATTTTCAAAATTTTGAATTGGTATAAATTCAGTCTTTATTTGGAACAAACGTCTGGTAATTTAGTTTTTATGTTCAGATGCGTGTTTCTTGTGTGGGTATGCTAACTTAACGTTAAGTTTAGCTACCACTTTTCAGTGTTAAATATTTCGACTGTTGACAAATTTCAAAATTTTTAATTTGGGTATTACATTAGTTTAATTCGGGCAGTACGTCTGGTACATTTAGTTTTTATGTATCATGCGTTTTTTTGTGTGGGTATGCAAACTTAACGTAAGTTAGCGTACCCACTTTAGTGTTGAATATTTCGATTTGGGGGATTAGTAGAAAATTTTTAAATTTGGGTATAAATAGTCTTTAATTAGAACAAAATTATGGGATACAACTTTTCAATATTGTGATAAATGGGTACGCTAACTTTACGGACATCCAGAATGTGTATTGGCATAACTACATAACATAGCTGTGCTGCTTCTGCCCCATATAGGTGCAGCATAGAGTAAGCACAAAAATTGAGACAGAATGTGAGGGCTTCAGGAGAAAGCTCCTAACTGCGTGGAGAAAGATATATCCGCGCTTTAGAATGCGCTTTAAATGAGCAACGTGTGTGCAGCCAACTGAAATCCATCAGGAGAACAAAAGTGTTTTTAGAGGCAGAGGTAAATCTCAAGATGGAAGTCAGACTAGAACTAACAAATGAGGTAGTCTTAGAGCAGCAAGTTAATGAAAATGAACATGAACAAAGAATACATGAAAACGAACAATACGTTGTGGATCCCATCCCCCAACTTGATAACGTAATGGGGGACAAATCTCTTAAAGATATTTATGAGGTAACAAAGCTTCAATACCAAGCAATATCAATAGATTTAAGACCAAAAATACCAAAACTGAAATGCAGCGCTAATGTCTTTGAGATTGTTGGCAAAATGAAAGAAATTTTTACCCTAAATATCTCAGAAGCTTCTTCTCTTAAAGATGTAACCAGATTGGTTCACGGTGCTTCAATTGCTACCTGTCAACATCTAGGTTACAAATTGGCGAGAAATGATACTTTTCGTGATAAGAAGTCTTATAAAAGACAAAAGTTATCGTCATGGTTAAAAAATGGCAAATCAAATTGCCTAAGCTAGATGAGATATCTCGCATACTGCTGAGTATTTCAGAGACAACGGAAGGATTTCGAAGAAGATTCTCGTAACTATTCGCTCAATTCTCAGAAGACTAAAGATAAAAAGAACACAAAAAGACCTGAAAAGTAGACTCAAGATTGAAGATGAGAGATTAAGACAAAGTATAGTAGCTGTGGGGGATAAAATAAGAAAGTATAATGAATCCGGGGGGCGGAAGGATTTGTGTTGGCCATTCAAGATCCGGTAGTAACCACTAATAACTACAGGCAATATATCATGAAAGAGAGTATCGGTGTCGCCTGTGTAAAATGGCCACCGAATCTATTCAATACATCTGCGGTGTATGTTCTCAGTTGGCACAAACAGATAATTTACGTCATAATAATGTGGCCAAAATCATCCACCAAGCTCTTGTCAAAAGATCGGACCTGATATAGGAAAGCTTGCCTTATTAAAAATATTTCCCGGAGCATGTTATAATTAAACAAACACTTGTTTATTTAGTACAATTCAAAATGATTATTGAGAAAACGAGTACATACCTTTTGTTGCCTTGTTACATGTGTACTGAGCTTAAAGACTAGCGCGCAGTACGGCGACTCCGTCTAGCGGTGCTAATGCTGAACAATACAACAGAGCAAGTTCTGACTAATGAGAGAACAAAAATCTTGTGGGATATTGCCATTGTTACAGATAAAACAATTGAAGCATATAAGCCTGATATTGTCATACTCAACAAAACTACTTGCAGGGCAATAATAATAGAAATTGAAGTCCCATTAGATCACAATCTGTTGTTAACAATTGCAGAAAATTAAATAAAATACCAGCCACTCTCAATTGAACTGAAAAACCTTCACAAATTAATAGAGGTCGATATAGAACCCGTTGTTATTTCAACTATTATTATTTTAAGAATTTTATTTCAACTTCAACAGCTTGTTGCTGAAGATTGGAGGATTGTGAGAGAGAACCTCCATCTAAATAAACGGCACCTCAGAACCATGCAGAAGATGGAGTTGCTGGCAACCACCAATATTGTGCGTAAGGTTCTCTCTTAGTCATTGAAGAGAAACCTACGAAGCACTAGAGCAAGAACTTCTCACCATGTACCTCACCATATGTGTTGACGTTCTGTATTTGAGTTATATCTGAAAACTTCGGACGAGCGAGAAATTTTGAAAAACAATGTAATAACGATAATAATAATAATAATAATAATAATAATAACAACAACAACAACAATGACAAAATAGTACATGATATCAATTATAGTAGCAACTACTTTAACAATATTAGTACATTTTATGTTTAAATCTTGAAATGATGAGGGGAAGGAGGCAGGTTTTGACCAGGTTTTTTCTAGTTGTACACCTAGTCCTACTGCAACACCTAATGCATCTAGCAAATCCAGAACGAAGGAAACAGAAATTTTGGTCAGGCATTCTCCTTCTACATCGCATGACGTGATATACCAGTTCTTTTTTCTATGCTTCAGCTCGAAAGAGTCAACATGAAACAGAAAGTCAAATGGTGTAAGAATTTTAATTTATTCATATTTTTTAAAGGAAGTATTGTTGTGATTTGAATATTCCTTCACACTGTAGAACATGTTGTTAAGCAGGAAAACTTTCAATTTACTTTTAGATGTATGAATTGTGTTTATGTCTTTAATATCATTGCCCAGTTTGTTGTAAAGTGTAATACCCTCTATTAGGGTTATTTTTTAATAAAGTGTAGTTTCACAGTGTAACAATTTGATAAATATGAATTGAGCCATTGGCCTGCAATGCCTCATTTCTAGTTTTGATAAAAGTATGTGATGGTCAAAAATGTCAATGACATTTAACAAATCTAAGAAAAGGCCAATGGAAATTTCCTTCTGATTTAGTGCAACAAGTTTGTCATTTAAAAAGGAGAAGATGGTTGTGTCTGTATATCCATTACTCCTGAAGCCATGTTGTGCATTTGTGAGGACATTATTTGTATTAAGAGACTGTTTGTGTCTATCTTTGAAAAGCCTTTCCAGAATTTTTGAAAACCGTGAAAACAGAGATAGATGTCTGTAGTTCATTGGATCATAACTATTGCCCTTTTTAAACATTGGCTTAATTTTTGCCATTTTGAATATACCTGGAAATATGCCTGTTTTTAGAGAGTAATTGCAGATATTAGAGGGTGGTTGCACTATACATAGAGCACTGTGTTTGATAATAAAATCTGGAATGTTGACCAGGCCTGAGAATTTATTCTCCATTTGTGCAATGATTTTAAAAATATCAGAGGGGGTTGTTTAAAATAAAAATATGGAATTTACAATTTGCGTAATATTAGTGTGTTTTGTTCGAGAGTGGCCAGAGATTAACGTTTTACCTATTTGTGAAAAGTGTTCATTGAATATATCAGCTATTTCTTGTGGGTCTTGTAAAGTTTGTTTTTGTAGTGGAGCTCTATATTTTTCTGTTAATGTTCATTGAAGCTGTAGAAATGTTAATAATGTTCCGCATAGCTTTTGTTTTGATATGTTCATTTGCAATGTACTTATTACATGTCATAATTTTTCTTGTTTGATTACTTTTATTAGGATCGAATTATATGTTTCTTAGTGTAAAATGAAGTTGAAGTTGCATTTGTTATATGTTAGTATGTTCTATATGTTGCGTTTCCTTTCATATGACACTTTGATGCCTTTAGTAATCCATGATTTGATTTTCTTATTTTGGATTTTTTGTTTTTGTTTTTGAAGGAAAATGGCATTAGAATGTCTTAAGTATAAATTATTATGAATGAATAAAACTTACCATTGTATTAGTCACCTTATATACTTCATTCCAGTTTTCAAATCCGAGTAAGTTTTGAAATTTTATTATGCTTCCTCGGGAATAGTTACGGATTTCTTTGTAAGTTGTCTTTTCTCTCGATTTTTGTTTCTGTTTGAAGTGTTAGAATCTGGGCAGTGTAGTTACTGAAACCTGTATTAAATGTAGCAACAGAAATAATATGGTTATTTGCATCTATTATTATTTGATCTATAGTAATGATACTACTTTTGGATATTGGGATTAGTGTATTTATGGTTGGTTGTAGATTGTATGATTTTAGTAGATTTAGTAGAAAAGTAGGTATTCAAGTAGATTTTCATTACTGGATTGTCTGAGGCAATTTATATTGAAGTCACTGCAAAGAATAATTTTATATAGTCTGCGTTTTTGAAGTTTTGTTAGAATAACTTCTATGATTTAAAAAGATTTTCAAATTCCCAGTAGGGCTGTGATATATGTGAAGAAACCCCGTTCCATGTGGCTCGAGTCAAAACTTTGAGATTTTGAAAAACATTCTTCAAAATTTGGGGGTACGTTACATGAAAACCACTAAACATTGACAAAATTTTCTTAAAATCGCTCGCAATTTTTTTTTACATGTCTTATAAGAATAGAGTAACATACATTTATAAATGTGGCATAGCCCCAATTTTCACGGTTAACTCTGAATTTTCAAAAATTTCAAAAGTATGAATATTTTTGGTCTTCCTACAACTAAAAAACTGAAAAAAGAGATTTTTCCTTCAAATACATTTTATTCTACAGTTTAAAAAAATCTCATAAACAATTTTTTTTCTAATGCGGCTACAAATTTTTTCTTTAAATGTTTGGTAGGGATAGCGATAAACGAACTCTATCAGTTGTCTTAAATTACATATTGCTCTATACTTATATTTTTTAATTCAAAAATGTAATTTTTTGACTTATCTCTCACGTTGTTAATATTTACATTAGCGGCAACTTCTTTACATTAATGTATTTATGAGTACATGTGCTTTAAATGATGTGAGATAGTTTCCCGAAAACAACAGTTTTCCGTGAAAATGAGCTCAATATTCCGCATTTTCAGAAACGCTCAAACACCATTTTCTCAAAACGGCTTCAAATTTTTTCATCAAAGTTTTCCAACGGATAGTGTCAACTGCACTGTTTTAAGATTACGTAGATTTATTTTACTGTATTCTTTTTCTTAAATTACACAAATGTAATTATTTGAAAGATCTCTAATGCCTTTAATACGCGATGCATTTAACATTTCCAGCGATTTGCAAATACTATTGCATTTGTGACTGGAAATGCTTGAAATGTCATATGAAGTTTTTCGAAGGCTTGCATTCAAGTTCAAAAGTTTGAGTTTTTATTGAAATTTTGGTTTTGGGTCCAAAGGATGGTTTACATTTGGGATTTGAATCTGATTTTGTATTTGATGTATATGATCGTTGTGATTACTTGGAAGACTATGGTAGTTATTAGTTGTGATATATAAAATGAATAATGTATTTAGGGTTCATATTTGTTATGTGCGGGTGTGTTGACAATGCTGACACTCTTGGTGGTAGTGAAGTGTATTTTTTAATATTAATATTGATAAGATTTTGTTCTGCTGATAGTTTGTTCTTGGAGATTGTTATTGATAACGCGCCTTTGTGTTTGGAACCGAGCCTCGTCCTTGTTAACTTGGCAGCCACGATAATTGGCCGTGTGGGAATTTCCACAGTTTACACAAGTTTGAGTGTTATCTTTTGGTTTAGTGCATTGTGAGTAGTGATAATCTGCATTATATTTAACACATCTAGATTGAACTCGACAATTATCCTGAATATGATTAAACCTTTGACGGTTTTTGCACGGTGAGGTTCATTTGGTTTGACCAGAAAAATACAATGCATAGTCTATCTAATGCCGATGTTCATCAACAATTCGTTCTCTTTTATAGAAATTCACTACACTTATCAAACGACCTAGGTACAACACGTTGCCAGCGCGGCGTCGATGAAGCAACAATGGGCGATGCGTTTGGCATGTACCCATCGCGAAATATTGAGCTATCCTAAAGTTAGTAGACTTCGTTGTACTGTTTCCTGTTTATAACGTTAAATGTTATGTTCTTAAATGTTATAAATATTAATATTAACAAATTTTATGAGATGATCACACAGCTGTACATCTTGTAACACGAAGGAATAAACTTCTCAAATCTTTGTTTCAAAATATTCGTGACAGCTGTAGAAGTAAATCTGGGAATAAGGAATATAAAAAAAGGACAAAAGTAAATCAAAGACCTTCCGAGTAATATTATGATTTCCTCTTTATTCTTACACATTTTGTGTTACTTATTATCCTAATAATCTTTTTATCCTCTACAGTGTTACTTAATCTTAATTTTCAGTAGATATAAAATTATATACAATATTAAATTATATAGAGTAACCTGACGCTAAACCGCCAAATATTTGGAACTGACAAACCGTAATGTCGAAAAAGTGAAGTTTTGTTTCATTTCCATATGTCGATTAGAAGTTATTTATCAATTTCTGTCTAGCCCAACTAGTCAGTATCTTCCCTTGTTCAACATCACAGCATCAGTTTGCCTGTAGTACGTCATCACAAGAGCAGTATATGAGACTCCACAAGTAAACATGCCCAAATGCTACGAAACAATTGAGACCTGCACCCTTAGGAAGTAAGTTTATTATATTTTATAACATGGCGTTAATTGAGATAGACGTGAGCGCATTTCGGTGTCTTAGGAAAGATTACCACCATTGTAAGACACAAAAACGGTAAAAGTAGAAGTAGGTTGAAGATAGAAACAGGACCAATTGTTGTGGTCCTGTTTATATGTCGTGGTATGTGATGTCTTTCATTGGACTCGCGTTGATTCATGCTGAGTTTTGTTATTTCTTGCTGAGTTATTGTTGAAAGCAGGAAAATAAATGCTAACTCACGAAGTCACCATTGCTGACACTCGGGAAACCAATAGTGGACTTTCGAAACGAGGACTGTCCCCTGCCACACACGTTACCAACCCTAGCGCAATCAGCATCGAATCAGCGGTGGACGTGGTAGACACTCGAAAGCCGGTAACGATGTCCTTCCTTATCTTTTAGATAGGAAGAGTCTAAATGACTCCTTCAAAAATTAATTTTTATTAATTAATTGATTTATTGAGAAATTAATGATTTATTGAGAAACCTGAGTAGTAATGCATTCTGAAGATTTTTTTGTTTTATAAAGTATTTTAACTCAATATATATTTTTAACCAACATGGTCTGCTGTCGGTTTACGTCAATATGTTGGTGTGGGCGTATAGAATATATCTTTGGTTGAAATGACTCCGCTTAGTTCATCGAAACAGCAATAGTAAGGAGGCGATTAACAGTATTGCAAAAAATTCAGTAGGGTCTCAAATGCATTAGAAAAAGAAGTCACAAAAGAATACCACCAAGGCGAAACAAGTAAAACAATAAGAATTAAGCATTATCATATAATATAGGTGTTGCGGTAAGATATCTTTGGCATTTTTAAAATAATTAAAGATGTTGTTTTTTATGACAATATTTTTTAATTCAATAGCAGCTTTTGATGGCTTAGCCATCAACATCAGTTGTCTGATACAAGAAGAAAAAACACAAAAAAGCAAAAACATTAAAACGTGAATTAACAACAAGATTATGATAAAGATTACAAATAATTTACAAATTTTTTGAAAAATATATTTGACAACGGAGAAAGAAAAGTGTGTGTGTGTGTGTGGGGGGGTTTAAGCCATTAATACTAAAGAAAAGCGAATGAAAATAGAAATAGGACGCGTAAAAATATTTTTATACAGAAAAACATAGAAATGTAAGTTGAGCCGTTCCTTACCTGCTAGATGGAAGCCACAAAACGACTAGTGACGCAGTCAATAGATTTGAATGAATGCATTGTTCCAATGATCTTTTTTTGAATTATGTGGTTTAGGTATCTACATCTTTATTCTTAGCCGCTTAAAATTGCTCGCTCACTCAACATCTTCTTTTTGTAGTTAGAAATATTTCTGGAATACATTGTTGATAAGTTCGTCTTTTGATGAACAAAATTACAGAAATTATTTGGAAATGATATTAATCCGCTCGATTCATCGACAGGTTCTTGACCATTACCGATAGACAGCAATTGCCCGAGAAATCTTCAGCAGATGTATCATTAAGCAATGTAACTCTCATATTTGTTGCCAGTTGCAGTTTCTCACATAGCGCCATAGATTTGACGATTTGAGGCAAGCGTTTATTTCGTCGGCAGCCGTAGATCTTGGAATTACTGGCAGTATTTGGCGAAATCGCCAGACAGAAAAATCATGCTCCTCCAAAACATCTCGAGTCATTGCGTAAATCTTTTAATGTTCGGTTTAAGTGCTTCTAATGCACGTTTATGCGTTTTTTTAAATATATTTTTTTATTTTTTTTTATTTTTCTTACAAATATCAATTTGTCATCCATAACGTCTACATATCTGTCCATTTATAGTCAATTACAATAGCTGTCAATTTGCGTTTTTGTTATTCCACAGTCTGATTCTTTTTTGTTATACCACGTTTATAGTGACTGACGTTTTCATGTCAAGTCACACGGGAATGCTGTCGAACGGAATAAAAAAGTATCCTATGTCTTCTCCTGCTCTAAACTACTCCGTGCAATTTTTCAGCTAAATAGGTTCAGTTTCCGTTCTTTGAGTTGTAAGTGGAGTAACTAACACGACTTTCTTTTTTTTATATATATATATATAATATATAATATATATATTATATATATATATAGTAGCTGACTAGCTGCTATATATATATAGCAGCTAGTTATAATTCTATATATATATATTTATATATATATATATTATATATATATATATATATATATATAATATAATATATATATACTAGCTGACACCGGCGACCTTTGGTTCGCCTTAATGGCAAATAAATAAGCAGTTTTTTTTAAATTGGAAAAAAATACAAAAAAAAATAATACTACATTTATCAATTCATAATTAATTTCTGTATTTAAAGTACATCAGGTTGCTTTCATTTAAGTACTTGTGATACACATTTTTTGTTTTATTATCAGCGCGCAAAAACAAACACGCAGATGGTCTTCCGACCCATAGAACATGCCACGTAATAATTGACCATGGAAAAACATGAATGTTCTAGATTTAAACCAACAAATTTTTAAGGATTGGCCTTGTGATTTTTTGATGTCATGGCAAATGCAGACTATCGGAAAATTTGAAGTCTTTTTAAATTCAACCATGACGAGTTTTATAGTTCACATGTCCACTTTGTACGAATGGGCATGGCACTATCATTACATTATAATTGTTAATTATTTATTAATTAGAAATAGTTTTTATTATTGATTTTCTTACAAATATCAAATTGTCATCCAAGGTCATTATATATCTGTCATTATTACGTCCAATTACATAGCTGTCAATTTGCGTTTTGTTAATTTCCAAGTCTGATTCTTTTTTGTTAATATCACGTTTTATAGTGACTGACGTTTCATGTCAAAGTACACGGGAATGCGTCGAACGGGTAAAAAGTATCCTATGTCTTCTCCTGGCTCTAACTACCTCCGTGCCAATTTTCAGACTAAATAGGTTCAGTCGTTCTTGAGTTGTAAGTGGAGTAATAACACGCCTTTTTCTTTATATGTATATATATATATATATATATATATATATATATATATTATATATATATATATATATATATATATATATGTATATATAATTTATTTTCTTGTTATAAAAATTCACAATTCTTGTATTATTAAATGTATTTATTGCTTTGTGAATGTTATAAATTGTTAAATGTTAATGATATGCAATGTAATGAAATGTGTAAATATTATTGTAATGTAAGGTTGTAAATGATATTTTGATTGATTATGACAAGGGGCGAATTTTGATGACCTAAAACATCACCAAAAATGATCAATAAAAATCTCTTAAAATGTTTTTAAAATATCCTAAAAGCAAAGAAAACAGACTAAAACATGTGATCAAAACCAGTTCGGATGAACAAGTCAAGGTGCTCAGAACGTTACAGATGTAATCGTGGCTTTTTATAGTCGTTCAAGACAACTCAGATTTCAATATTTTATTTGGATTGTTTTTACCCTATTATCTCTGACTTTAATTATTCCGAAATCGAATGAACCGACAATGGTGTTGATAGGCGTCACAGGAACCTAATATTATATACTCACATCATCGGATAAGCTTCTCAGGAATTCTGTGGAGAGCATTTGTTGCATTCGTAAATATATTTTGAAGCAATTACCATTAAAATGGATTACATCACCAAAAAATTCATTGAGGAAGCTAAAAAATGACTTAGTCGAAAAATGCAAAAACAATGACCCAAAAATTAGTAATTTCCTTTTGTCGTAACATAAAATTAATTTCTGTATTAAACGGTCGTGTTCTGAAGTGAAAAGAAAAAATGGCATTTTAATAAAATTCGCCCTCTAATTATGACCATGAAGTTGCTTAGCGATCTAAAATAAATTAAATAAAAACGTTCTTGACACTTTTCTCATGATTTTTAATAATTTCTTGTCCTTTAATAATTTTTTGTCCATCAAATCACCATTCATATGAATTTAACACACAATTAACTCAATGAGTACACAAAGAAATATTTACACAGGGTACAAGATATCATTAACTCTTTCCTAAGATACAAAAATTTTTTTAAAAAACAAATGCAAATAACAATCTACGAGTACAAGTGAAATGTAAAAATCATACAAATCCAAGAAATAAGTTTGTAATATTTATTCCTTATTACTTTATTGGTTCTGCGAGCTAGAAATGATGTTATTTAGGTACTCGTGAAGGTTTACAATATGAAAAATACTGTTGCTATGTTGAAAATGGAGGAATAAAAAAGTGAGTATAAATAATTCTGAAAATATGCTTACAAAAAAAAGCTTTCATTTACTTGGATTAGTTCCTCTTATAAATAGCGGCTGCGAGAATGCCGACCAGGAAGAAGTATCACTACATAAAGAATGAAAGAATGCTCTTTGCTTATCGTCCACCATAATAACTATATGAACAAATCAAGCACGGATCGTAACCCATTTGTTCGTACGTTGCGTACACTTGCCTATACCATTGTAAATAGTTGTTTCTCCAGTAGCAGAGAGTACACGCATCGACACTTGACCCCCCTGGATAGCCTGCGCTTCCTCCTGTGTATCCTGGATAGCTTGATCCTGGGTATCCTGCATTGCTTGATCCTGGGTATCCTGGATAGCTTGATCCCGGGTATCCTGGATAGCTTGAGCCTGGATACCCTCCCCCTCCACCTCCTCCAGGATACAAAGGATAGCCTCCTAACCCAGGGCTCAGGCTATTGGGGGTAACGGCAGAGCCACTGATCGGCCCGCCAGCAACGGCCGCAATCGCAGACCGCATCGGTGCACACGTCAGGAACAACAGGCACAGCATCGCAACAGAGACCGCTGGGCGTCCGCTCTGGAATCCAAAACACACAATGGTAACTCGAATGTTCTCCATACTCGCATTCTTTTGGCAATACCAAACAAGCAAAAATGTTCAAACTATGTAGTTCCATTAATAAATATTTATTTACTTAGATTTAGAGACTCTACAATTTTTGTCACCCGTGGATGAAGATTTAATGTGTGATGATAACGATAATGATGACGAAGCGTATGATGGTGAAACAATGGTACAATGAGGGAACCTGCAGAGGAGCGTTGCGTTGGCGCACGTTAAGTAGCGCGCAGCGTAGAATAACACTATATTACATGAAACGCATGGCATACGAACGCTTTGGCCGTTCCGCATAAGATGCAATTTTAATTTACGACGCGCGTTACTTGCGTGCGTCAACACAACGCTCGTGTGAGACAGTAGGAGATAGGAAACCCCGAGAAAATCAGCAAAGTGCTATTTTCCATTACAATTTTCATATGTATTGTCTGATGATCGAAACCGGGGACCAGTTACAGAATGCATGTGCGTTAGTTACTACGCTTTTAATTGTATTCTTGAAGGTCTTCAGCAAATAAACTTGGGTCAAAGGTAGCGAAGTTAGAGTACGAATTATTGTAGCAAGGGTTCTCTTAAAAACAATAACATAATGTGGCTTATCTATTACAGCTACCTATCAATTTTGTTGCACAAAAATGTCTATATGGGTCAAAAAGTAAATATTTCTAGACTCTGAAAACTGAAATGTGTATCAAGTCTTATGGTCGTTTTACAATTCGGCAAAGCATTTCGGTGTTACAAAGAGTACAAGCAAATTCACCAATACGTCCTGAAGTTTCATTCGTTATTTTATGTTTTTCAGCCTGAAAGTGGAAAAAGGACGACTTAATTAGGACGACTCCTCTCACCGGTATTTTGCAGTAGTTTGTCCGACCAATATCACGCGAATGGCAAAATATTGTCTAAACAAACAGGCAAGAGGCGGGCGCAGACCCTGCACGATCTACCCTTCAACTCTTGTTACACACACAATTTCACGCACTACACTACTACACATGACGGGAGCTGAGATTCGTTCCGTCCCGGATGGAACGGTGTCCTCCCGCTCGGGGAGGTAGAAGGAAAGCCCGCAAGCCTACGTGTATGTCGGCGCCTGATCTCACAATCCATTCGGGAGATACAGCCACCTCGGGCAACGTAATTCACCACGTGAAGAATGACCTCTAGTGCCCCGCAGCACCAGAAATTCAGCTGAACAAAATTAGCAGACATGATTTTCCAAAGAGAGGCACGCACACTTCTCAAGAACAAAAACAAAAATATTCTCATATAAAATTGCAACAGAAATTTAACAAAAACAGCATTCACGAACTATGCAATGTAGTATACTGTACAATAGCTTTTACAAACCAAAAGTATTTTAAAATATCCTATACCATCATGTAACACGTGAATAGTAAATATTTAATGACGGATGACCCTTCCTTAAAGCCTTGCTACCGCAAGAATGAGAATATACTAGCTACGCGAAGTATGATAATAAGAAAATAAATTCTTTAATGTTTTAGTCACAATCAAAACTTATTCATTGCTTTTGGGCATCCCCCCTCCTCGAGTTCCTGGGTTTCTAAGTAAGCTATACATACCTTTTACAGTGCCGAAGGTTGCATAGTTTTCCGTCAATTTATGAATATATTTGAAATTAGTTTTATTGAAGAAAGTGCAATATAAGTATTGTTGAATAACAATGAATAATCAATCAGGAGATCAATAAGATTGGCTTTCAATAGTAATTGAGATTTAAATGTATACATGCTCGCACCATTTAAAGCAATCAGGATTTATCACTAGAAGTGATTATTATTATTATTATTATTATTATTATTATTATTATTGTTGTTGTTGTTGTTGTTGTTGTTGTTGTGCCTCTACCACACTGCGCAAAATGTGGGCTGTTCCAAATAAAGAAATTTCTTACACTTCCCTGTCTTTTGAATGACCTGAGAGGTTAGGCAAGTTCTTACACAAATTTTGCGGAACAAATCCCAGAGTTCCGATGACTATCGATACGACTTTTTACACCCCACATTTGTCTGATCACGATTTCCAAACACTTGTTTCACTACGTTTCTCTGCCTCCATGGTTACGACGTTTTGATAGCAAGGCACAGCAACATCTACGAGTAGAAACGATTTTCTCGATCTCCAAATCTCGGATAATAATATCCAGTTTGTTTGCTGATATCGTGCGATCCGTTTGAATTTGTTGGCCGTACAATATTTAATAGAGCCCAATAGATATCACCGGTTTTGGTGAGTGCTCATACTACTTGGGCATGTGTTTGGAAATTCGAGGGCGTTACAGATCTGCCAGTGGGGGTAACTACACACCCTGTCGTGTCTATTCAAGAATTCGTTCTTTGCTAGAATTGGACAAGCTGAGACGATGTGATCAATGGTTTCTACGTGATCCAGGCAGATGCAGCATTTATTATCTTGGGAAATTTTGAGGACCGCTTTATCACAATGTCGGGTTCTCAACGCCTGATCCTGGGCAGCTATTAGAGCTGCTTCGACTCTGGCTTCATTCTTCTCCTTTTAAGCCACATAAATGATTGATCTTTATTGATCTGCACCTTGTACATTCTTGTTAGATATTGCCCATGAAGTGGTTTGTTTCCCCACAATTTCTTTAACATTTTTTGTGTTTCACATTTCATGTTTAGTAGCAGCAGAAATTCAATGTCGGTGTTATTCTGCGTGTCTTGCATAGTTTTCTTTGCAATGCTTCTCGCTACACTAACAATGCCTCTCTTCCCCATTCTTCGGTCACATTTCATGATCTGCTTCATTAGAGAGTCATCTTGATGACTGATTACATTCTTTCCCATCCCGACTATTGCATTGTGCCAGGAGACTTCAATTTGTCAGAGGTCTCTTCCTCCTTACTTATGTGATACATAAAGTCGATGTACATCAGCTTGAGGGAGTGCGACATGATACATTGTTAGCAGTTTTCTGTTTTTTCGATCGATTCTAATTTCTTGCTAAGTCCAGTCCAAGAGTCCGAAAGTGTACTCGACTACAGGCACCGCCAAACTAGCAACTGCATATATTTTAATCCTGGAGTTTAGGGCGGACTACAGGACTGGTATCACTCTTCTGTCATATTCCCTACAAATTCTGTCTTTTATTATGTTGTTCGATATGGTGTCACATTTTGTAATGCCCAGATATTTGTATGTTTTAGCTGGCTCAAGATCTTGAACTACAATGTGCATATCAACTTCAATGCTCTCTGACGTCACTTTGCCTCTATTTAAATTTTTTGCACATTTGCAAAGACCAAACTTCACGCAGATGTCATTGTTAAAGTCATTCACGATAGACAGCCTTTGGAAGAGAATCGCTCCATTCTTAGCATACACTTTAAGATCATCCATGTAAAATAAATGTGATACTGGTCTTTCATCTCCATGGAGCTTGTAACCAAAGTCAGCTTGCGACAACTGTCTAGATAGCAGGATCAAACTATTGCAAAACAGTAGAGAGGATAGCAAATCTTCTTCAAAAATACCCCTATTGATCTATTGCTTCCTTTCCGCTGTATATTAGTGACCTGTTACTCCTCGACTTCATACTAGACTTGCAAAACTCAATAAGTCTGTGATAAAATCGATAGATCTCCAGGGTCTTCAAAATCCAATTATGTGGTACACTGTCAAAGGCCTTCTGGTAGTCAATTCAAGCCATGCTTAAATTACGCTTTTGTTTCTTTACATTATTCAAGATGACTTTATTTAGTGACAAGTTTTCCTTGCAGCCATAAGAACATTTCCGACATTATTTTTGTTCAACTCGCAACAGATGGTTACTCTCTATGTGACTGCACATTTTGTCAGCTCTCGCTGAAGTTATAACATTGTACAGTATTGACAGACAAGTGGCTGACCGGTAGTTCTTCGCCAAAGAGCTGTCTCCCGCTTTGGGTAGCAAATACGTGATGCCCCATGTTAGCCATTTCGGGAGTTCCTTTGAGTTTTCTAAAATTTTATTAACAGTCTTTACTAGATGAGAATGTATTGCTGTTAATTTCATAATCCAATGATTCTGAATCTTATCAATCCCGTGGGATTTTCAGTTTCTCATGTTTACAATTGCTTGGAAGTGGTCTTCTTCCGAGAATTCTTGAACATGTTCCACTGTTTCCACAAGATCATTGGTAGCATCAACTTCAGATTGAAGCCAAGATGCGTCTTTGTTGTAGGATTAAGCTTTCCAACCAGATTCCGTCAAATGCTTCGACGTCATCTTTTGAAGGTTTGACAGCATTGCCATTCGATTTTTGAGTCAGGTTGTGATAGAATTTCTTCGCGTCTGTTTCAAACAACCGATTATGCACACGGAAATCTATTCTACGTTTAATTGGTGGAGTTCATGCTTGGATTTGGCTTTTAGCTTCTCAGAAACCATTAGCTTGCTTGTGTCATTTTCAATTTGGTATTTCTGATCAATATTTAATATTTTTCGTTGGACGATGTGCATTGATTTAGAAGATGCCTCAGATAAGAGCGATATTTCACGCCTATCCGTTTCATAATTATTTTCGTCCATGGTGGTACAGGACTGTATACTCTGTTTTGCTGTCGGCCTTCGGTGTTCTTGGCTGGCCCCAAAATTATTTGAGATATAAGATATTCAGTTGCAGACACAATGTGATTGATTTCAGTGATATCTATGTCTCTACTTGGGGTCTGTACCACCTCATTTAAGACAGACATATACGAAAGTGACAGCTTCTCTATCACTTTCGTATATTCTCCTCAACGGTGCACGAGACTCGAATGGAAGTTGACGTACTCTTTCTATCTAGCGTCGAAGGAGATTTCGCATTACGTCTTTATCGTGTGATTCATTGCCAGATGAATTTTCACAACTGATGTAAAGAAATGAACCTTTGAACAGAACCATCGTTTTCAATTTCTACATGTTTGCCATGTGCGTAGATCAATCGTAGAATACACTCCTCATTTTTCTGAATGTCAGCAAGTTTTTCTACTGTGAATTTTCCTCTGCTGAGTATGTATCGTCGTGGACTGGCAAGCTTCTTTGAATCTAGGCTAGGTCTTATATCTGGTTCCCGCTCTCTTCATTCCTTGAAAACTGGTATTTACGAGCTTCCGTTTTTCGCTTCTGCATAGTAAAAGCAACAAATCACATCCTTCAATTGTTCCCTTGTCCATATCTGACGATGGTTTCGAACTACTGCAGACTCTGGGTCCCTTAGACTAACATCTGTGGGATAGCCAGACGACGACAATGTGACATTAGCGCGGTTTCTGAGCAGGTATAGGATATTGGTAGAACAATGAACGTTAAGATTCATTACATTTCTGGTTCTATCCATTTTGCTCATTGGTTTTAAGAAGTTTCGCAGGAAGCCAGTTCGAGTTTACAGACCATACTTAACCCATTTCCTGTCACCCGTTTCAGTCACCCTCAGTGGCTCGGGACATCCCCTCCCCCCCCCACGCAATTTTTTTTTTGTTTAGAAAGAAAAATGAACCGAGAAACAATACAGTTGAATTGTGTAAATTGGGTGCTTTTTTATTTCCGTGTTAACTTTTCTTACTGAACAAATATATTCATTTCTTTTGTAAATAATAAACAATTTACATGTTTTGGGAGCGTTTCTATGCTTCTGCAATGCACGTTTTTACAAAGAAAGCACTTTTTCAAACAGATTTTTGTGTGCTTATTGTGGCTCAAGCATTCGGAATATCCCCGTAGTTTACTAGACAAAATGTTTTTTTTTTTAATTTAAATTGTCTTAAGAGCTTATTTTCGAAGTTTCGACATTATTTCTTCCCCTGACACCCCGCATATATATGTACAATACAAGCAAAGTTGTGTATATATATATAGTGGCGTTTGAGCCATGCTCAGAACCCCACAACACCCCCGCTGCTTTGGCGACGCCAAGGCACGTTCTCGCAACTCAGGCGCGCCAATAAGAATAGTACGGCTCCACCGCCGGACTTGAGGTTCATGGCGCGGATGGGTCCGTCGTAACGTCGTGCCATCCTCCAGGAGAAGTAGCGCAACTGATCACTCAGCCTTTCTTGAACGAGACGTCGGGGTGTTCAGCCGTGTGCAGAGAGCGAGGCCGGTATAGGAAGATTGTCAACATTCTGTCGAGAGAGAGAGAGAGAGAGAGAGAGAGAGAGAGAGAGAGAGAGAGAGAGAGAGAGAGAGAGAGAGCAAGCGAGAATAGAATTATTTAGGAGTGATCAGTAAAGAGGCGAAAGTTAATCAGTTGAACAATATTTATTTGATAATTTATTGAATTGAGTGAATTAGAAAGAAGTAGAACGAGGAAGAGTAGCAGCTGCGAGAGAGAGGGTCACGAATTATAACGAGGCGTTCAAAGAACTGAATCCTTAACAACACAAGCCAAAAGTGTTGAATAGACGTCGAAAGACACCGTTGCCATTACGCGTAGAGACTGTGTATCACACGTCGGCGTACTACGAGTCAAAATTTGGGAAGGGAGAAGAGTGGGCGAGAATTCTGGTACTGGGAGAGAAGACGTGGATTCCGTGGTCGGAGAACCGAGGTCGGTACGATCCACAGCAGAGAGCGCGACAGAAAAAGGTAACATAATTTGTAATGGTAGTCTAGGGTAGGAGCTATGAACACGCCAGCGCATCGGAAGAAAGACTGAATTCTTACAAAATTTGCATAATCAAGTATATTTCGTGCGGTTTAAGTTTACAGTGGCGATAGAAAAGGGAACCTTGTAATACATTACATTTATGTTTAATACTCCAAGGAAAGTCATTGTAAATAGTTGTGTAATAGAATAAGTGATTGTGTTAATTTTGTTGCGAGCATTTTTGAGCTAAGGAAATCTAGTAGAAATAAGAAATAATTCCATTTTGTGTTGTGGTAATTGAACAAAGTAAATTAATGTCACTTTTTTAAATGGTGCTGACCAAGCAAGTAACTACCGTGCAGGGGTATTTCTAGAAGGCCATTAATCAGGAAAAAATAAGTAGTTAAAATATTAAAGAGGTGTTTGTAATTTTGTCAGAACGTTGAAAAGACTAATTTAATTTCTTGTGAGATATTTGAAAGTGCTATTTGTCTTTTGTTTTGTATTTGTCCAGTGCCTGTTGTAAATGGTTTTATTCTTAGAAGAATATACGCACCGATTTGCCTATTTCTGTGTCTTCGGAAAAACTTTCTCACACCCTAAAGATCCTGCTTCCCGAGATTATAAACCTCGATAAGAGCATCCGATAAGACGTTGGAATATGAATGTAGCTCTTGTAGAAAAAAAATTACTTCTAAACTTTTAATACGTTTCAGGTGGGAAACATTCTGCCCCTCTAGGCTAGGATAGCTTTCCACCGATCTCTGCACGTTGCATCTTTTAGGCGCCCGCCATCAGCCGGTGCACATGCAGAACAGTTGTTTGTTGACCACTAACAACAACAACAACAATAATAATAATAATAATAATAATAATAATAATAATAATAATAATATCACAAATGAAAATCACTTTGTCGTTCTGTGATATTTGTTTTCACAATTTTTGCCTGTCTGTACATCTAGGGTAATGTGAAACGGAACTATCGATTTCACTAAAAGGTAGCGAATTTTGTCGGCTATACCTTGTGCTCCCTTTTTTCAAATATTATTTTTCTCTTATATAAAGAACAATGTTATGTCGTCATTACACTTTGTGTTATTACAGGTCGAAAGTGTTACTGGGTGTTTGCCGGAAGTATGCAACTATGCATCTCTTTACACCAGCCCGTAGCAATGATAAAGGTGGCAACGTAGCGAAGTCGGCAGGGGAGGGCTGGTAGGTACTGGGTTATGTAAGGCACAACAGGGCGAGGGCTAGTGGAGCGTTGAGTATGGCCCGTGCGACGTATGGACAGCCAGGCCACGGCAGTGATATGTGTGGATAGAAATAATTATGCCCTTTACTGTCTAATAAACGATTGTAATAAAAATTTCCCGGGTAATGCGGGGAACTACTAATGTATATAATTAAAATGTGATGTCTGTGATTTAAAAATACTGACTTTTATAACCGCTGATCATTTGCATGGCATAATTCCATTCTATTGTTATTATAGTTTTCTTTGTCCTTTGATCCGGGATAATCTCTGGATCGTCTAAACCAGCGGGGTCGGTTTCCACTCCATGGGGGCCATCAAATTTTGAAAGGGTACGTGTTGATAGGGGGTTGATAACGAATATGAACCAGCGATTGATAGGTATAATAAAGATTCCATTGATTACAAAAATATTCAAATTGGTAAATAATAATTTTTTGATATAAATGGACACAATTTAGTAATACATCACAAATTTGCTACTCTTCTTTCCTATTCATTATTCACCCTTAGAATCAGGAGCGTAGCTAGACTGGTGCAACCGGTGCATTGCAACAATTCCCCAAAGTAAGGAGCTATCAGTAAGGAGCCCTGCGGACGGGCATCGGCAAAGAATAAAACAAATCACATCTCATTTTCTCCACTTCACCATCCGTATCCTTTACCAACTAGATTTCAAAATCTTCAATTTACATTTTTTGAAACTAGAGTCCTCATTTCGACTTTCTGCACAGGGATATCCAGAATATATCTACTCAACTGCTTAAAATGTTTAGAAAACTCGACAAATTATAAGTAAGTATTCAGAGCGATGCTCTATCGCGGAAGAAAGTATTCCCTTCAATACCCTTCAATGCGCACTGTAAAAATGTTATGCTAAGTTAAAAATATCCAACATTTACTAAACATTACACAACACGAGGATTAAAAAGTAGCTATTCAAAAGCAGATTTTTCGGTTATTGAAAATCTAGATATTTATTAAAATATTGATCTACTAAATGGTTATCTTTGAAACATTTATGTGTACTTCTTTGTATTACGGTTATGTATGCTGTACATATATTGTGAATCATGTATGGAGTCGATTGAGCTAATTATCCTAAAAGAGGTCGACGAGAGAAAAACAAGATTGGTTATTTCTAAGCTAAATCGATTTTGAAGCAGTTTTCTCTGAAAGATAGTGTGCTTTGTAGAGCATAACTTAGGTTATTATTTTTTAAATTAACATTTTTTACACCAAATTTGTTTTTATTAAAATGTATTATATCTGTAATAATTAATTCTGTGCACATTACCTTCAGCACAAGAGAAAAGTTCCTGTATGCATTATATTTTGACAAATTACTCCCAAAACCCGTTTCTATTCATTAAAGAAAAATGTAAGTGTGGAATTTTTCAACTTTTGATAAAAATACGAAAACGGTGAGTTTATTAACCAAAGTGAATTAAACGTTTCTTACAGCCCGTAAAACTTTCTTCTAAATACATTTTGATTCATTTAGATATCATAATTAGGCATTGAGTAATCGAAGGACCAAATTGTTAGTGAACATTTGTCAGGAGTATGTAACAATTACTGCCGTTTACAGCTACCAACAACAACGGCTTTGACATTGCCGACTTGACTCGGCGGAGCAGGTAGGGACAGGTGACGCAGAACGAGGTGAAGCGGGGCAGAAGAGAGAGAGGGAGGATCTGGAAGGGTGGGACGGGGCAGGATGAGATCGGGTGGGTCGGGAAAGGTACGGAGAAGGGCAGGTTAGAGTGGATGGGTAGACCAGTGAGGGCTAGGCAGAGCGAGATACACAGACAGGAAACATTCCTTTTCCAGCTACTAGATGATTGTGAGTAATAAATACCCGAATGCGCGTGGTTCATCTCATACTGAATAAAAACATCACCACCCTCTCCTCATTTGGATGAACAAATATTTTAATGTCATTTTGCTGATAAACGGTTTGTTTCCACACAGCAGTTTCTTCGCAATTTCTATTTTTATATAACACCCAGAAGATTAAGATTAGATTAATACACAGAATGCTATTTTCGTAACTTTTTAGGTGTTATAGAAGTGAGTTGTAGCTGTAAGAATATTTTTAAGTATTGCCAAAGAAAAACTCATCTCTTTTTGGATACAAACGAAGAAGAGCGTAAATATGAGAAATGGTAGAATTGCTGAGCGATTCACATCTGCCTTGTTCTGCGCATTACCTTACGATCGTGCGCGATTTTTGTCCATCAAAACCTTAGTCTGCGAACAGGTCGTCAGAATTTCAAGGCACCCGTTCACAAATGATGCTAATAATCTCCCAAGTCTGCAATAGCGCCCCGAAGTTTTGAAATGTGCATAAAGTTGCGATATACAAGCTTGTCGAAATCGAAAAATTACAAAAGAAACAACTCTTTCAGTGCGAATCTGTTCTACTGAATGCAGAACGTTAAAGAAGTTATTTGCTGCTAATATTATGAGGATAACGCCGATGAACACACTATATTTAAAATTTATGAATAATTACTCTACTCATCCTCACAATATCGCTGAGGTATCCCCCGAATCGTATTTCACCCGATTCGCACTCTCGTTTGTTGGTTCTAGACACTATGAACTACCATTGCATAGCACTTACCGATACTGATGGTAGGGTGAATTTTCAATGAAGACGTAAGTGGATTCAACATTGATTGAATTTCTCGGGCTTCGGGATAAATTCTCGGACAAGGTGAATTCCAATATACACGTTGATCGAAACGTACATGTCACGTGTCTATTGGTGGGAGATTTTGTAAGTTCTACTAACAAGGATTAGAAATAGCTATTAGAAATCACAATTTTCCTCACAATAACAATTTTCTAGTATATGTTTAAGTGTGAAAGTGCGAAATCATTCCAAATTCGTAGTTATTTCAGTTGGCAGTATCATTCTAAATACTTTTACGTACAATATAATCAGTCAAGACGGATAAATTGTGCGCGGTACGATGGTAGAAGTAATGCATATTGTATGAGTTACAAGAAAATACTCGTTTAGATACGTATTATCTGAAAGTATGAGTGGTTGGAAGTAATTAACTGTCATTTTATACTTCAAATAATAAATGAGGTATTTACAATACTATTTTTAACATTTAATGATGAGTTTTGTTTACTATACTGTGCCTGTAAATAGTTTATCAGGTGTTATTCAAGTAATAAATTAAATAAAAAATGCATATTAATATTTGTAGTTATAATTTCAACAAAAATATGTTGTTTTTTAAAATTTTCGATACAGGAATTTGGTAATTTCCAATGCTGAAAATCTTAAAACCACACGAACGTGTTAAGAAATACAAAAAAAATACATTTTAAGCTTGTGTATAAAAGCTCTGAAGTGTTTTTTTTTCAAGCTAGTTTGATCATTCGAACTTGATTAAGTAATTTCGCATCGAGTTGCATTCACGGGCAAAGGTGTCTTAGGGCATGAACTGATGTCACTGCCGCGTCTCTGACCGGAAAGTTATAAGTGCGTGACCCGCCGGTGGGAGAATTTTCGACACTAGCTATATCGAATTTACTCGCTCTCTGGAGCAGAATTCCAGTGGCCGGCTACTCTGATCGGTAGTTTTCCTTGGTTTATCCGATCAACACCAGGCGAATGTCGCAGCGGTACCCTAACGAACAGGCCTCGGGCCATGCGCGATTTTTCCTTCCCTTCATTCCTTCCTTCCCTTTCCTATACCGCTACTTACACACTCTTAAACGTACATGCTCTACACTACCACACATGCCCGGACACCGATCGGGAGCTTAGAGCTTGTCCCAGCTGGGGCTGGTGGGAGATACTTAGAAGAGGAAAGCTAGTCGTCGGGAAAGTCATCATCAAGTGGGGGAAGATCGCCGGCACCTCCCGAAGAAAAAACCTGCACAACACATACGTGTCTAATTACCTTAGCGGTTGACGTGTCCGGAATAATTAATCAATCGATCAAATCAGTCAAGTTTCATCAAATATTTTTTACCAACACATCTCTTACTTATATTAATTTAGTTTGGAATTTCCTTTATAACACTGCAACAGTCGTTGAAAGCAGCCGAAGATACCGTCAGAAAGATTGCACATGGAAACAAGAGTGGAGTGAAGTTTTCCAAATATCTAGTGGAGTCACAGGTGGTTTTATACTACCACTTTTTCTTGAACCCCTAAATGGCCACCTCCACTCACTAACATTAGTTGAATTAAGAGTGAATTATAGGACCAAATATCATAACCTTAAATGGTTACATCGAGATAATAGAAATAATATTGCATGGAAAAATGATCTTAAGATTTGATGCAATAATTCTGCCTTCAAAATACCCCCACTTCTCTTCCATTGGTGAAATGAGGGCGCAGGAAAACGTGGGCTAATAAACCAAAATCCGTTCTTTTAGCTTCTGACGTTACTTTAATATTTAAAAGAATTGTTTTTGAATATTAATGTGAATTTTTTTCACTAGTTTGAGAATTTATTTCACTAGTGCTGTTTTTAATCAGTTATGTAATATAACAAATTAATAAAGTATCTGGTTTAATTTAGGGTTGGTATAACATGCTTACTTTTTCCGCTTATGAAGGTGAATGTGGACTCGGCAGAACACGTAACATTTCGCATGCTGTAAATGGACCGTGACATCCAGTTTCAAAGATAGTGTTATTATATATTAACTTACTTTAAATTCAACCAAAAGGGAACTTAGCCTCTCGTCGCAGCAAAACTGTTTCAAAGCAGATTAATCCTGATGGATACCAGAGAATGAACGCTCAACCCATTCTTTGTAAATCGAATGACATGAGTACTTGTAGTGAGTTACATGCAAAACTGTCTCGATATTCTTAAACTGTGCAATCCGCATTGTTTCAACTCCTACTCGACTACACTTCCATGCACAGCTCATCACAGTATATTGACAATATCCTTCAACGTACCTGTCGGTATAGAGTAAGCGCAGCGACATTCATTGCGAATTTCAAGGATCTTGACAAATTCGTCATGGAGCGGAGTAAACCATCCAATAGTGGCGGTGGTAAAATGCGTGTCTCTTTTATGCTCGTGAAGCAGCGTAGGCGTTGGAGTGGGGAGGAAGCTAGGTGACAATGACCATTCCCGATGCGATAACCTTCACCGCTACCTAAGCTATCTCATTGTTTTACGGTATGGAATATTTCTGTACTAGAAATTGAAAAAATATTCCCTCTCCTATGTTTGGAATCTGTCACAGTAATACTAGTAGATAGGCTATAGATAAGGTATCTTTCAGACATTTATAAAAGCTCAATAGTAGAAGTAGTAGTAGTAGTAGTAGTAATAATAATAATAATAATAATAATAATAATAATAATAATAATAATAATAATAATAATAATACAATAATCCGGATGGCCGAGATTGCTAAGGCAGTAGTGCCGTAGCGATCTCGGACCGAGGGATATCGGGTTCGAGTCCCGCCTCGGGCATGGTTGAATTGTGTTCGTCCTTTCACCCCCAATTATCATCATATCGTGTCATCCTCATAGTTACCATACCGTTACACGCAATAGTGGTCGCTGATGACCTAGTAGTAGATGATTAAAAAATAGTAGGAGTAGGAGGAGTAGTCCCCGTTGCGCAGACGGTTGTGGCAGCAGTCGTCTGCGCCGAGGAGGCTGCAGGTTCGAGTCCTGCGTAAGTCAAGCTCGTAATTGTGATTGTCCCTTCATCCCACAACATCATCCTATAATCTCATAATTCACACTTCAAGGCGTAAGAATCTTGTCGTACTGATAGAGATGGAACGGTGATCCTGGAAGAATTACACATGGTAATCGTGTAGCGTGGTCAGTAATGGCCTATACGATAAAAGTAATGATACAAATATGAATAGTTGGATGTTAATTGCATCATAGGAAGCTTCCTTTACACGTTAACAGCCTTAGGGTCGATAAACAAGTAACATCTGAGGTTGAAGTTTATAAACCGACGGTATAGTCAAGGCTTTTAACTAAATCTGTAATTTTTGTTATCAGCCGAGTAACGTTTAGTACGTCTCGCAATACTACATACAAGAAAAAAACATATAAACAAGAAATTATATTTCTAGAAGTAAGTGTGTTTCTATGCCGTGGGATAGCTAGCCCTTCAAGGGACCCGTATCAAAAAGTAAATTGGGCCCCCTTCAAAAAATGTCCAACTAAAAAAACAAGGTAAAAACTAATTGAAAGAAACTTTGCGACTTCTAGGCTGTCCAGATGACGCCGCGTCGTTGGCTGAGGCCAAATAAGTGGGCCTCCGAAGCTTACGTGCACAGGAAAGAAACTTTATGAATCGTAATCAATTACAAAATTTAGAATCGAGCTCTCGGGATTTTCGCTTTCACGGACGTATCTATAACGTCGCCCAGGTTCGCGTTTAAAGATTTTGTGTCTTTACTCTCCATGGACAATATACTCAGGTTTTATTATTAATATTCTTAGAGATGCCTCGGAGATAGATCACCGTAATGGCAATTGAGTACTTTGGCCTTCCTTTTGTGTTGTTAGGAAATGTTTAAAATTGCATGTAATATAACCCAGAATATGGCTCCCCCAAATCATTAAAGGAGAATGTGACATGGGATTCTCTTTTTAGGATCCAGCTACATCTTTTTCAATGTATGGTTGAACATCTCTATTATTGATATGGGCAGGTTTCTTCAGGACTGTAGGTATTAAAAAAAAACAAACCTTGTTGAGGATAAATTCTATTTGGGAGTTTTCTAATTATTTTACTTCTCGAATTTTGCAAATCCAGTGGCTTAATCAAGCCTGTCTTTTCAGGATCCCTCCAGTGGCTAGGCGTAAGTAATTACGTGATATCCTGTCTCACCGGAAGTCGTGTCATGACGGCCACAGGGTGTACTTGGAATTTGTAATGAAACGAAAAAGGCGAAACATTAATGTAAAACAGCCTTTGTACGTCATTCTCTTCTGAATAGGGAAATACTAAAAAACAAATAATTCAGTCTTTTCAGTATTTACTTCATATTTTTCACGTCTTTCAAAATGATATTTGAGTGCTTTATTCTGAATTTGAGTTGAAACAAAGGAGTAATGTTTTAAAAGTGTAATAAACAATCAAATCGAACATTGACTCACAAAAACGAACAGTCTAAGACAGCAATAGGAAATCAAAGAGGTATGATGTTCCTGAAAATTAATAAAACTAGATATTATACAAAAAAATATATTACTTGAAAGAAAGCACGCAGTATTGTTAAATGTAGCACATTTAATGACTTCCAAATAAACTTGGGGTTTGTAAAGTAATGTTCAAACGTTTATATGGAAATGAATATTGAAATTTAAAAACCATGCGTGTGATCAATGACCTTTTATACACTTATTTCAAAAGTTAGATGCAATTATTTGGCACATTGGAGTGTTCCAGTAGAATAATTTAGCCCCATAAAAATCCCAATAAACTTTCAAAATAATCACTACCAAATAGCTTCCCCAGTAGACATTGCGTTGTACGGGGTCGCCTAAAAAGTGGGGATTAAATCCATAGTATAGCGCTTGGGATCAGGACAGAATATGCGTGTGCCAATGACTGTAGCGACAAAATTAATTCGGGAGTGATAACAATCTGAAATTCAATTTTCAAAGAAAAAATACAATATTGTTAATTTAAAATTGATAATATAGTGTTGTGAATATGTATTGTAAAGTGTTGATGAATGTACTTACAGAATGAACACAGATGTACTTACAGGCTATTTTTTTTCGCATTTTCAAAGACACAAAAAATTATAACTGTCTCGTAGAAATTGAGTAGTTATCACAAAATATTTGATGCATATACTCGTGTCCACTTTGAGACGTATATCGACTTAGAGACGGAAAGCGAGGAGTCAATGTCATTTGGTGTAAGCAATGGACGGGAGGCTAACGCAGAAACTAGTGAGGACTATGGTCAAGCAGCAAGCAAGGTGGTGTGGATTCGCCTGGGATGGCGTGCTCGTAGTACATGGTGGCAAGAAAGATCGCGCAGAAATGTTCGGTTTTTGATAAGTGTTGGTGAATATTGATCATGTTTCGTTATGGTGAGAAGGAAATCGGGTCATCTCTGTTGCACAGGCCTCAATAAAGAGACGAAGGGTTATTTCACGACGACTTACCTGCCCTATTCTCAGCTAATTTCCATATATCCTCTCAAAACCATCTCTAATATCTTTCCCATTACCCTGCCGGCAGTAATGATCGTTATGGTGGTCCCTTTACTAGTGTAACACGAATCTATTTTCTTTGGCCCCACGTCTTTCAACTTTTCTTGACACCTTGCCAATTTCTGAAGTCGACATTGTCAGGTTTCCAGGGCTAGGGAGTCACTCCTTTCCCTTTACTTTTTTCTTTTTTATTTTCTCTTCCCTTGTTACTTTTCTACTCTCCGATATTCATCTTCTTCATTCTTGGTAACGAGTTTCCTCCAGGTTAAATTGCAACGCTATTAATAGTGCCGCAGGGCATCTTTAACGGAACCTATGGGATACCAGGCAATCTCATGTAGTCGTAAGTTTCCTATTCATGCGGGGCTCAGAATATGTAGACAATACTACAGGGAAATGTATGGAAAGTAAATATAAAACTAAATATGGAAACAAAAATTTTAAAAGAGTACACAAAATGGTCTCCGACTCAAGTTGAATATCCAAAAAGTAAAGAATGTGTTCAGATCGCAAACAGCGAGGAATTGGACATCAGACGTTAAGATAAGAAAACTAATTCCACTCAGCATTAAGAATGTATTGGCTGTTGAGGAGTTATTCTCGTATTTATCAATATACAATAAACTTCTCATAAATCAGAAAGTTCTGAAACCTGTGTTTACAAACAGTGCTCATCTGTACAAAGAACCTATGGCAGGGCTGTACGACGTAGGGCTGTTCCTAGAGGACACACATCAAAACCATCCATAAGTTCCAGAACCAAATATTCCTATGTGCATTCGATTTGGCACGGTACACGCAAACGGACCGCAGACGGACCGACTGCATTTGACCTAACATCACGACGATCGAATAAGTACAGACCATATTATTAGGTGTCTCTGAGATTATTTAGAAAACCGCTTTAATATCTGATTTTATGTAGTCGTTTCCTCTGGGGTGGCGTGCCTTCCTATTTATTTTTCGAATTCATTGTGAAACATTGCATTTTCGGGTTATTTCACAATATTAATAAAATTTACTGTATACTGAGAGAACTGCGAAAACGTATACTTGTAAAGCCAACTTCATAGAACACACTGACATGCTGAGACTGAGATAAATTATAACAATGAACGAAACTTTTCAGGAAATAATACTTGGGCTTCTTTGTCACTTTATTGCATTATTGGCGGTATTACAATTCTGAATAATTGTTGCTTCTTGTTAAGGAGCGTTTACACGGAGAGAGTTTTCTCTCCTAACTTTCCGGAACTGGTTAGGAGCACGTGTAAACTCTCAGGAGAGCGATCTCCTCTCCGAAGACATAACGTCACAAGAGATTTTCGCAGTCTCCGCAAGAGAGCAGTGTAAAGGCTCTGGAATCGATGAGGAATCGTATCTTCTGGGAGATAAATAGTATTCAAAGAGAGTTGGAAGACTTTTTGCTCTCTTGCAAGTGTTCACGTGCTCGATTAGCCATTCTGCGTCTGTCTGTGTCTGTGCGGTGTTTCAACGTGATATGTGGATTTCTGTTCTTTGTGGGAAATTATATACAGGGGAATTATAAATACAAATGACAAATTACTGTATCTCCTGCGGCCAAAAACCGCCGTACCGTCAAACCAAGTTTCTTTCCGAAATAAGTGCTTTTCCACTTTTCTTGCTTTTTGATTCCGTGAGATATTTCCTAATAAAAAAATCAAATCCTTCTGAA
>BOPP01000119.1:2597604-2707552 GCA_017312745.1 Gryllus bimaculatus | reverse complement strand
CAATTGTATTTGCCGAATGTTCGAGTAGAACAAATTGCAAATAAAGCAGATGTTAGAAAAAAAAAGAAAAAACATCTTGGAGAAAGGGTGTGCAACTTGGAAGGTCTCAGGGGCCTCAACTAACACCTTTAATATGGTTATGGGCCTCATTTTCGTTACTCGGGCAATCGACACCTGATTTGCCTCGTACTGTTGATCTCGGTATTTTGCCTGGCAGCTCTGAAACTGGGGGGGGGGGGGAGAGCATGTGTGATAAAAGGCCTTACTACCCATAAAGCAGTGAAACACAATGGAATGATTGCTCATTTATGAATGTACTACAAGAAATCCTTAAATCAAGCGTAATCTATTTTTACATTAAGGAGGTGTTGACCCTGGCAGGGCCCGTGCGCACAATATTCCCACCGGACATGGATGCAAGAGACTAACTTTTGACTACTAACCTATCGCGGCCCACACTAAATGACGCCGCGGGACGAATTCAGCCTGCGGGCCGCCAACCTTGTTTTTGGAGTCTCTTGACACTGGAAAAGTGGTGGTTTTTTTTTCGAGTTTCTCCCTGCAACTATCTGTGTCTGACTATCCGTCCGTTTTTCTGTGAATACAACTAGCACCTACATTCGTAAGATTTGTCCCCAAATGAATACTCCCCGGTCCATCTACCCCGAGTCGAATATCTGACAATTTGAAAAACATTTTTTTAATGATCAAGCCCATGGGACATTTTCAAACTTTTATCAATAATGAATCTCAATTTTTTTTAATTTCTTGCAAGAATAGAGGAAAAACTAGAGAGGAGAACAGGAATAGAGGAACGACTAAGGAGGAGATGGACCTGGCAGGAGTGCAACCCTTCTGCAAATTGCTGTAGACTTCAATGCTAGGACATCAACAACTATCAGCATGCGAACCATTCGACGAGACATTATCGATAGCGAAAAGCCCACTTGATGACTGTACGACACAAAGCTTTACGCGTCGCCTGGGCCTGTCAACAACGACTTTGGACTGTTTATAACTGGAAACACGTAGACTGGTCTGACGAGTTTTTACATTGTTTCGAGCGGGTGGGCGGATGGGTTGGAGTGTGGCGATAACTTCATGAATTCATGAACCCTGCATTCAACAGGGGGCTGTTCAAGCTCGTGGAGGCTCTGTGATAATATGGAGGGTGTGGAGTTGGAGTGATATGGTACCCCTGAGACGTCTAGATACGACTCTGACACGTAACACATACGTACGCACCCTGTCTGATCACCTGATTCATGTCCATTGTGCATCCCGACGGAATTGGGCAATTCCAGCAGGACAATGCAACAGCCTACAAGTCCCGAATTGCTACAGAGAGACTCCAGGAGCATTCTTCTGAATTTAAACACTTCCACTTTCCATCAAAATCCGCAGGCATGGACATTATTGAGAATAACTGGGATGCCTTGTAACGTGCTGTTCAAAAGAGATCTCCCCCGCCCGAACTCCTACGAGTTTGTGCAGAGACCTGCAGGATTCATGGTGTCAATTACCACCAGCACTACGTCAGACATTAATCGAGTCCATGCCACGTCGTGTTGTGGTATTTCGGCGTGCTCGCGGAGGTTCTACACGATATTATGCAGGTCTATCAGATTTTTTGTCTCTTCAGTGTTAATGCACTGAATAGCATGAAATAAACGTCACTTTGATGTATTCTGTTGTTTATTCAAAACTTGAAAAAAGGTATTTTTTAAATGTATCTCATGTTATCAATATTTACATTAGATCCATTTCCCATTTTTTAGTACAATTGCTTCAAATAATTTGTCTCAAAGTTACTTGAAAATGTGTAAATTTTGGGTAAAAATGAGCTTCCAAATGCGCATTTTCAGAAATGCTCAGACGACATTTTCTAAAAAACGTCTCCAAGTCAACTAGAAACCTTGTAAGATGTTGTTTTAAAAGATAATGATATAAATGTGAACGATCTGGCATCGGTGGCTAGTCTCTTAAACGAATACTTTTCGAGATTTACTGCCGATCTCACTAAGGGTCTTCAGCCACAAAATTCAGCATCCGACGTTTCCCCAATAATTTCAGGAACGTTTGTTTCCGAAATTTATTCCAATGGAATTCTCAAAATAATCTGTAGACTAAAAAATAAATATTCGGCCGACTTAGATGAATTTCCGGATTGTTTGTTAAAGGTTTGCGCGCCCGCCATTATACACCCGTTAACTCACATATTTAATGTATCATTATGCACAGGAATGTTTCGAGATATTTTTAAATCACATAAAATTAAGCCGCTTTCCAAAAAAGGCAACAAAAACTAAATTCAAAATGATCGGCCAATTTCTCTTTTGTCGGTCTTTTCAACAATATTAGAGAGACTTTTTTACTTACGAATGGAAACATTTCATAGTAAATGCGACGCGTTTCCAGATGCCAACATGTGTTTCGAAAATCAAAATCTACGAAAACTTCCATTTTTTCTTTTCTTAAAGATGTCGCCTCATCAATGGATCAAAATGAAGCACCTATTAGAATATTTTTAGATCTTTCAAAAGTATTTGACGTCATTGATCATAACATTTTATTCTTAAAATTACCTTTCTATGGAATTCGTGCTGTTGCTCTAGATTGCTTATGTTCGTACCTTAAACAACGTTCTCAGAGAGTAGTTTGTTACTGGAATAATGGAACATTATGTACGCAACTTCCTGATTCTTTGCCAATTCCATGTGGAGCTCCGCATGGAGCTCCGAGTTTAGGTTCTATTTTCTTCCTACCATACGTAAACGATACGCCCTCGACGATTAAAAACGGAAGATCAGATTTTTCTGCGGACGATACGAATATTCTTTGTAATAAAGAAACCGTAAATAGTAGAATATCAGATATTTCAAATTGGTTTTGTAATAAAAAATTAACAGTAAATGAAAAGAAAACTGTTTCAATGCAGTTCTCTATTTCAAATAAACATCTCTGCACTTCATTGAAAATGAACGGTGTGCCATTGACTGATGTAAAGGTAACGAAATGTTTAGGTCTTTCAATTCAGTCAAACCTTAAATGGAACGTCCATTTCAAATAAATTGAACATTAAATTAAGTTATTTATGCTTCGCTTGCAGAATTTTTTCAAATTTAGTCAGCCTCCACACTGTTCTTTGTGTATATTTAGCGAATGTTCATTCCCGCATGAGGTACGCATAATATTCTGAGGAAATACATCTTATAGCTCCCAGACTTTTAGATTAAAAAAATGAATTGTACAAATAATAAACAAATCCCACCCACGTGACTCGTGTAAGCCCCTCTTCATTAATCTAGGTATTTTGCCATTACATTGTCTCTTAATATATGAATCAGTGGTTTGTGTCCAAAATGACTTACGGGCGGGAAAATATTTTCTCCACATAGCACGTCACACGCAATTTTTAACTGTTTTTACGTAAATAAATAAATAAAGACCAGAACAGAAAGTAGGCCTTAGTGGGGGAAAGTAGTTTCTGTTTTTCTTTGCTTTATGCAGAAAGAGTTGTGGATTATAAATGTCTTGCTTGAAAACATGAATTCAATTGCGTCAACTTATTCTGAGGAAGTAGGCTCAAGTTATTTTTGCACCATAGATAATATCCAGTTTCTTTTTCCATGTAGTGATCTAACTGAAAAACGACGTAATGAACGTAGCGAAACTTCTAGTGACGTTGCCACTATTATTTATCAACATAACGTCGCGCAAAGCGAGTCAATTAAAGAAAAGAGAAACAGGTTTAATATTTCATCACTCGACGAAACACGAGTAGAAGCGGGAAGGAGTAGTGAACGAGAGCGCACTTTTAGGACTTCCCCTCTCGGCAGCCAAGTGAGACGGGTCGCACATGGGGCGCGTACTCACACCCACTCACCTGTGATCGCAGGGCAGCAGAGGTGGAGATAAGGCCGGTGCGATGTTCTCGACCTACGTAGTGGACAGCGGGAAGCGGCCAAGGACACGCGATAGCCAGCGTTAGCCGGAAGGGGACGGTTTGGGTTCGTCCGAAGTCACGCGACATCGCGTTTGTTGAAGGTTCCCTGATTTGTATGCTTTTAAATTGTTTGCTCATTGTGTTATTGTTGTACAGCACACGCAACCTGGCCATTGACCAAACTTCATATGAAAACATTTATTATTATTATTATTATTATTATTATTATTATTATTATTATTATTATTATTATTATTATTAAGGAATCATTGCAGACCCTGAGTGTAAGTAGATCAAAATGAGAATGTGTAAAGGGCGGTATTATTGGGCGTGACTAAATTTACAAGGAAGGTTGCCAACGCTACCAATTATTTTTATTTTCACTTTCATATTCGTCGTCTGGGATCGACACACCAATGGTCTCGAACATAGTATTTGTCCTTTACGCGTGTTGTTTACTGATCGTACGAGTACATGACCTGATCAGACAAGAATTGTCAGAGAATTTAATTTTGTCATTGAAATGTTATTTAGCCATGAGAAACCCTCGATAGAGCAGTCGTGTTAGAGCTTGCAGAGTTTGCGAGAGGCCAGATCTCAGTTTTGCGAACACAAGGCGCAGATTTTCGGCATTTACTCAGCATCTGTCCGGGAGGACAATGATTGGAATAGATTGATCGATTGTTTACATCGTGTTTCCGGGCGCGTCAATCGCTGTGTTCTTTTCCCGCTGGATGGCGAGATCTGGTACCGACCTACCCGTCGGCTTGCGGAGTTTTCCCATCCAGATATCTCCCTTCAACGGGGCTTTGCCTCAGCCGGGATAAGCTTTAAGCTCTCGACTGGTCTTATAACATGCGTCGTAGTGTAGTGCATGGAAGTTTAAGTGTATCTAAGTAAAGTGCACGTAAGGGGTGATGTTACAAGGGAGGGGAAGGGAAAATCGCGCGTGGCCCGTTTGTTAAGGTACTGCCCTGGCATTTGCCTTGTGTTGATCAGAGAATCCGTGGAAAACAACCGATCACAGCAACCGGCCACTAGAATTCTCCTCCAGACTGTAGCTGAATTCGATCTATACTACTTTGATATTTCTATGGTGGCTGATGACGTTAGGTCATTGTTTCACCTCTTGACTTATACAAGGAATCGTTTTTACTAATTCATGAACGTCCTTCTCATCGAGGCTCGTGGCCTCACCTAAATGTGCTTACTGCTATCAAAAATTATAAGGCAGGAGGGGTAACAATGGCCTAATGCCATCAGCTACTACAGAAAAATCGAAGTACAGCTATACAGCTAGTGTTGAAAATCCATATCTTAGGACCACCTAATTAGATGCAGTGACATCAGTTGATGAACTGAGCCACCTCAACCGGCCCTGGATTAAAAGTTGAGAGACGGGCTAGTTCTCTTAGGCGGTTTCGTCTGAGATAATTCGGAACCGGTATCGACGTTGTCTCTGCTGCGACTCCGAACGCAAGGTCTTAGAGTTCGAGTCCGGAAGGTGGTTGATTTCTACACTAACTAGAGAGCTAGGGTCAGAGCTGCACCCTCACGAACACGCCATGGTCCAGGTGCGATCTTTCCTCCCTTATCCTTGTCCTACCTTCTGCCCTTACATGCACTTGACAGTTTCATGCACTGTACTACCCCACATGTCGGGAGCAGAGAACTTGTCCCTGTTGGGGTAGGGCTGGGGTGGTACTTGGGGGGGGGGGCTCACCTTCCAGCGAGGGAGGAACACCGGTACCTTCAGGCGGTGCGGCCGATTTCTTACACAGTAGCGCAGCCCAGCCCGTTTTTGGCTAGTGAGAAATGCGTGCGCAAACAGTTAGCGATCCTGGTGAAGACTGTGGGTAGCTGCTACTGAAATATACGGGTTTGTTTGTGAAATTGCGATTACTAAGTGCTGGTTAAAAACTAAAACATATTTGTGTTGTTGCGTGACCTCGTGGTTTTATATTCCTAAAATTTTAAGGACAAGTCATTAAATAATATGTAAAATTACATGGAACTAAAGTTTTAACCCACATTTAATGTGTATATAGAAACATACGACTACGTAGTTCAAACATTGTATTTGATACAAACACTGTATTCGATAAGCATCAACTGAACTCATATTTTTCTAGTTAACACAATAACAATACGTACACTACGTATCTCTACTATTACGTACACTATGTTACTTATGGGTAACCAGCAGAAACATCACGTCTCAATAACAGTCCGTAAATGATGTACTGTCAAAACATGAATAGTTCATGAACCTGCGAAATAAATCTTAGATGAATTGGGAGAGCATTAGCAGAAACAGCTACGAGAAGTTTTCATCTGCATTCTCAGACAGGAGAGTTATGAAAAAAACGACACATTATTGACAAATATTATTACTTTGCCGTAAGAATCAATGAGATTGAAGAGATTGTCATGGTTACCTCTGTCTGGACGAAAATAAACCTTCTTCTTACGAATTTCCCATCATTCATGGTTTCTGCCTTTTTCTCCGCATCTCAGAGCTCTTGTACAAAGAAACTACTTGCTTCCTGGCAAGTACCAGAAACTTTCAGTGCGCCTCAGCTTTCGTAGCTTGGCGCTAAATTTGAATTAATTTGGCGACCCATGTACCAACATGAACTTTGGGCAAAGCACAATGCAATGGCAGTGAAGACTCTATATCACCTCTTCTGACTTTCCACCTTAGGTCTGAAGACATCCTTCTCTCAAGACTTAATCCTGAATCGGAGCGATGATTGTGTCCCTGTTAGAGAGGTGAATCTTCGGAATGAAATAAAACTTTCCAAATGAAATTGGCTCGCTAAGCTAGTCTATTGTATTGCAGGAAACAACATGGTAGAAAGCAGTCTCAAGTATTCAAAGGCTACGCGCGGTCTCACCAGCATCGCCGGATTTTGAATTCCTGCCTGTTTACATTTTTGTTGTTTTTCTTCAAACTTGGTGTAAGAATGTACAATTCATTAAATGGCAAAAACTCGTACTCATTTAAGCTTTTAAAACTTGTAATATCAATATACTTTTTTCAATAAACTTTTTTATTTGTTATTTATGTTCGCATCAACCACTAGGTCATTAGCGACCACTATTGCTTATGGTGGTAACTGCTTAACGTTATAGTAACTGTGAGAATAACACGATAACGAAGATGATGATAGGGGGTGAAGGATGAACACAACACAACCATGTCCGAGGCGGGACTCGGACCCGCGATCCTTCGGTCCAAGATCGCTACGGCACTTAGCAATCTTGGCCACTGGACCGACATCAGTGATCTTGTTGAAAGAATGCACCCAATTCAATGGCAAAAAATATTCTAATTTTAACTATAGCTTGACTAAACTTGAAATATCAATATCCATTTTTTGAAATTCTGGCGCTCCGTTTTGCTTCGGGGTTGAAGTAATGGCCAAAGTGTAACAAGTTGGGATATGGGCTGTGTGTTTGTTTATGTATGTGAAGGCATGTATACTACGTAGGAAATTAGAGTGTTAGTGTTTTACGTGCACGCGTGAGTGTCTCATGTTAAAGATTGTATGTGGATATGGATGCATGTAGTAGATGCAGTTGTAATTTCTTTTAATGCGTTGTACTGTTGTTTTCACACTGTAGTTGTCTTTGTATTGTAAATGTAGATGTATGGTAAATCTGCTTAGAAGACGTATTGTTGCTACCTGGCAATCAGCCAATTGTAGCCAAATAAATATTATTAAAAACTACAAATAATTCAAGAAAATATGTGATGTAACACCACTAGTTTAATTATACTTTGTGTCTTTTTAGTTGCCATGCATCTCATTAGTGTAATATCTTGAAACAAAAGTTAAATATGTAAAATAAGAAAATACAAACTCGACGGTACGAAACAGATAAATGCTGAATAAGATAGATGTAAAGACGTCATTTGAATGTGGCCTTCAATGCGACGCTGCGTAATGAGACGAATTAATTATACAAGTCATCGTCTCATGATCTAATGACTAATATGGAAAGTGTATTTCATGACTAATATTAAAAACCTATTGCGTGTAAAATGTTGGATATTAATTATTTTAAACTTTTCTACATATGAAACTATGTGAATTTTGCCCAGTTTGCTCTTAATCAACATTGACAGTAGAAGGTACTACTACAATTGGACTTTTGTTTTTACAATCGACAAACGTCTTTATAACTAATGCAAGTTGTAGTACTTTAATAATACTTTAGCAATTTAATAAATGGCCAATCGTTATTGTTAGCATTTCATATGCAGACATTTTAGATTACAATTAGTCTAATAATATCATCCGCAATTTAAATCACAAAGGGCATATTCATCAGAGAATTCAATAAGTTTATATTGTGCTTATAAGTTCAGGATCAGCTACATTTATACAATATTTAAAAGACCGAAATGATATTTTAATTCATTCATAATATCTTTTAAGCTTTAAAGAATAGTATTGAATCATGTTCATGTAAAAACATGTATTGAACGAATAAATTTAAGGCATGAAAGTAACGACCAAGTGTTTAATTAAAGTTTAAATAATGATAATAAAATAAATTTAAGGCATGAAAGTAATATCGAAGACTAAAACACAGCATATTGAATTGGAGTAATTTATTTTCATTTATCATAATTTTTAAAATAATATTTCTTTCTAACGCATTTATGTATATTACTCATATATATATATATAAACATTTTATTTATAGATTTTTATATTTAAAACACTATTTATAATATTTAAAAATAAATATTACGGGTAGTTGAAGATGAATATTATTCATAATTAAAATGAATGATTCTAACTAAATATTGGGTCTTTAAGATTTGCACCACATCCTTTCTTCAATTCATCAACAGTCATAACAACTATTATCAAAACTAGCAACAGTATTTTTTATCCTTTCGATAATAGTTAGTTATGTAGCAAAGGCGTTATAAGGGTTCTGATGTTCGAACGGCGACAAGAAGGGTCATTGGGGCTTATTGTCCTCGCTAAAACATTAGAATCAGTTAACGCCCGTGGTACATGCAAGATTTTATTTTTAACCCGATTTTAATGGTTCAGATTTACTTATTTACTAACTAGATATTAACTTGACTCGCGTGGTTATTGCATTTTTCCTTTCTAAATTTTCTTTCGTAAATCCATTCATGAGAGAACATGTATCATTCGTAGTTCCATCATAACTACGATCCTCTGGATCCACTTTACATACGCAGTGCATATCGAGCTCCGCGTAGAATGCAATAACTAATAACGTATCAGTAAAAAACAGTAGTTATTTATGCACCAAGAGCGTTGTAAGGGTTCTAATGATGGAGCGGCGACAAAAAGTCCTAGGGCTTTTGGCCCGATAGCTTTTTGTTACCTGAGATTACAAGAAGCAGTTAATAAACATGGTACATATGTTTTTTTACGTAATTGCATTGATTCAGATTGACTACTCCGCAGGGGGAATCGCGTCTGCGCAGGTGGGCGCGATTCCCGGTGGAGACCACCCGAACACAAAGTTTCATGGCGCACTTGCCGTTAGCTTGAGAGGGGAGGCAGTGAGTAGGCTCCGTGTGGCCGAGCCTCACGCAGTTGGGTTGACCTTTTAACAGGATTGGGCAAAGGAATGGAATCCATGTCATGGTGCGTAGATTCTGGCGGTATACACGCCAATAGCTTCAAGGTGGAAGCAGTGAGGAGAAAGGAAGGGGCCCCGAACCGTCGGGGCCTTAGTTCGGTTGGCCCCCTGTTGGGCTCTTGGGTTCGTCGTGGCAGTGGCCCGACACTGTTTGCAAAGAGGAGAGACTAGTCCCCGGCGCATGTGAGTAGCACATTATTTGCACTAGCCTAGTACTAGCCTGGATAACCAGTAACTCTGAGCTGTCAGAGCGGCCCCTCACAGGCTTTGGGGAGGTTGCCATGAGGGCAAACTGCATTCCGGTGGGATCCGGACACCGGCCTGTCGGCGTACTTGTGCGTCGGTGGGGGGTGCGGATAAAGGCGAAAAGCAATAGGTACCTGCCCCGGGGACTTGTGTCCCCTGGTAGAACATGAGTATTGTGTGGAGTGGTAGAGCACGCTAGGAAAACTATATAGATTGACGTATTTATTCATTAGCTAGTTAATTTGACTCGATTTATTCAAGTAGTTATTAATTTGACTCGATTTTAGAGAATATGTAGCACCATTCAACTGTTTTCATATTTCCCCTCGTCACGAGTCACGTTTCCTCTCGATTCAAGAAACTTACCACGTAACAAGCACATGGAGCTCCATATCGAAGCCAATAACAAGCAACACAACGAATCAGTAAAAAAGCGAAATCTTTTATTGTGGAAAGGGTTGGGGGTGGGGGTGGGAGACTAGGCGGAGGCGAAGCGCGCCACGCGGAAGGCGACGAGGGCGACGCGCGGCCACGCGGAAGCGACCAGCCCCAGCGCCAGCACTGCGGCGCCCACGCGCACCAGCCAGCCCTGCGTCACCCACTGCGCGGGGCTCAGAGCCGACCCCAGCAGCTGCGCACACGCCCGCCCACGCTGCACCTCGCCGCCCGCCCCAAACCAACTCAGCTAAAGACAAAGACTGAAAGAGCAGGAAAGCGCGGTATGGGGGCCGCCGCCACTGCCAACGCCGCGCTGCTGTCCAGCTTTGCCTTGTGGCTGATTGAAAATCTTCCAGACTCGCACCTATATCAAAATGATAACCAAAGAAAACACTAGAAGAGTGACTAAATTTCAAGTTGGGCGTTAAAGAATATTAGCTGAAAATAGGGTGAATATAAAATGGCAAGAACACCAGAATTCATTCAACCGAATGATTGAATTGAATGAAAACAAACATTAACCAAACCATAATTCGAACGCAATGTGCCAGTTTTAAGTCTGGAAAATCGAACAGGAAGTTGTGATTTTTAAAAACTAATGAATATGAAAATGTTCTTCGAAAATAAAGTGTCCCCTTCCACTTTTACCTGGAAGGTGATGAGTTAATCAGTCCGTAATTTACATATACCCTTGTCTGAGTTGGTCCACAATTCACATATGGGTTAAACTCACAGTTTCCTTCTAGTCTACAATTAACATACTCCACTCCGCCCGGCCCACGCAGGCGCGAGAGACGGGTTCTTAATAATTGGAGACCTTGTCTTCAAGGCGATGTATCTCCTTGAGTTATTTTTTTTTCTGATGCGTTCTTGCCTGTTGTTGCCTTTCGGTCCGGAGCTCGATATATACTGCATAAATTATCTGGATTGTGGTTACGAAGGAATTATCAAAACAGTAGAATGATGCTCCATGTTCTCTTGTGGAGGAAAATATGAAAAGACAAACGGAGTCAAGTGAATCTCTAGTCAATTAGTAAATAAGCAAATCTGAATAAATGAAAATAGGTAAAAATAAAATGCTTTGTGTACCACGGGCTAACGCACGGCTCTAATGATTCAGCGGCGACAAAAGGTCCGACAGTCTTCAGCGCTCATCGTTTTTGTCGCTGCTCAATTACTGAAACCCTTTCAACGCTCTTAATGCATAAATAACCATTATGTGCCAAAGGTGTTATAATCTTAGGCGACAAAAAGCCACGCGATCATTAGAACCAGAACGCTTGTGGTACATACAAAATTTTATTTTTTAACTAATTGTAATGATTTACTTACTTAATAATTTATTAATATTAACTTCATTCACTTTGTAATATCTTCATTTTCATTTGTCTTTTTTCCACCCATAATTCATTTTCACAATTCTCTTCACAAGATACCTCCGAGTGCCCTTCAACTATTTTCATATTTTCCTCGTAACCACGTATTCTCTAGATAGAGGTAAATTATATAGTGTGTATCAAAGTACTTATTGAAGGTAACAACAAGGAATAACGTATCAGTATCGAAAAATGAACACAATTTTTCAGCAATGGAATGTATCAACATTCAGACTTGTAGTTCAAGATAGGAATCAACCGGTTTTTGAGATGCCATTTGAAGTAGAAGAAACGCAATATTTAAACACAATGTTTGACTGAACGATCAGAAAACGTCTTTCCGTTCGTTTTGTACTTTTACTATGTAACAACATAGTGATAGTAAAAGTACAAAACGAACGGAAATGCTGACACGTCACTTTGGAAAAAGCTCTTCAATTGGGTAGTAAGGGCAACATAGACCCACTTCACTTTAGTTATTTTTTATAAGACAAAGGAAAAACAATTTTTTTAGAATCCAAATATGTCTCTTTTTATGCAAATCTTGCTGTACATACTGAAGCTCTATGAACATTATGTATGTTGATTTGATCATAGTGCTTTTCGTGAAATTCTAAGATCTTAATTTTGAATGTGGAATGTGGGTTATCGATATATTGCCTCAAATCCCTCAATTATATTAATTGGTCGTATTATCGTGAGCGTAATGAAGTTATTGCTCATTTCACTGAATAGTAAAATTGGTGTACTGGCGTAATTTACTTACCGAACCTGTTTTTTTGATAACAAAGAATAATACCACGCAGATAAACACTAGGTCCGAAGATTTATTTCGAATTAAAAGCAATGCTTTTGCAACCCCAGTGTTTGAATCTGCCTCATTCTACCATTAAATTGCGTTTGAGAGTTTACATATTAGCTTAACGAAACATTTTTTTCTCGTCTCATTGCAAAGTTTTATGACGAGGACAATGAACAGTGCTACAGAAAGGTGGGAATGTTAAGTGACAGCACGCGTTTCATTGACTGAAAATCAAAGCATTTCAAGATATTTCCATAGTGAGGAGAGAGGAAACAACGCAAACATTAATAAAATAGCCCATTATAAGAGAATCATTGTGTTCTAGCAAACTAATATCCTGTGTTTAAACTTGATTTCACGTTTAAAATTTTCTTCATATCATAGCTAACTTATTGTGATTGGGTTGTGAAGCTTTCTGATTTTGAGACCTGACAAAAGAAGATATTTCTGCAATGATGGTTATTGGTAACTGAATATTACATAATTTGAAACTTGTAGTTTATTTGTATATCCCATGAGTTTTTACCAATCACTCTGAGTACCATCGATGAGTTGGTAAAACGAAATCATTTTCAAAGAATGAAGATTAAGACCTCAAGTTCATATAGTTATTTGAATTATATTAGTCTAATTTTACTATTATCAATGAAAGACTAAGATACTGTTATTGTGAAATCAATAAAGTAGTAAAGACGTCCGAAAACAAAGACATATTGTGTGCGTGCTAATTATTCTATAGAAGGCGCACCATCAATGGGCAGTATACAGTATGCTTAAAAAAAATGCCAGACACACAAAGTTTTATTCTACGCCTACACATGAAGAACAAATCCGAATTCTAGAAATACCAATCGTCACTGAACAATACTGAAAAAGTTTTTTTAGTTAAATATAACTTTGGGTATTTCCTGTGGTGTGGCAATAGTGCGAGTCAACTGTCACAGCTCTCATCTTTGGTAGATTCGTACTACGTTTTTTTGCGTGTGCCCTGCAAAGTGATTGAATAATACGCCATCCATTTTCTGGTACCGTTAACAAGCTAAATTCGTCAAAAACAAGTTAATAAAATGCCTCAATTAATTAAAAAATTGACTCTAGATCACATCAGACATAGGAAATAATGGGTGTTCTGTTCGATTTTCAACTGCATTGCGATCATGATTGACTAAAATTGGGTCTAAAAAACAGTGTTTCTGCAATCATAATATTATTTCTGAAATATTGATTGTTAGATCCCTTCTTGGCGCCAAATCTAAAATGCAGATTTTGTGTATTTCCTGTCTCATCTGAAGAGAAACTTTAAAAAAAATTATAAAAAAACGATTTTAAAACCCTAACGTTATCGACCAATTTTATGCGCGATTCCTTAAGCGGAGTTGTAATTAAGAGCTACATACTTTCTTTAAGCATCCTGCGCTCTTTACCCGTAAATAACTTTGTTTTGCCACTACCTGAAACATAGAAACTGGGCTGGCTATACGGGAGACGCCGTGTTTTAGGAACAGGTGGTAACGTTTCGGACGTCATACTGCCCCCTTCATCAGGGCGAAAAGTGGAAGGTCAGTATGACGTCCGAAACTTGGGCAACTACGGCCAGGATGCGACATCTCTCGAACAGCCAATTGTCTTTTAACTCCAGCCTCGGAAGCCTAGGCCTTCATTTACCTACATCATGTCGCGACATCAATTTCTGAATCATTGTAGTTTGTGTTAATGTTGGAGGGAAGATAACGGCCGTCCATTCCGCCGCCGTATCTTGGCCGACCGCACGCGCTGCTCGGCGCCCAGGTGGTCGGTGCGCAACGGGACTGCTCGATAACAGTCGGCGAGACGACAAGCGGCACTTCGTATCAGCATTTCCTGACTGTCTCATCTTGGCTTTCAGGGGCATCCACGCCCTACAGCAATACAATGGCAACAGGCTCCTTAAAGGTCATCGATCGTTTGGCAATTCTTTGTCATTATATCAAAACAATGACACTCATACTTAAATCTTCAAATATGGAACAAAATAAATACTATTAGACTAATTTCACAATTTAAAGCATTTTCACATTATTTTCTACTTATGCAGTATAAAACGTTATTTAAATTATAATTTTATTTTCGTGTCACTAGGAAATCTTGTAAGGAACTTTGGGCCAAAAATATCAATTTTCTCTATTTGTCCAATTTGGATACAGCGAAGTCTTCTCTTTCATAATATTTTCAGTTTTTTAACTAATTCAAATTCGGAATTTAAATGTCAATTTAAATACCCACGTGTGCACGGTTGACACGTAATTCTTTCATAAACTCTCTACCGATAATGACCCTCAACGTGAGCTTTGTCCAACAGACCTGTTGTAAATACAAAAGGTATTAAGATGGTGGAGAAGAGTGCAGCCATAAACATTCCCTTCCCAGACAGTGTGTAATGCAATCAAGCCTACATTTAGAGCATTAGCAGATTCTTCATTGATGAAAAGATTGTCTGGAGGGCAAAACAAAAAAAAATTACAACTATTACATTACGACACATTTTTCAATAATGTCATCTGATCAAGAGTTCCCAAATCATTGTTTGCAGGAAAAGAAACACTCTCTCTTAATGTGTATGATAGTGTTCTGTCATTTAATGTTGGAAATGTTAGTAGAGTTAACGATTTACAAATATTGAGTATCAAACTAGGGAAGTATATGATAATCCTATGTCTAGCCACTGACTAACAAAGAATTAAATGAAGTAACAAAGACTCAAATATTGTCTCAAATTGCCTGAAAAGACAAAAATAAAAAAATAAAAAGTAGAGAAACTTGAAGACGGTGATGATCGAAAGAACAGAGCTGGGCTGAATTGAGGTATTATCAAATACTTTACTAGATGTTTTCCATAACTTCATTTTTTAAACTTTATGTCCTTTTTTCTTAGAAAGTATAGTTGGTAAATTAATGAAATTCGGGCCTCTTTAATAAATGAATTGTTCTGGCTAGACTGACATTTTTCATTGGTGTAGTCACATTATTAACAAGGTTCTTAATAAATATGTTGTAAAAAGTACACACGATTATTGAAATATTTAAAAATATAAATAAAATAGTTTTATCCGTTTTGGAAAATTACTCAAATATCCAGGTATGTAAACAACTGCAAACGATATCTGTGCAAAATTTCATTGCTGTATCATTAGTAGTTCTTTAGATAAAGGAACATTAATTTATAATGGTAGAGCTAGGCCTTACAAGGTCCCCTTAATAGAAACTCTAGCGCTACATACGGCTTAAGACGTCTGAAAAATCAGAGTTGAATGCACTTTAAATCTAAGCGAATACATATTCGCTCAAAATAATTGAATAATCTTAATAAAAAAACAAGGTTAAAAAACTCTGAAGGATGTGTAAAATTTATATATTTATATATATGTATATATATATATATATATATATATATATATATATATATATATATATACGAATAACCTCAGAAAAGCTAGTCATTTTTCATTGTTTTCTACTAACGAAGAGCTCTTAATATTTGGGGAAAATGTGACAAATCGACCACGTCTCGTATTGCACTTCATACACGTCACGTTTACTTACTTTTTTTTCAAACTATGATAAAGACAATAAATCGTAAGGATGAACCATATCAGGGAAGAAAAGGGGGTGTTTTGACTGAGAGATTGATTAGTGATTTCGGGCGCGTCAACAGCTAAGATTATAAATCCCGAAAGTGTAGTGTATATTCCATCGCGGAAGATGGTTAGATGATGGTGAGATGAAGAGCGATGATGATGAGATCCGATGCTGACCTACGTCGGCTTGCGGGTATTTCCCCTCAACAAGGTATCTCCCACAAGCGGAGCACCATCCCAGCTGGCACAAACTCAAAGATTCCGCTTCGTCTCCCGATACGTACGGTAGTGCAATGCATGTAAGTGTAAGGGGTAGGATAGGACAAGGAAAGGGAAGGAAATATTGCGCGCTTTCCGTGGCCCATTTGTTAGCTAGCGCTGTTAGGGTATTGCTCCGGCATTCGTCTGGTGTTGATAAGAGAAATCACGAAAAACTACCGATCAGATCAGCCGGCCGCTAGAATCCTCCTCCAGGCAGCGACTGAATTCGCCCTACCTTACATCGAAAATCCAGCCACCATCGGAACTCGAACCTCCAGATCGGAGGCACTACAGCCTAAATTCGACCTAGCTATGTAGCTTGAGTCGAAAACCCTGCCACGGTGAGGAGTCAAATCTCAGGACCTCTATAGTGTACTGCAGTGACATCAGTTGATGCCCGAGCCACCTTTGTCGCTATGGGGGTGTAGCAGAAGGCTTAGGGAACGGGTGGAATGGGTGCGTGTTCTTCCGACTTCGCACTCGAGCGAACAAGGCCGTTAAGGCTCGAATACTTCGAACCCTCACTACAGCGCAGGCCAGGTAACACCACGTCCAACGCGTTCTGGCGAAAACGGCCGACCTTCTAAGGCGACGCAGCGCTATCAACAGAGCTTCGATTACTTTCAATGACAGAATCATTTAGCGTAACTCATGTCGGAGGCTCCGCGGCCGCTCCCAGCCGATCCCGTCGCGGGAGCTCACAAACTCCGCTCGGGAGCGGCCAAGCGTCGAGCCGCCCAACAAGTGCCGAAGCACTGCCCTAACAAACGGGTCACGAACCGCGTGCAATTTTTCCTTCCTCTTCCTTAGCCTCCCATCCTAGTACCTTATTAATACACACGCTAGCATGCTCTACGCAACCACTCACGCCGAGAGACCGATCGAGAGCTTAGAGCGTGAGGCGGTGCCCCGCTTGTGGGAGATACATGGTTGGGAAAACTCCGCTAGGAGTTTCGTCGCCGTAGGTCGGCGCCGGATTTCGCCGTTCAGCGGGAAAAGATCACCGCCATCTCCCGAGGAAAAAACATTCACTTACGGAACTATTGACGTTAGCAGTTGAGGCGCCCGGAATCACTAATCAATCAGTCAAGCGCGGCGGAGATGAGCGTTACTCAGCGCCAAGGAAAATGGCTTCGGCAGGGGAGTCCGGGGCGGTTGAACACCTAACAGCCACCAGCGCACGACTTCCCGCTCTACCAAAAGGGACCAACCCCCGCGATAACTCGCGTCGCAGCTCGGAGCGCATCTCGCGCTCGCGCCAGCTCTCGCCTGGAGCCAGTAGAGGAGGCCTGTGTAACGTATTAGCCAGCGTGCCTCATGGCATCTATTTGGGGACGCTTTGTAGAGGATTCGCCTCGCCACAGGAAGAAGGGTTTTTCCGTAAAGGGAAGAACGCGGAAACGGGAGACACAAGGCTTTGGGAGTCATCCGGCCTATTCACTGTTATAACAAGCGAGGGGGTGGCGTGACGTAGTAGGTCACGTGGGCCTCGCCTATATAACAGAGTGTACAGAGCCAGTGAGTGGGTTCTGGAGACAGTGGGAGAACCTCGTGCGTGTGCACAAAATTTGGCGCCACGACGGTGCATATGCGAGCCAGGCTCGCGAGGCTCGAGTCACGAGTTGACGAAGCCTGCGGACTTTAGGTCCTTGGGTGCCTGCGGTCACGGGGGAGCGATGCTGTGTGCGTGCTCCGAGGTGAAGAGTGGTTGAGTGCCACGATTCACGCCGATTCTCAATCGGATAAGAACGCTCCTGCGATCGAGGCAAACCAGCCGTTGGTGCGCCAGAACGGACTTTGTGTCCCAGCGTGACATCCGGTCACGGAAGCTAGGCTTTGTGCGCGCTTCAAAAGTAGGAGTGGCAAATGCCACAATCAAAACCATCTTCAATCGGGTTTGGATCGCTCCCGCGATCAGGGGATAGTAGGTCTATCAGAGCTAGGGTGTAAGTAGATTATTAAGTGTATATATTTGTTTTGTTTTCTTGTTAATAAATATATTTGTTATATGAAAGCTCTGTGTCTGTGGTCGCTGTGGGTATCCATGACGTCACACCTGCCTAAGGGCCGCTGCACAAGAACAGCGCGAACGGGAGCGAGAACGTAAAACAAGTTTAAAAGAGGGAAATCTCAAGAAGTCAAATACAACGAGGACCCACAGCTTGGTGGGAGCGGGAACGGAAAGGATGGGCAACATTTTATCGTGGCCCAGGACCGTAAGGCCTCTCGACTAATGCAGCAATTGGCGACGAAGTTTTTCAGCTGATCAGTTGCGTGACCTGCGCACGACACTGGTCTGGAGTGGAGTTAAGAGTGTAGTGCGATATTAAGTTTAGAGCGTGGATTTGCGAAGCTATGGTTTCAGGCTTGTCTGTTAGTCAGTGTTGAATTTTTGTACTTCCTTTAGTAATCATAATTTAATTATTTTTACATTCATATTATTACTCAAAATTAAAATTCCCCAGAAAATTAGTTTCATATATTTAGTCAAAGTTCACTCAAGTTGTTTGTTTTTTGATAAAATTTTAGTTACTTATATTTTCCGTAAGTTCCTAGTAGTTTTTTGTTGCATTTTTTCATTCTCAAATGGCGAATCAAAGAGTGAACAGAGCAGAAAAGATAGAAGACATTTTCAGCAACTATTCCTTGAAGTTCTCTTTGTTGCCACAGCAGGTTGATAGCGCCTTTTCCCGCCGGCGTCCGTTGTGGAGCGCACTTGCCTCGCGTTCGCCCCCCCCCCCCCCCCTTCGCGTTGCCACCATCGTTCGCAGGCTACTGCGGAACGGCCTTTAGAATCGAAGCAAAATGAGGCGCAAGTCCATGACGCAACGCAGGGTGACTCATGGTGAGTTTCCACTAAGCTTATTGGACCGCGCGCGTAGGAGTGCATGGTGACGTCTCACCGTTTCTGCGCGTGGTCACCCTACGGAGCGCAGTGTTTTGCACGCAGTTTTCTGTGAAGGTTCGCCGTGACTCTGCTGAAGATGGAATAAAAACTGATTGAAGGCGTACGTGTCCGTAAAGTTCATTACGACACAAACCATGATGAGATGTTTAATAAAGATAATGAGGTGTTGTATGGACCGTGGTAACTGTAATTCATCAGTTTCAAGATGCTTGATTTAAGAAATATTATTAATTTGCTAATAATTCGCTAATATTTAAATAAATTGCCAAGTTTCCCTTATTGCTACAAAAATGTCGATCAGAGCGCAGAAATAAGTGTATACCTTCAGATATGCGAAAATATACAAAAATCTGGAAAATAAAATTTGACAGGAAAGCTCCAAATTGGCTAAATCGTAAAAAAAGTGAACATTTTCTATGAAACCATTAGCAAAAAAATTAATGTATTTGCATTCAAACCCGGGCTCTGTTGGTAACTAAAGTACTCGCTTTAAAGCAGCTAGTTTTTCCTTGGTTCCAATTAGCATTATAGCATTGCAGCTCTGTAATGCGTGCAAATGTCATTTTTGCTCAGATCATGCACTTCTCTGAAGTGATTACGGTTTAATCAAAAAACTTTGAAAATTTGTCATCATGAAATTTCTTAGAGCAAATTCTCTATGTTTTTCTTTTCTTCATGCAATCGCCTATTTCTCCAGTTTGCTCCAACAGAACGGGTAACATAACGTGTCTAACTGGAACTCGCTTTCAAAATCCGGTCCAGAACTCAAATCCATTAATGTATCGCAAATTCTGGCCATCTTCGTCGGCGCTCCTAGTGAGAGAAAAAACTGCGCCCCATCTTGCGGTGACGCCCTCAGCAGCGAGGAATTCGCCACGGACCCGCGACTCAGGTTGCGAGCAGCCTTACACGTACCAGAGTGAGTGCGATGCACATGAGCACAAAGGTGATGCCGTGCAGCAGGTCGTGGTCGGCGGGCTGCGCGTGGGCGCGGCGGTGGGGAGGACGCGGTGGCTGCTGCCCCTGCGGCACCGCGCCGCCGCCGCCGCCGTCGCCCATGGCGCGATCTTCGCCCCTGCCGCCCCTCTGCCCCCGCGCGGCAGGTCGCTCCGGAAACGCCCGCGACGCATTGTCCATTTTCGGTTTCTGACAAGAATAGTTGTTGTTGTTGGCAGATAACACAGAAGCGAAGAAACGAAATATGTGAGTGCTGAATGTACTTGAAGAGATGCCCTGAATAAGGATGTAACCAACAAAATTTAAGAGATGGCACACTCGGCCATTATGACTGATGTTACGTACTACTATTTCCACGAAATGCGATTTACAATAATTAATACCTAGAGAATTATTACACTGTCGGAAAATAGTGAGAAACAGAGTGCACCACGATATATAGCGACGATACTATACTTTTATAATACTTTTATACCTATTTCCAATTTTGTAGGTTACATCTTTTTTCCAGTTTGTTGACCCAACTAAGTACTGTGTGTCGAATGTTGTTGTTTTTTTTTTGTTGGTTTTTTATTTCGGTTTGTCAATGTACGTGAACACATACAATGCATGTAGTTTCATTAACTCGAGTACAGGTTTGACAACCTTTACAATATAACAAGCGCTCTCCGGAAAGGCCTATGCGACAATGTGTTGTCGTGCCACTCGCGTCTGGTCGCCGAAGGCGAATATCCGAGCAGGGTCGTGTTCGTTCATACCACTGTCGCAGGGCGCCCATCAGGAAGTGCACGTCGCGGAAATTGCTTGCAGTCAAGAAGAAGCGAAGGTGGTGGCAATTGGGTGCCCTCTTGTAGGCGCCCGGATATGCGATGGATTCTCTTGCGCCTCGTGGACCCATCAGGAAGTGCACGTCGCGGAAATTGCTTGCAGTCAAGAAGAAGCGAAGGTAGTGGTACCATGGATACTGTCGCGATTTTCCACGCTGTGGGGAAGTCTCCTAGCGCTAGGTACGCCTTTAGGATCTCCCATAGGAACTCCTAACTCAGTCACCGCGGTATCAATTTCGTCCCGTGAATTTAGCAGTTTTCGCTCAATCACGGTGTTTAAGTGAGCTGTGGAACCGGCCCAGTTGGTGTTGTGGAATATTTTGAATTTATTTCGGTGTGCTGCGGCAAAAGACTAAACCACGACCTGTAATCGGAAACCAGAAAGGAGGTCAAAAGCGGGTCTTCGCAGTCAATTCTTTTCGCGATCGGAAAGTCAATAATTCCAGGATTTCTAGTCGACGAGTAGATTGTGGGTTCTTTCGGGGCGCATACGTATACGCCAAGTCTCGTGGCTATGTAGTTGGTTAAACGGGTGCCGTTTCGGTTTGCACTGAGTCAGCCCTACTGTCTGTTCCTTGCATTGAAATCCCATTGAATGAGGAATTTACTTGAGATAATCATGTCGATACATGCAGTCTAGTTGCTGATTCGGGCAGTAGAGGGACGCGATTGTACGTCGGCCGCTACCGTCCAAACTCGCACCACAACGGCCTCTAGAGAACGCGAAGCGCCAGGTGGGGTCGTTACTTCGAGCTGGGGGATGTCGCGTCGAACCAGGAGCGCAACACCGCCCCCCCCCCCGTTTGACCTCGCGGTCTCGGCGATACACTGCGTATCCGTGAATACGGGCAGTGTGATGCTCACGAAATCACGTTTCCTGCAGCGCCAATATGTCGAGCTGTCGCTCGGTAGCAAAGTTCTGTATCAACTGGGTCTTTACGCACGCTCTTAGAACATTCCAGGTGCATGTTCGCAGCGGTGCTTCGCAATGATTATTCTGCGTCATTGTTGGGCAGAAGCAAGGTCAGTAGGTGGATCATTCCCAGAATCTGGTCTTCGGAGAGAGCACCCAATTGAGTCGCGAGAGCGCGACAACGCGTCTCTTGCGCCGCTTTATTGTGCGGCGCAGCGGGGGCCCGCTACCTCTGACCAGGTCGCCTCGCCGCGTACTCTCTGCCGAGGAGCCTCGCCCGAAGGGGCGACGAGACTTGTGGGCCTCTCGGTAGATTCTTTTTGGGTTCTCGATGAGTGCTGCAACAGCGTGTATCTTTCGCACTTTGTATAAGATGATGTGTGCCGCCCGCTGTAATTGCAGCGTTTCCGGCGGCCCGAAGTACCGCGTACCATGTACATGAAGTACAATGCGCAGGAAGAGACTTTCAGTGGCGTCGCCACCCGCGGCATCGCTGATCTCCGAAGTTCCGGCGGTTTCGGAGAATTCGCGGCAAACATGTTGATGAACGCTCAACGGCTGGAGGCCTGCGCCTTCAAGCCCCTCGCGCACCTCGTCAGCAGTGACGCCGCGCGGAGCCTGTTTAATGTACACGCGGTGTCTACGTTCACTTTGGGGTGGGGTGGGTATCCAAACAGATTGATATTGTGAAGCTTCACATATGTTTCGGCTTCACGATAAGCATTTGGGGAGGAGGTTGACACCTGGTAGCCAACTCGACCCTTTTGGTTGTGACACGACGGATTGTGGCCAACTTACCAGTGGCGTCTCCTATCGCGTTGGCGTGCTTTTTGACTGCATCTGCGTGTATTTGCAGTCGGAAGCGGTAGGGTCGTGAGGCGGTCGTGAGGCGACCGCCGGTTCAGGTTCCGTGGTCGGGGCCTGCGCGGATGCTGCGCCTCGCCATTCACAGAGCAGGGCTGGCCACACTGGCGCACGGAGTCGGACTCCCAGGCGGCCGATTTCTCGCTGTTTCGGGGAGTGGAGCAGAGAGTATATTACAGAGCCGGCACTCAATGTTATTCTGAAGCTCCTTATTTTCATGGAGGGGAGAAGGCGACTCCACTCGAGGAAGCAGAATCAGATGAAGTAATCCATTAATGGCCCTCGCCAGCAATAAGCGTGCGAAGGCGATCTACCAATTGAAATGGAGGGCAGACGTTCCGGCGGCATTTGGAAATTTCTTTATCTACCAATTTTCCAATACGGGCAGGTAATTAAAAGAATTTATTTTACGTGAAATTAATGCGTAAAGATAATGTAGAAGTCGGTCAGTCTGAAAGGATTTATAATTGTGAGGTATGTTGTAAATAAATTGTAATGATGCAAGTGAAAATATTTCATATAAATAATTTTTATTTGCAAAAATACATAAATACACATCGTACAAAAAAAACAATTGCATGAAGACAAATCATGTTATGTTAAATAAATTCTGGTGAATCATCATGTGCCACACTAATATTAACATTTCATGCAGCTAAACAATACAAAATATAACAAATGTAACATACAAATACCTACTTAAAATTAATATCTATATATAATTTTCACCCTTCCTGCCCTTCTTGGATGCAAATGGTATGGTGACAATTATATATATATAAGGAGCGATAATCACAACACAAAAACTATTAGTTGTCTCGGTACGTCAGTGGTCACAGAATCTGGGCGTAAACTATAAGGCCCAGTTTCGAATCCTGGCCAGGGCAACCAATTCCTTGAAAAAATTTAAGTATAAGATTATATCATTCATAAAAGAATTCTTTAAATCGTTCATTTAGCAGTTGTGAGAAATATGTTTAGAAATAAGAGTAAATTTCCTGGTAACAATCCAAACTATTGTACAAAGAGCTATGTATATAGTTCACAAGACAAACAGTTAGGAAGACTTTATATGAGAAACAAACACCTTTAATTTGGTACATTTTATGTGTATACAAGTGAAACTATAACTAGTGGTTGTTTCTCGGTATAAAAAGTCTTCCTAACTGTTTGTCTTGTGAACTATATTTACATTGCCAAGGCAGATTTCTACTATTCTTTTGATAGAAAAATATTTGAGTCCTGGGCTTGGATATTCAGGAAATATCCATCTTATGTGTTTAGAAGAAGAGATTTTATGCCCTCTGTGGGAAAGATATCGGAGTAAATTTAATAGAATCTACTTCCAAATCGATTTATCCCAAAATACTTTTTAGACTTGTAAAATTTGCTTTTTGACAATATATTAATTGGCCCAAACCACAGTAAGTTGCTCAATTACACACAATATGACACATCATACACTCAGAATTACATATTATTTTCCTATTAGAATATAATTGATTTTAATTATTAAGAAAATTATTTTCATATATTGTCCATTCAGACATGACTTTTTTTTTAACACTGATGCCAAAATTAATTTAGGACATTAATGGTGATTAACATATAGGTGTTGTGTGAGTTATCGTTGACCTTTTTCATGAAATAATTATAAAACGTTGTCAATTGCCAACATAGTATTTACATAGCCACGTAGCGTACGTCGTTTTGTGGCTTCCATTCAGCAGACAACTGATGATGATGGCTAAGGCTATCGGAAGCTTCTTCTCTTATAATAAATACTATCGTTGGCAATGACGTTTATAATTATTTCATGGTGATAACATATACAATATTTATCACTTCTCAAACACTGGCTAACAAATGTTTGTTCATGATACTCCAATATTATTGTCATTTCCGCAAAATGGAGAATGTTCACTATGAATGTATTTAATAGATAAAATGCAAGAAAGTGCACTTTACTTCCTTTTCAAAACATATTTATATGCATCACTTGTGACAATTTAGTCTGTTGCAGGTTTTAATTAAGAACATATTGAAAGAAACAAACACAAGAGATGCATATGTATTATCCAAACTTTTACACATGATATGTATCAATTCTTATAACATTAATTTGTAATAATAGACTTGGAACAATGTAATTCACTCTTGTAAAAACTATCCTAACCTCCAACTATATGCACTGACTTACATTTGACACTCTCACATAGCTTCACATCCTAGCCTGATGTTTTGGTGAAAGAATACATTTCACAGTAATATTAAGTAACTTTAAACGCTGTCAAAAAAATCATCAACTTTTTGAACAGACATATTGGGATCTTAAAGGAACAAACAACACTACACACTACGGCATATCACTTGAAATCCAAAATTACCAATACAACAGTAGTAAAAAACGACAAAATTGACAGTATCATATCTTTGTATCACATATTTAAATAAATGCATCTCCGGATGTCTGCACTCTTTTCCAGCAGATAGGGAGCTGCCTGTAATACAGATAGAGGCATTATTGAAATTCAAGATGTATAGTGTGTTACTTCCATAAAACAAGGGTTTTCTGTTACTAACCAGATCATGCAAGGAAGCCGGAATGAATAGTAGCTACAACATGTAAGGCAGGCCTGCAACTGGCACATGACACTCATTCCCTGAATGCGGATTAGCTGTGCACCGTCTCAATCGTGTTTTATATCATGGCTCTGGTGGACTTGCCTCGCGCATTGACAAGCACTGGGGCGAAGCTGCTGACAGGGAACAGTAGCAGATGCTACGCAGTAGGAGGTGTCGTGAAGCAAGTGCGACTACATATGGGATCAGATCGGGTTTCAGGGGATTGTTTCCTTTTAAGGTGAATGAAAGTAAATACACAGTTATAAATGTATTGAAATTTATTCTTTGCTATGTATAAGTGACTATTTTGGTGAGTCTGTAGTAAGCCGGAGGACCAATGAAAGTTTAAAAAGTTTGTGGTTGTTTTTTTTTATTTAAGTTCAAGTTCACTTTACTTACAGTCTGCTGTACTGCAACCACCAATCCACATCAGACGGCTGAGTGTGTGGATGCCGTCAGAGCCGAGGTTGGCTCTAGACGTGCGGCTAGCGGCCTGGATTGAAAAACGGGCACGGACTCGGTAGAGACTGGAGCTGCCCGGTGGTGTGGTTTCTCGTTAATTTGGCCAGATGACGGCTGATGCCCGTGTGTGGCCGGAATTTAGATCTAGTAGCCTGCTGGCCGCACTGGTTGATTGCCGAAGCCTCGATAGGCGAAGCAAGAGCAGCCGACTCGTTCGTCCGAGTGTTAATGAACTCATCAGTAGTATTGACGGATGAGTCAAAAATGGTCGTGTGCGTCTTACACAGTTATAGGCTAATGCCTAAGTTTCCAAGTGAGATGCATTGTCGTGTATTAGTTCGTCTAGTAGTTCTGAAACAGCAGTAGCGATATTGCGGTACTTTGAGTATTGAACAACTTGAGTTCTTCTCATTGTAGTCTTAGACTTGTCTCTAGTCTCGACTAGAGAATAGTGCGTAGTAGACAGTTTGACAGCTGTCTCAAACTTGTCTCCGAGTTCGTCTGTACTTGGGAGGTCTGTGGAGTGGGAGTGGCGTTGGAGTATTTAAAGTTGTGGATGTTTCCGAGTCCATGGACGTGAGAATCACGTGACATTAGCAACTAACCTATAGTATGCGGTGAGTCGCGAGGTGACCGAGATGGTTGCTCGCTATTTGTTGGATTCTTCGAGCTCTGAGAGAGAAGCGTCACGTGACATCGGCGGCGGTGACACGTGATGTACTGTGATAGCTGCTTGCCATTTTTAATATTTGAATTTTAGTTCTTACGCTGGATCGTGGCATCTGGCTTGCCAATTAAGAGAAGCCGAGGGCGTCTACGCGGACGAGATGCTTTTAGTAAGGTGTTGTTGAGAGAGGTAAGAAGCGATTTCTTTATTATGTTTACATCTGGCAGGTATTGGGGCGATGGGGCGACCACGCGCCGGCGCGAAGGGCCCAGCCCTTTGCTGATGACTCCACTCCGCCGGCCGGGCCGTCGCCGAGGGGAGCGGTCTGTGCTCGCGGAGAGAGTTCGAGACTAGCGCAACTGAGTGCTATACTATTTGTAATAGAGTGGACCGTTATTGATGAACTGCAGTTTAAACATTGATGATGAGAAATGGCCCAATTTTAAGGAGCTGTTCGGAAACGGGTAGTTCGAAAAATCACTTTTGACTCATAAACACATAATTTATTCCTATATAAGTGTTGTGTGGATCACTTTATTGATAGATAGGTTAGTTTTGATGATATTACCAATAGCAGAAATTAAAATGAGAAAAATTTATAATAACTACAATTTGTCCAACTTTCATGCGCACAAGTAAGGAAACGTGTTCAAATTATGCTTCTGATCTCATTCAACTCAGAATTTCATGCCCTTCATCTTTTAATAGGGACATATTTTCGATACTGTTAGTCTTTGCAAAAAAGAAACCTAACAACTCAAAAATACCCCATTTTGGGATACATTTTTACCCCCCCCCCACTACTAAGCACAATTCCGCCGAGGGGAAAAACCTAGGATAGTTATATTGGTCCAAAAAAGCGGATAAAACAATAAAAACGTTTGTAATAATTATTTCTGATTCGTCTACTTTTTTGTTTTATTCTACTAGACTATATTGCCGGTCCCTTGCTTCCCCTCCCTCACACTTTCTCTCCCGCCATATACTTGTAAAGGTGTCAAAGAAGGACGCAATGAAACTTCAAAAAATAAGACAATTTTAAGCATATTTTGTCTCCTTTCATATTTTGAAAGACTGATCTCTAATAAGCAGTTAAAATTTGTTTTGAAAAAATACTTTCTATGCAAAAATTTGAGTTTTAGAAAGATATAAACACTCTAGAAACATATAAATCGTTTGTTATTTACAAAAGAAATGAATATATTTGTTCATGAAAAATTAACACAGAAACAAGAGAGAACCCAATTTTCACAATTCAATTGCTTTTCATTGATGAGCGCCATTTTTTCCGGCGAACAATTGCAATAACTCTACTACACTTTCTCTTTTTACTTCTTTCTCTCTACTACACTCACATTAACTGCAATCCTGGCATGCCGGGAGACCAGTTGGAAGATAAGAGTTTGACCCGGCTGGGGCTGTGCCCCGCTCTTGGCGAGATACCTGATTGGAGAAAACACCTCTAGCAAAATTATTGTTTCGGGAATAATTCTTGGAAAAGTTTCTATAGTAAAAATGGCACCGTATCATTAAATTTCATTTTAATGATAACTTCTTAAATGCTGTGGAGCTTTTCAATTTACTGTTGAGCATTCTTATTTTGCGGATCTTCGTTAAAAGTGTCTATAAAAATATTTTTATATTTTATACAGAATAATTGTTTATGGTCTGCCTTATTTCTGACAATATGAATTACTGATTAAGTGTAATGTCAAGCTATTTTCTGTTTGAGCGAACATCTAATGCAAAAATAGTTTCTCTAAGTGTGAGCCTTTAACACACTTTCTTTATATTACATTTATTTGCAATGTGTGATTGGAGCTTTCTAGATTTTACCGTCTCATGGTTGTGCATGTCAGAAAGGTTTGCACATTGTGAAACTAGATAGCGCTAGAAGCACTATCCACTCGATTTATATAAATTCCGCTACGACGTGAACGATAATAAGCTTGAACAGTTACGAAAATGGGAGATATTCCGAACTGTAACGGTAGACTATTCTGACAATAAGGAAATCACGGGTAACATTTTGCATCAAAATGCTTTCAGCCAACGAAAAGTTAAATGGTCACGTTGCTGTCTCTTATACTATATTAGCTGCTTTTGCTTCTTAATTGCACGCTGTGGAATAAATACTAATTAATGTCGGAGGTCACTGCCTTGACTTAACTTTACGATTATATTGAATGCATTTCGATGTTTTTGCTGTTGACAAAAATATTCGCCTAAAGGTTCATGCAACATGCTATATTCATAGAAGAAGCTGTAAAACGTGCTAGTTACATCCATTTTCAACGTATTACGAATTCAACAATGCTAAACAATTGAACAGAGTATAGTAGTTATTTCACAAAAATAGGACGATTTCATTTCACACATTCATTATAATCTGTGTACATCCTCTCAGAGGATTGTCACCTATATCGATTTTGTAAAAGATCGTCCCGAAGCCTGCCGGAATGCTTTCGGCATGCCTTCCGAGAAGACTGAATAAGAAAATCAGAAACTGTTACATCCAAAAATGCTTAAGTTTGCTGTAAGCGTTGTTCTAAGGCTCAACCCCTGACAGAAAATTCGCTGAACAAGCTTTGCAAAGAGCTACATAGAGAAAGAATATTGAGACGAGCGCAGTATCTTTTTGAATGCTAGTTATCTCGTCGTGATCAAAATTGTTGAAAATCTGGTTTTTTTATAAAACATTCTCAATTAATATTTTATGTACGTCAATATCTGGCATTTTTTAATAGGATATATCCGACTTTTGCCAACTAATGGTGTTTCCAGTCCTGGGCCCTGTTTTTATTTATTATCCACTCCTGGAGGTAAGGAAGACACTAGTCGAGCATGAGTATTCCCATCGAACCCAGTATCACATCTCAGAAAGTTAGCACGATGTTCATGAGCCACCCGAGGGGTAGAATTAATAATATTGTAAATATTTAAATTAAATGTTTTACTTTGAGTATCTCGTTAACTGAATTCTATTGATATTTTAACCGATTATCTGTTCACACATGATTTAATTGTTGCTGATTGATTTTCACAAGCCTGTTAGTGTTTCGTGTTAGTGAGTTTCACACGCCACTGTGTCTATGAGGAGTTCATGGCATTTTTCGAAACTTTTCGTTGTACCTTAACAGGGTCTAGTAGCGCCCGGTGGGGTAGGCATGGCCCTCTCACTCTCCGCCCCAATATTCCTGTACCGTAGGTTAAATAACTCCAGTGGCGTGCGATGGCGTCGTCGACACCTGGAACATTGTTGATGATGCCCCCTGGTAATTTAACGTAATAGTTTGCATCATATATTACATTATAAGTGCATTTATTAAAAACGATAATATGTTCTTATTTTTAATTACTTGCTGCGTGATAATGAGGTAGTAAAGTGAGTATCAATTCTTGGTGAAATTTAATAATACTACAATTTATAATTAACATTCTTTCAAATAATTGAATTGCACCATATAACTTCAGTTACAAAAAACTTGAATTCAGTTACACACGTATCATCAGAAATAAATACTTAAACAAAATTAAATCATTTAAAAATAATTTTCTGTTGATGTCACCTCTAGTAGGGCGAACTTCTCCCTTTCCCCTGACTCCCGTCTTAACTGGCTTTGGCATTCGAAATATAGTAAATGTAGTAAACGAAATATAATTAATTCCGTGAATAGAAAGCAAAACAAACTATAGTGAATGTGTAGGGATATAGTAAAGTACAGTATTATTCAAAATGATGGTCGGGGTTTCAAAAAATCATAATGCAAGGGGTAATTGACTTAGATATATGAATCTTATTTTACTGTGAAGTAGAACTCATAAAGGTTTTTTACATATAGTATTACAAATGCTCAATATAAACGCCCTTAGTCACTCAATACACATCTACCTGATAGTCGATTTCTTCCCAAACACGCTCCAACATCTCAGCACTGATGCCTAGGAAGCTGGGATCTGATGCGTCGCTTCAGTTCCAAAATATTCGTCGGCAGAGGAGAGATTATTAACATACCACATCCAGGAAAAAAAATCACACGGCATGAGCTTGGTGAACGTGGGGGGCCAGGGAAAAAGCATCTGATCACGGTCCGTCCTGCGTCCGAGCCACCGCTGTGGAAGTTGCTCGTTTAACAACGCTGTTACGTGCCTGTGGAAATGAGGTGGTGCGCCATCCTGCTATAGTAGAAATCGTCCCTGTCGTCTTTCAGCCGCCAGCATTCCAACTCCCGCTATCACGTTCTAAAACTGATGCCGTTACAAAAGGGAACATGAATTGTCCACGTTTTCGGTATCACGGGGTTACAATACGAATATTTGTCGAAAAATCGCCGTTTTTCGCTTCAGCATTACATTACTTTACATTACATTACCCAGAATACGGCGTAGGGATGGCTATGTGCTAACCAGACGTATTGTAGAGACAATACGTAAGTAATATCCGAGAAAATAGTTTTAACCATTATGAATGTCAGTGTGGCCCTCAATGGCCCATTGGTTAGCGTGCTCACTTCCCACCGGGTTCGATTCCCGGTCGGGGCAAAAATTAATTGTGCGCTTTCTCAGTTTGAGGAAACCAGAGTACGGCGAAGGGATGGCTATGTGCTAACCACACGCACCTCTTAATCCATGGCCGCAAGGCCGAGACGCTGCTGGTAGGCCTTAGGTCGTAAAGAGCTGTTGTGCCAAAGTACATGCGTACATGAATATTTGTGTAGTGACGTGACATGGTTTTTGTGAAATAATTTTATTATATTTATTTCGTGTTACAGAGAATTACTTTTTCTTCCTAGCATTTGCCGACATTTGACTGGCAGCACTGGCCGAATCCTCACTAGGCATGAAGCATCCACTTCCAATAGTCTCAACTGACGTAGTCACCACGGTACCCAAGGATGCAGTGCTGTCACATAAGCACTCTGACGAACCCGAAGGTCGGCGAGCCTCGACGGAGGTTTGGATATCCTTGGCGTTCGTCAGCGTGCGCATGTCGACGACGGAATCGAGTAAGTCGTCCTCTTCGGGAGGTAATCTGAAGCACATCGAAGGATGTCCGGTGGTAGCAAAGTAAACGTCAGAAATGGAATTGCCCGCTGGCGCTGAACCCACACTGCACGAAGGCGAGGACGTGAAGAAGAACGACTCCGCCTCTGGAGCGATGAAGCCCGTAATGGGCGAGTGGTTGTCCATCGCAGTCAGCGCGTGCTCAGAGTCAGGTCGGCGTGTTTGCGCGCAGGGGGTGGCGAGTAGCTGGGCGGTGGTGGCGTACATCACCAATCGGGCGGGATTAATCGACGGGATGCAGAAGTTGGAGAGGGTGATCGAAGTGCCGGACGAGCGCACGGCGTTGGCCTTATGTCGGAGTTTCGTGTCCCGGTCGAAGTGTTTCAATTCCCCGAGGGTGCTTTTCGCGGAACTCGTTTCCGAAGGAACAGCTCTCACCGGCTCAGTGATGGATGACGAGAGGTCTACCGAATCGAACATTGCAGCGCACGGTGACACATCGGTTGCCAGGCTGAGAGGTCGCTCTTTGGTCATCTCTTCCTGGAGGATGCCCTGCAAATCATTTTTCGGAGGGAGGGGACTCTGCTCCGGGGGGTCGAATTTGGGCGAGGACCCGCTGGCGTGGATCGTCCTCGTGGGTATCAAGGTGTACTGAACGGGTGCCGAGCTGACCCAGTGGGCGGGAACCGCGTGTGAAGGGCCTGGCAGCGTCGCATCTGAAGCGAAGGGGATGGGCAAGGAGATCTGATGCGGCAGCAGAAGGTACGAGTCCGCGAGCAGAATGGACGCCTCCGACATCTTCTCCTCTGGCGAAGTCGAGGATGTGGGCCGCGGCGACGGCGGGGGTGAGCGAGGTGCCGAGAGAGGTGTTGAGGGAGGGTGCGAGGATGAGGACGAGGGCGACAGCGGTAGCTGGAGAAGGACCTGCGTCAAAATATATTTCGGTTGTATTGCACGCCAGGAAAGTCGCTCCAAAGTAGCATTTCGCTAGAGAGAGTGTTTGCAACAGAAATTATGTTGGTATCTCGTATTACTGCTGGAAACTGTAAATTGCGTACTTGCCACAATCATAATTTCATTATATTCAATATATTCAATACTAGCTGACCCGGCGAACTTTGTTCCACTTTAATGGCAATAAATAAGCAGTTTTTATTAATTGGAAAAAATACAAAAAAAATTAAATACCTACATTAATAATTCATAATTATTTCTGTATTTTAGTACATAGGTTGCTCTTCATTTAAGTACCTTGTGATACACGACATTTTTTGTTTTATTATCAGGCGCAAAAACAAACAACGCAGATGGTCTTCCGACCCGTGAACATGCCACGTATAATTGACCGTGGGAAAAACATGAATGTTCTAGATTTAAACCACAAACTTTTAAGGATTGGCCTTGTGATTTGTTGATGGTCATGGCAAATGCAAGACGTATCGGAAATTGAAGTCTTTTAAATTCAAACGACATATCGCATCATTGGGATCATCGGTATCCTCGGAATGAGAACTTCCTCACCTTTGAATTTTCCTATCATTATCGTAGCGTAAATTACATTGTTCATCAATTTTCTAACCACCAAACGCGTACCGTTGCACAGTTTTGGTTGGTTTATGTTTCGAAGCATGATTACTACGGAGCCAACCTTTAGGCGTAAATTGTGCGGTGGTTAGCCAGGCACGTCCAAAGAGTTTAAAAATTCATTTGGATAGTTGGTGGCTTCATCTTCATTTGTGACGCAGTCAATAGATTTGAATGAATGCATTGTTCCAATGATCTTATTTTGAATTATGTAGTTTAGGTCATCTACATCTTTATTCTTAGCCGCTAAAATTGCTCGCTCACTCAACCATTCATTATTTTTGTAGTTAGAAATAATTTCTGGAAATACATTGTTTATAAGTTCGTCTTTTGATGAGACAAAATTACAGAAATTATTTGGAAATGATATTAATCCGCTCGATTCATCGACAGGTACTTGACCATTACCGATAGTCAGCAATTGCTCCGAAAAATCTTCAGCAGATGTATCATTAAGCAATGTAACTCTCATGTTTGTTGTCAGTTGCAGTTTCTTTCTTTTCTACAAAAATTACCTGCGTGTCAGTGGCAGGGACGTAGGAGGGGATTGACGTGTAGGATCTCGGGAAATTTCGGAAGTTGTGACAGAAACGCTGCAGGGACGTCGGCACTATTTCTTTCAACACGCCGGTCATGAAACCAGGAACGAGGGCGAGCTGTTGGAGGAAAGTCATTTTAATAAAATTTTTGCTTAGTAAATGAAATATTTCTTATTAATTCCAAGAAAAATCGTTGATTACCACCAAAGAAAGGATTTTGGGAAACAAATTATTGTCGTAAAAGGAGGAAGGTTCTGAAAATACATACAAAAAGGTGCAAAAAAGGTGTTGGTGAAACAACAGTATTAAGGTGTAAACCAGTTACATGAACTCAGTTTTTAGAACATACGTATGATTTTTCACCATTTTTTTCTTTATAGTGTAACCGTACACTGGACTTCTGTCGAATAGACTGCCAAAAGTAAATATTATTGTTTTGGAAAATATGTTTTAAAAAATAAGTCGGTAGAAGAAACAACTGACAACGTGGACGTGAAACCGAATTTTACATTCTCATTAAATAACAGGGGTACTTTCGAACTAGAAAACGAGGGTTAGAAAAATAAACAATTTTAAGTATCATCCGGAAGCAATTCGAAAAGGGGAGACAATTGTTTGGAAGAAGAACTCCAAGAGGCATAAAGATACACGGAAAGACAATTGAATATAGGTAACTGATATAAGCAGCTTTCGAAATAAGTTGGAATTTTGGAGAAGCAGGTGAAGCAAAGGGGAATGAACTTTGGAACAAGGCAAATTAAAAGGCAAAATTTTCAGAATCTCGTAAAAGAGCTAAATTGGAATAGTGGTAACGAAAATATAAAATGTTCCAAAACAATCTCGGTGACAGAGGAAAGCAAACTTCTTTTTATTGTGGAAAAACAATCGAAAGACTGGACTGTCTGAAAAGGATGATAGATTCCGAGTCGACTACATGTGCTAGCATGTGCTGGCAAGTTGTTGTGTTTTTGGGAGAGTGAATTGTTGTCAGAGAGAAGGTGTATTGGGAGCTAGAAGTGCTGCATTTAGTAGATTGCTAGAAACGTATAGGATGTGTTGAAATATGAAACGGTGAGCCCAGCTGATGGAATTTTATGATGAAATTGTGGATGGAACCGATTTGCGAGCCGACGGCAACGTCGCAGTCAGGGAAGTGAACATTCTGCAACTACTACCCGCGCGTACGGAATAAAATCATAAGAAGACGAAATATTGTAGTAGATTTAGTAAAGATTAAACAATGTACATGGCCGTGGAAATCAGAATGTGCACGGTATGAATGAGAATAGTGTAAATATTTGTTGGTAAGCATGAATGTTAAATTTTGATTCTTTTGTTATTGTATACAATGTTTTGTTTTTGTTGTTTTTGTGTAATGATTTTATTGGTAGAGTTGTAGAGCAAAATTGCGACGGGGATGATTAATGCCGCCGAATAAACAACAGTATCACCAAACACGGTACTGAATATACAGTCGAAAAATGTCTAAGGTTCTTTTGGTTATAGATTAATAAAGATAATTTCCCTTCCCATTACCAATAAGATAATGAGCAATATCATTTTTCCTTATCCTTTATAGGAAGAAACTTCGGTCCCACGACTCAATATAAATTTTGGGTGGTTTACGTAAAACTATTTTAATTATTTAAACATTGTTGACTCACTCACAAAGGTGCACAAAGGTGCAACAAATTATGTTCCATTCATCAGCGATATTTTTTAAAAGGTGCCGCACCTTAAAATCCTTTCCCTAATTATCACTATAATAATTGTATTGTGATTAAAACTCCACAGTGTAATTAAAACTCCACAACCATCAATCAGAATTCAGAAAAGGGTGAATCTTTTAATTAAGTCGCTATAACATAGATGTGGCCTAGCTATTTCTAGTCGACCATGGAACGTGAACAAAAAATGTACATCACAAATTACGTACATCAACATACAATCAATGAATGAATTAAATAAAATTGGTGAAGAAATCGTTGGATAGACAGAAGCCAATGGAACAACATAAAATATTTAACAAGAATAAATTGAATTTTTTACTTGTAAAACGTATGTTCATGTTACAATTAGCGTATTACAATTGCAAAACATATAAACGTGAGTTATATTCATCCATTCTAAAAAGTACATCGGTAAAACGTAAGGCTGAAGTGACTCATATTTCTGCTATTCTATTTCAAACCTCGTTCTACTTTTCGTGGAAAGTAATGTTTTCATGGCTATGTCAGCTTCTTCTAATATTTTAACCGTAATATGTTATAAACTTCCATTCTCAAACATTTTTATATCCTCTTAGTCATTACGGTGATAGTAACTACACAGTGAAGGCCCACTAAAATAGGTATTTTTCAGAACCACATTAAATGGTGCTTCGGATGGTAAACGTAAGCTTGAATTTCTCAAAAATTAATTCTTAAATTGAAACGAAAAAATATTGAACTTAAAAATGAATAAATGGTACAATTGCAGTCGAAGTAAATAAGAAAACTCTCTCCTATCTTCGATCGTTTTCTTTACATACCACTCGTGCAATTATACCCCTTTTTATCCACACGTTTTGTTAATTACTATTTTAGTATTGTTCTGTTATAATGACACATATACCTTTCGTACTCAAACAGGCAAATGAAAAACCTCTCTTGAAGGCTGACGACTGTTGAACATATTAACGGCCGCGTCTTATATATCAATCGAATCGAATCACAATAAACTAATGAGTTGTAGCAAACGGCGTTTGAGTGCTAATCAAAGCAAAGTTATTTCTTATTTTCATTTAATGTAAGTAAGTGTTATTGCGAAAAGTATTGAACGATATGCGCCCGATAACTCAGTTAACAGACTCGATTAGTTATAAGTTTTGACTACCGCTTCAACTTACGAACTCTAATTGCTTTCGTTATTTGCTCTAAACCTGTCTAACGACGCCATGCGTTACATCATGTTCTTTATATCAAAGATTCTCAAATTATGGGGTGCGACCTCCAGGTGGGAGTGAGAAAGTTCGAAAACTCAATATTGTATTTGTTGATATATCAGCAAGGAAATTTTAAAATTTAGATTTCATATATTTAATTAAAGACAAAAAACTTTTTGTGAAGGCAAAGAACACGACCATTCATCACATTAGAAATGTTTATTAAATTCCTTAGTTTTTTATTAATTTTTAAATACGTTCGCTTATAATTAATCATACTAGTATTTTTGCAATTTCATACTAGTATAATAATCATACTAGTATTTGTTATTTAATATTAATGTTGATTTTTCAAGGTCTAAAAACTGCAAAAATAATATAAATTTAATAGCTCTGTTTGTTTTAAATTTTGTATTACCCTGTACTTATTTTTTATGAATAAATGAAAAAAGTGTATTAAAACAAAATATACGATTTGTACGAACGAAAACCGTAAGATTGAGTTTATACGAAAACATTTTACGGCTAATGCAATGTTTATCATATGTTTATTCTAACATGAATGTATACAACCTAACTTTACTAAGTTGATTTGACAAATTGTGGTAAATTTCCATTGAAATTGGCTTGTATAAAATAATATAACATGTAATCAAAATGTAATCAAAAACATTATTTACGATCAAGTTTACGTTTTGAAAGCTTGAGATATTGTCATGAAATCTTCATTAAGGGGTTACTACCAGCCCAAGAATAATAACCGGAATGCGAAGAAAGGAGAAAAAGAAAGAGAAGGAGAGAGGTGTAAAAGACAGAGAGAGTAGCGAAATATGAGAGAATAGAGAGGGAAGAGACAACGGGGAGGAAAGACAGAAGGCACACATACAGAATAGAGAGAGGAGAGAGACATATAGGCAGACAGAATGGAGAGGGGAGAGAGGCAGAATGTGAAAGATAATGGAGAGAATAAAGAAACATATTATTCATTGTATGTTATTCTGCCTTTGACGAGAAGTGGAGAACTGACCATGCCGAGAAATAAGGCGCACAGTGGCCACACGAGAGTCTGCACAATCTGCAGTAGCCAGTAAATAGCAAGCAGCCCTGTGCAGGTGACTCCAAGCGTCTCAGCGGTGGGGGTGGTGGTGGCTGCAGCATCGCAAACCGACGTCACGGTCAGCGACGCCAGCTCCGACACCCCCGACGGCGCGTTCAGCTCCTGTGCTCACCAAGTTCGCCTACAATGTCTATCGGAGCTACGTTGGTTCTTGTACATCAGTTTATACAACCGGATTGCTCAAGGAGGTGGACTGGGAGAGGTGACTCAGGACATCAACTGATGTCACTGCAGTGCCACTGACCGAGAAATCCTAGGTTCGAGACCCGACTGTGGCAAGATTTTCGACACTAGCTTGTCAACTACGTTGGATTCAGTCGCTGTGTGGAGAAGAATTCCAGCAGGCTGCTCTGATAGGTACTTTTCTGTAGTTTCTCCGATCTACACCAGGTAAATGCCGGAGCAATTCACTAGCAAACGGGCCGCGGACCGCACACGATCTTTCCTTCCTCTTCCTTGTCCTATGCTCACCCCTTACAGACACTTTCACTAATATGCACTACACTACCCATGCCCGAAGACCGGTTGGACCTTAAGAATTGTCCCGGCTGGGGCGGTGCCCCGCTAGTGGGATATACCTGGTTGGGAAACCCCCTCAAGCCGACTGAAGGTCGGAGCCGGATCTCGCCATTCAGCGAGGGTAGATCGCTGCCACCTCCTTAGAAAAATATCCTGCACTAACTTTACGAGACTAACGACCTTAGCAGTTGACACGCCCGGAGTCACAATCAATCAAGGAGCTGGCCCAGCTCTTATCTGCGCAAAAACGGTGTGAACTGGCGTCTTGTCGAATCAGCCGGAAGGCAGAAGAAATGGAAGAGAGCGATGGCTTTCTCGCGCGATTTAATGCTGTCTATACTTATTTGTGTGAAAGTAAATGTAGACGCATTGACGTGGCACATGAGCTTGGCTACCAATAACCTAAAAATACCTTGTAAGAGTCCTTCATTCGCCGCGTAACGTTGCTGAAGTTCAGTTTAGCCGATTGGCTGCCGACGCTTTTCATATCCCCACATCAGAGTTTATCTTACTGTCATCATGGATGCCATCCACGGCAGTCATCATGGATTTCTTTCACCTGACGAGATCCGATTCACTTCGAAGGTATAAGAGCCACGATCACAGTATAAGAACCACGTGTCTTTTACACGTGGTTGTGACGAGCTATCGTTCACCAGACAGAAATCGTTTATAATTATCGCGAAACATTTAAATTAGCACTTCACAATTGCTAATACCATAACATCTACGAAAATAACAATAAATCCAACAAAATAACTTGGCCATCAGAAAATTTATTCCGAACAGACACTTAATAATACTGATTGATTAGTAATTCCGGCCGCGTCAGCTAACAAGTTCGTGAGTCCCGTAAGTGTAGTGCATGTTTCTTCTTAATATTTATTATTATTATTATTATTATTATTATTATTATTATTCGTCGACGTCGTCGTTGTTGTGGTGGTGGAGGTGGAGAAGATCTTCATTCGATGGATGGTGAGATCAGGCGCTCACCTTCCAATCGGCTAGCGGGGTTTCCTCAACCAGGTATCTCCCACCAGCGGGGCAATGTCCCAGCCAGGTCTAGCTCAAAGCTTGTTACCGGTCCACCGTCATGCAAGTAGTGCAGCGATCCCAGGTGTAGTGCATGTAAGTGTAAGTCATTGATAGTGACGGTGAGGATAGAACAAGGAAGAAGAAGGAAAGATAGTGAGCGGTCTTTGGCCTGTTTGTTTGGGTACTGCTCCGGCATTCACTTGGTGTGATCGGAGAAACTACAGACCAGAGCAGCCGGTCTCTAGAATTTTCCTCCAGACAGTGATTGAATTCGACCTAGCTAATACTAGTACTGATTTAAAGTTTAAAAACGAAGGCTTTTTTAATGCAAAGAAAACCACACGACCTCGTCAACGAGAGGCCGCGCGTCGTACCGAGAGACCGGAGAGCTTCTTGGAGAGCGGCGCGTGGCGGGGCATGGCGGAGAGTCAGAGGCGCGGCGGGAATGAAGGCGGAGACGGGGGCGGGGGCGGGGGCCGCGCCCCGCGGCGGGCTGCGAGGCGGAGCGGCGTCCTCAGCGCTGCGGTGGCTCTCGTGCGCGTTGCCCTGGGGGCAGCGGCGGCCGCCGCCCAGCGCTGCGAAACCCCGGAGACGCGCCCACCCCCACCCCTCCCACGCCCCCGCTCGTCGTGACAATGAACCTCCTCGCCGCGCACAGAAGGCACTCTTCTTAAGACGAATTAACCCCACTCATCCCCTAATTATTAATGGTAAAGAAATTTCCTTGGCTTTCTTCGAATAAAGCGGTAACATATTTAGGACGACAATTAAACACCAAATTAACATAGCCCATAAAAATTTTAAAATTATATCCCTTTTTTAACAAAAACTCCAAGTTATCTACAGAATCAGCCTTATCTGTATTTAAATACATTATTCGTCCTTCCTTAAAATACATCTACCCTATTTGGGGTGGTCCTGCAAAATATAATTTTCAACAACTTGAAGCTATTCAAAATAGGTATTTAAGAAATATATTAAAAGTCCCTTGGTTTATTCAAAATAAAAAAAATTTAAAAGAACTAATCATTGTTTCGTTAAAAACCTGGATTAATCTTCTCAATTTTCTGTCTCTCTGTTTGTTCTGCTCACAATCTTGGCAAATCAGCTAACCCTTTTCCACGTATTCTTGATCCTTGAATCTTCTAGATTCAATTTATAATAATGCAAACTTACTATGTGTTATACTAGAAAGTTCTGAGGTTACATCTGTAACTTTTCCCTCATAAGCTACAATTCTTAGTTTCTTCAAACCCTTGAAATATAATGTACAATGAAACAAGGATAAAGAAATTATACTAAGAAAACATCGACAGATCAGTTCTTTTGGCTTTCTCGGAATTGCTTACCCAGTATAAAGAATGTATAGTACTGCTGCGTCAAAAGACGGTGAAAAACTCTTACCGCTGCCTTTGGTAACACAGAAATGGATGAATTGGCTTCCTACATATACTAAAATTTTTCAACTTCCTTTAACACTGAATCAGCAGAACCCATTTTATGTGGTTCCGTGATACCGAAAAATTGATTGGCGGCAAAACTGTGCCAATGCTAGCGCCTAAACCGTTCAACCGATATTCTCCTATATTGCAGATATTTTCCTACTGGAAGATAGAAATATTTGCATTAAACAAAATTGCTCTAACAATCAGTCATTAAATAAGATATGTAGAATCTTTGAAGAAACTATTAATTTCTGCAAAATTTCTGCTTGAAATTAATGAAATATATACAGGTGTCCCATGAACTAAGGTTTACAGAAAAATCCTCGGAGACAGATGGATCAAAAGGGTATGAAAAAGAATAAATTTAATTTTAATTATAATTTACTATTGGAAATAAAAATAACAATTCTATTTTTACTCTTTTGTACAATTTGTATTCTCAATATGTAGATTGATATTTTCTTTCAAGCAATCCACAAACATCAACAGAAATGAGCCCAGTTAGGTTTCCTCTCTTAAAAATACGATGTAAATGAAATATGAAATAAAAATTTTAAAAATTGAGTACTAAAATTTTGCTACTTTTGTACTAAGCTTCTATTAAGATAATTTGATATTACCACCGCACGCGACGTTGCCATACAATGCAGTGATAGGTATTTGCGAATTTATTCAGAGATATTCCATGTTGAAGGGCTATGCTGATGGGAGAGAGTGATAAGATACGGTTGCTTATTTACTTAACGTTAAAGTTACAACGTCTCTACGCTCAATAAAATAGTATATTCGACTTCATTAAAGTGGCGAATAGTGTACTAGGTGATAATGGAAATAAGTAATAAAGACTCAATAATAGCACATAAAGTTTACGTTAATTTTTAAGTAAATTCAAAAATTATAACGTACAAAGTACAAATATGTACAAAGCTCGGTCACTCTGACCACCCTAGCGTGCCAGCACGGCCCGAGAGTTTAATTTCACCAGTCGAGTGATATTGTTCATTATTATTTTTATTTCCGTTCGACTTGCATATTGCATTTTTGGGGTGAGGACCGTAGCAGAGTTTCATTAGACGAATACTCTCATGGAACAGCTGATGATGTCAGAGTCTCTTGTATATAGAAGGTAATTTGGAACCACAGTTGTTGGATGTGTTCAAGGAATTGAAAGTGAACTGAAGTTGAAAAATATGAAGGTGCATTCAGCCTCTCTTATGGCTTCACAACTTAATAATACAATAATTTCACTTAAGAAACTTAATAACACTCTGACTTGTGCATGTGAATTTGCATGATCCTTGCAAGCCTCTCTTTATTGATCTTGGAATCTTACCATTGCGTTACTTATATATTTACGAATCTGTAATATTTGTCAAAAGTGACTTACTTAACGGTGGGAACATATTTTCATGCAATACTGAAATTTATAATTACAACACGTGTCGTAAAAATCACGATCATCAGGTGTCAGTATCAACAGCTCACTATCAGTAATCCACATACAATACATGTACGTTACTTTACAACGCATTGCCAGATGACATTAAACAATTGAAGCCGGTTCACAAATTTAAGTTAAAAGTAAAATATTTTATGCTGCATAACTGTTTCTATACAATTAGAGACTATACTGATTATCAAAAAGAAAAATAATGTGTATTTTAACAAAACAGTGATATTTATTGAATTAATAAACACTACATTTGCATTGTATGCATTTTTTAAAAAGACTTAATATATTTGTAACAAATAATGTACTTCAGCTTCCGGATCAATGACCCCTATCTCGATCAGGTTTTTGCCCAGTTTCCCTGATATATTGAGAAAATGCTGAGACGGTCCCTTGTTTTGCTTCTGGACATAAATGTAGCTCCACTATGCGCACTTTTTGTTGAACTCTCCTTTTGGTTGTAATGGTAGGAGCAGATGTAAGGGCGAGTTACTATTTTGTTAGCAATGGAGAAAAATCATACCTGCAATTCGTTTACCGATGCAAATAAGTTTTCTGTAACTCGAGAACGAAAATGTCTATTTTTTTCAAATATTGCTAATCTCACGCTTTTTAACATTTTTATTTATTAATTTATTTATTTTTAACTTTTATTCATCTTTCAACTATTTATAATTAAAATGATGGGAAGAGATTCTGGTACTCAAGATAACGTGCGCAGATGATCTTCTCCCCCATACGTCAATGTTTTTACTTTTTTTTTTTTTTTTTTTTTTTTACTAAATAAATCGAAATCTAATCTAAAACCTCCGTCCATTTACACATCTATCAGCCTGTGAAAACCTCTAGCATCTAAACCATACATACGATTTTTTTCTAAAATAGATATTCTACGGTCGATCTGGCGCAACTAAAAGCCCTGCGATTTCAAAAACTTTCTTTAAAATTTGGGGGGTACTTTATATAAAACCGACCGGACATTTTCACAATTTTCTCAAAAATGACTTCAATTTTTTTTATTTATTCTAAGAATAGAGTAAAATATACATAAAGGTGGCCTAGGTCTGATTTTCACAGTTAACTATGAATTTTCAAAAAATTGCAAAACTCCGAAATTTTTGCGGCATTTTCTTACAACTACAAAATTGAAGATAGGAATCTCTCATACCATTTCCTTCATATAAACTTTATTCTCCATAGTGAGTTCTTTCATTAAGTTCATGTACATTGTTTTGAAAATTAGTGTAGGTTTCGTGCAATATTACGTGCAATTTGCGCATTTTTTTTTACAATATTAAAAAACAATATTTTCCCAAGATAGTCTCCAATTGTTTTCTTTAAACTTTTGGTAAGGATGCTAAAGGTACTAAATGCACCCTATGAAATGACATAAACTCCACATTTCTCTATTTCCACGCCACATTTCAAACATTACAAAAATGTAATTTTTTTACTTGTCTCTCACGTCGTTAATATTTATTTTAGCCGCAATTTGTTCACATTATTGTATTTATGAGTATTGTGATTTCAATAATGTCAAAATACGGTTTTCAAAAACTCAACCGTTTTCTGTGACAAGCTCAAACTCTCCATTTTCAGAAAAGCTCAAACGCCATTTTCTCAAAAACAGCTCGAAATTTTTGAACTCCCTCTTTCAACATCTTTTTTAACGGATAGTGTTAATTGCACTCTTTAATATAACATATATATATATATATAATAAAAGAAAATGGCAATTTAGGACGAGGTTTTTCTGTACTTAAATATTCATAAAATAATATTTCTGTTTTAATATTAGGAAATCGAAAATTAAACATTGTTTTTAAAAAATGAACTTTTTAGGCTGCGATAGATGGCAGCAGGCAGGAATACATGGCAAGTTCGTATAGCTAGCCGAGACCAAATGAAATAGAAAACTAATACGGAAAAGTCTGTGCCATTCTGTAGCACCACTAGTTTCTTACTTGCTCTGATATGGCATACGGTCGATTCTAGTAGATCTCTCGTTCATCAAGTATGTATATATTTATTGTCAGTTTTTCACTTATTACTCGAAATCTTCGCGGTGACACTTTCAAGGTATCACACAATTTTGTGACAAACCCGTTCCCTTTTCTCTGTTTAGTAACATAACAAGTAATGGTACAATGACTGAGAGACACACATTCTAAAGTTATTTTCTGCTCTGAGATCGACACACACTGATGTGCTAGAAATGCTCAATGTTCATCACGAAACTTCTCAAAGAGCCGCCTCTTCAGGCCACAATATTTTTCGGCATTGCATTCTAACTCTGCTCTTACTTCTGAAATATATACACCAGTTTAATTACATTGATGCTATTATTTTCAGAGAAAATTCTGAATGCATAAGCTGTATTGGATTCAACGTTGTTTCATCTACCTCGTTTGGACGCTCCAATACTGATTTTCTTACATTTCTAGACCCTAAACACTCCACCGGACTCTCTAAACAGTTTTCTTACATTATACTTCCACTTTTAACAATCCTTCTCCTTTCTTTCCCCTATTACTTTCTTGTACAGTGGACAGTAAAATACTTATACGCTCGTTTCGCGCCGTCTTGCGAGCACTAACAACGTTGTTCCGCGTTAGCCAATACTTGAAGCCAGATTTTTCACCAAAAAAAAATCTAATAAAATATCAATGGGAGAACAGATTCATATGCAACATTGTACCAGATAAAACAGCAAATTGAAAAATGTGTCGCTTACAACGTTCCAGCCAACGCTTCAATTTTAAATTTTGTTTGTATTCTTTTCAATTTATATATTCATGCGCTATACAGATGTTCATTTTGAAAATTGTAGGTTGAAACGTATTATACTATGTAGATTACAATGGAAGTTCCTGTGCCTTTATTAATATATATTCATCAGTGGTAAGGCATTGCATTTTTGTGGTCATCGCTAAATTTGCCCAGTATCCAGGTCTATCTTACTGAAGCGCCGGGAGCGGGGGAGTTAGTCGCAATATTGTAGGGTGTTCTGTTTTTTAAATGCTCAGAACTATGCACATTTTTTATACATTTTCATTTTTTTAATAAATTTCCTGGACTTCCTTAAGGCAATATTAAAATGCGGTGACAAAACTGAAATTCATTCAATCAAATAAACGTGAAATGAAAAAAATATTTTAAAATTAGTTTTGCATTCGGTTTTCAATCATATGATTATAGGTTGTTCTACATGAAAGCACACCCATTCTGCGCAACCAATTTCAATTGGGTTTACCGTCGACTGTGCAGTCTCTGCCATTTATCATTCCACACATCGCAAGGATGCCCCAAGCAATCTCGACCCGAACTCCGAGTCGAGACGTGTTATGTATAAAACAGTCCGAGTGTCACACATTTGTAAGTTGCATACCCAACGCCCACGTGCTAAAGCTGGGGCTACACCCTCATTCAGTGTCCACGCTCGACATGAGTAGGCCGGGCGATCGCCCGGGGCCCCGCAAGTCAAGAGGCCACATGATGGGGTAAAAGTAGTAAAAAATTGATAAAGAAAGTAGAACTCGAGAAAATCGTTAACGTAATTTTATAAGTCGCGGTACACTAGTCTGTTATTTCATAAAATGTTCAATTAAACGTTTATCTTAAATGTTTAATTATATTCGTTACTTATAAGGTAAGTTAAGAACCGCCCGCTTGCCTGCCCCGCTCCTCCTATACTGCGATTTTCGCTACTCTGTCCCTTCAAGATATCAGCTGTTGGCCGTTTAATCCAATCGGGAGCTTTAACGTCACCACGTTGAAGCGCCCTTTCGATTAAACTGTCAACCGCTGATACCTGCCAGGGGCAGAGTTGCAAAAATCGCAATATACCTCTTTTACGGGAGCCGCCAAGTGGCGGCGGGCTCTCTACTCTAGGGGCCCTCGCACAGTGGGCAACGCGAGTCGCGCTACAGCATGGCAGGGTGGCGGCGTGGCATGGGGGCATTGCATTTGGCCAAATTCCACTTTACGACGCGCCTATTCATCCATTTGGACAACTGATATGGCGTTGGATTCAGAAAGCACTTCGCCATCGTGCTATTAGCCCACATTTTTTAAATTTCTTTCCTAACTATTATTCCAAAATTCATTTTTCAATTTAATTTAAAGTTTTGAAAGTAATGCAATTTATAAATTAAAAAAAAAAAAACATTCTCAAAAATCGTTCCAAATGTTTCTCATGGGTAGATGAAGTAATGTTTAAAAGAATGGTGCAGGTCTCATTTTTGTTGAACTCTGAATTTTCGAAAATGGCAAATTGTGAACTAATATGAGAAAGTCTGTGCAGTTGTTGCACCACTCTTTTACAAATTTGTTTGGTCATCAGCACATCTATCACTGACCAAACGCCTTGACACTGCTATTCTTTGTTTCTAGAATGGCTGAATGGACTACTTGGAATTTTAAGGTTAAAAAAAAGACATTTTCTGTTTTCTTAGCCGAGTTTCAATTTTTCTGCAGAATGTGACCCTTTATTTAGATGTTGCCTAAAATAGTAGAGAACCTCCTCTGCATTGATTTTAAAAATCCCTTTTACAACAAACAGTTTGCAAAAGTGTTCCAACCTTGATTCATATATCACATCTTATTCAGTTTTCCAAGATGGGCTTTTTAGGATCTAATAGCCAATATATTTTTTTTAATAACTGTACAAAATTTACATATGTTATTTGCTAGTATATAAAATGTTTAAAAAATTAATATTTTGTCGTAAGTTTGAAGAGATTTTAGAACTCTAGTTTATTAGAACATTAGTTTCACTTCCACTTGTTCTTAAAAACAATATATGAGATCAACATCTCCTCAATAGGAGCTTCAAAAATTCACAGCGTGTTCCAGAAAATGAACACGGAGAAGAAGTCCATTGAAAAACTTTTTTCCTGTCTTTGCTTTCCTTTACTGCTAAAGATTCTTTTAAATATTTCCAAAAGTTATAAAAAAGGTAACAGTAAAAAATTGCCATAAAAAATTGTAAGAGTTCACAGACTAAATTATTCTTTACAGGGAAAATTTCTGATACATGAAAAAATTGTACCACAGAACATGCCACTATAAGACAATATTTCCTAACATAATGCTTGGAAATACTACTACTACAGAAATATTTGTGCTCCAAAACTAGACACAATTGGTAAGGCCACTAAATGATTATTGAGAGACCAAAGTTTAAATTCATCTTGTCTTTCCATTTGTACAACTTTTTTCCTTTTTGAGTATACAAACACCCAAAAGAAACATTTAATTACAATTAACAATAACATTAAAAACAGATACAAAACTAGCTTTCACTGTCTCAATGGAAGACCCACAAGTACATTTGTTTCATGTACGTATAAAGTCACAGCCATATTTTTATGGACGGATAAATTATCATATCTTTTCTTAAAACTATGAGTATTCTCAAATAATTAGTAATACCATTTCATTTCCTGGTAAAAGTGTTCTTAGGAGGTAACCACAGTCCTTCCCTCCACCTCAAGAAAATTTGATTAATATACTACTGATTTGAACAGGTGATTACAAATCAAATATTATCTGAATCATTAGCTCTAACTGCACTCAGCATACTTTCTAAAACATGAGGCATATTTGCAAATCCAACAGCTGTTGCTTCAACATCATTCATGTGTTCTTGTCTCATTCGTTCATTAAATGCATCAGGGGCTGATATTTTGTTTTGCCAAAGCTCAAAATACTCTTTGGCAGAAATGGAAAAGCTTTCTCTTCCTTCAGCTTTCAAAAACTGCTGCCACACCTGAAAACAAAATACATGGACAACGTCCTTGATGCAATGGTAGATCACATCTTAAATCTTAATATTTTACTATTATTTCTCCACATTTTAGTGCAACTAATTTTTTTTTTTTTTTTTTAGTGAAAGTCCTTTCAATTTATTATTTGCATGAGTAAAATTGGAATTCAGTAATTCTTTTTATATATTCCAGGCTTAATTTACGTGAAACTTATATTAAATCAAACAAAATAATCTTGGCTTTGATTTGACCAAATGTTATCTTCCATTAATCAAATTAAATGTACGGTTCAAGTAGAGCGCACGGTAGCCTTGCTGGAGAAACCTCCCACATCTTTTGTATTATTATTAGTATGTATAATTTTTTGCACATTGCTCACAATATCTGTCCTCCAAAAGATCCCCTCAAAATACCCTAATTACTTCTTGTCCCCTCAACAATGTATTTCCCCTAGACTGAGCGGCATGAAGTGCAGGTTTAGGTGGCAATCCTAAATTGCAACATATTCTCTACTTCAACCAAAAGATTTAATATTGGTTTAAATTAAAATTTCCAAACTGGAAAACTTTTCTTCTAAAGTCAATAATTCAGATTATCCAATTTTGAATTAACTATTATTTACAATTAAAATTATAACTGCAATTATACATGTATATTACAATTATAAACCATATGTATAATAATATACAAGAATAATTATGTCATTACTATATTATTTTTCACAACATACTTGCTCAACAGGAAATGGAGTTGGTGCAGGCTTATTTCCTACAATACATGGACTTCTGAAAACTCGCAAACGATGCACAAGGTATTCTAAGGTGTACAATTTATCTCCTTCAACACCATGGAAAGTAATGGACTTATTACTGCAGCAGCCAAATCCCTGTGAAGTATATAGTAAATTAAATTTTGAACAAGAAACCTTTAGATAGAAAGAATAATTGTAAATATTTGAAAATATCTTTAATATTAACATTTACTTCAATTTGTGGGTATAAACTCTTCTTCCAATAACTGGACAGTTTGGACAGACGTCCAGGAAATAACAACTGATTAAAATTGTTACCATGGAAACGACTATGATCTCCTACATCCCTTGTATCTTTTGGAAAAATGCCCATATTTCCAAGATGTTTCCCTGCCAATGATTTTCTCCATTATTTATCAAAGAAATTCAAACTCTTAATACTCTAACTCAGAATAACTTCAGTTTATTTACTATATTTTTTGTGAATGAATTACTCTTACCCAAATAGAAGTCTTCATTTTTCCAATATTTTCCAGCATTGTAACATTTTTCCGAAGAATTAAATTTCATTTGTATAGATTTCAGTGATGCTTTGCTTAGTACATACCCTGCTTCTGCTACATTGTATATTTGGCCCCAAAAGGTCAAGGGATGACCTAAATAGTATGGCACGTTGTAGTCCAGAGGTGCCACATAATATCTTAAATTTTCAGGAACAACAAACATATCATCATGAACAAACAATATCCATTGCACATCATGATACTCGTTTGTGATATGATTGATGGATAAACACAAGAAATGAAATGAATTCTTTGGCTGAAAGGTAACAATTGGAATACTATGATCAAACTGCATTCCAAAAAATACTATTGCATTGCAATGTTTTCCCCAAGTGTCTTTAACTGCTCTGGCATTTTTCACTTTTCGAACAAATACAGCACATAAAACAGATACTTCTTTTTCTAAAAATGCAGCCTCTGTAGCACCTTCTGGTTTTCCATAAACAAAAGCATCAAAATTCACAGGCCACCTAGAAAGTCCTTTGCCCGCAAACCAATCGCCATAATTTGGTAATTTTCTCTTTTCTGGACGACAACTACCCTTCACAGACGATATGTGTTCCGTTTTGAAGAAAAGAAATGCTAGAACAGCTCCTATAGCAAATCCAACAACAAACACTCTCTTTCTACAGGTGCGAAAAACAGATAACACATCCATATTATTGCGCAGATAGCTTTAATAATTTGTCATAAAGATACACATATTTTCTTCACAGGCTGAGATCACTATGGATGCAAGTCAACACTTCTTATCTACAATTTTACAGATGCATTTTTCTAGATATTCGTACAACACTCGTCATGCTTGCATGTGCACTGATGTGCACCTTGTGCATGCTTCAAAACCAACAGCGTGTTTACATCTGTCCAGGTCTGTGATCTGCGCACACTGCCAGCTCCACTGGCCAGCTGTGCTGTCAACCATACTTCGATTGCTTCGCTATTGGTAATTTATCTGTAACCTAAACTAATTCGTTCATTTTTATCTATTTTCCGTCTGGAAACGAAGAGGTGGAATAAAAGGAAGCGAAGAAATTGAATAATATTTGCTTTAATTTTTAAAAATAAACGAAAGATGATTCTGCGTTGTGGCGCCACTGACTTTCAAATCATCTGTGAAGACTGGAATCGAGGTCGATCATATGATTGGATCAAAATGCCAGGGTGTTACATTTGTGAGAAGATATGTGTAACTCGTATATAAATAGAAATTAAACTCTTAAGTGTGTTTTATTTGCACTGTTCATGTACTTAAGCATAAGTCGAAGAGTTTTGCGGGTACAATTTTTGCTACGGAATGTTTGTAGTGATGTTTGCTCCGTACTGATGACTTTTTCAAAATTTGGAAGGATGGATGATTTCCGTGCAGCAAAATTACACCTGTTTTGGGGTACTCCGATAACCTCGGTTATATATGTATCTGTATTAACTGTTATTGCGTGATGCGAGTGAAAACATTCTAATCGTACCATTGTGTGCATTTGTTAAAGTGTGTATTGCCACTTTCCCACGAGGGTTTCGACGACCACTTACGCATTAATATTTGCTGAGGTGACTAAATTCTGCGCTTCATACATGTTTATTTCGAAAGTTCACAATTACAATATCACGTAAAATGCAAAGATTGTATCATATGTGTGAATATTGTGGAAAGTAGTGATGTGCGAATATGTCGCTGCCAAACTCAACTCGGAAAGGAAGCTCAGTGTCAAAGACTACACGTTTATTTACACCCTCGATGGGGGTCACTCTAGGTGCTACAAAATTGCTCAGAATATTGGCAGGTGTTGTGATGCGGTGTTGGGCGCTGGCAGGTGCAGCCGTTTTGGCGTGCTTGTTACTTTATTGGGCGTATGGTGGTCTTATGGCGTTTCTGTTGCTTTGTTTCGCAACTACAGGTTAGTACATTTGTTACTTTTCGAGATGTGTTAAAGTGTCACAAATCTGAGGTAGCACAGTACTATTTTAGAGGGGGATTTCTTCCTTTTCTTTTTTGTTGTTGTTGGGTGGAAAAAATGTTAACCAATTTTAAATATATTTCAGGCATTTTGTATCATAGTGAAGATGGCTTGCTGTTTCATCCAGAATTGCCAGCACATTCACGGGTCTTTGTACCTGTCCCTTCAATGTTTGGTTTGCCTTATGAAAATGTATTTGTACGCAGTGGAGATGGCACTTTGCTGCATATGTTTTTTATTCACCATGCAGGTCTTGCAGGTGAACGATTACCTACTATAATATTTCTTCATGGTAATGCTGGGAATATGGGACATAGGTATTTTCTCTCTTTTTCGTGACAGTTTTATGAAAACATTTATAAGGTAATGCTTAAGCTTTGTTTCCCTTTTTAGATTGCAAAATGCACTGGGCCTTTACCACGGCCTACCAGCCAATATTTTGATGTTAGAATATCGTGGATATGGACTGTCCCAAGGTTCCCCATCTGAAGAGGGCTTGTGTATGGATGCAAGGGCAGGTTTAGATTATTTAGCTTCTCGTAGTGACATTAATCATCAAGAAATAATTGTGTTTGGAAGATCTCTAGGTATTTCTTTTTTCTTTTCCTCTTTAAATTTATGAAAGATTTGTCAAAATTCTTTGGCTAAATTGGCATCCCAAAATGTTCTTGAAAATTTGTAACTGAAATAATTTGAGGTAGGCTAGAAGCAATGCCATCTTTAGTTCCATTTTGTGTATTGCAGGTGGAGCAGTGGCTGTAGATGTGGCAGCTCGTCCAGAATATGCTTCAAAGCTTTGGTGTGTCATTTTAGAAAACACTTTCACCAGTATTCCTGATATGGCAAGAGTTTTGGCTGGCTGGAGGCTATTAAACTATTTACCACTGTTTTGTTACAAGAATAAGGTAAATTATCTCAAAATGTTGCAAAAGTGTACTTTAAAAAGAATTTTGAAGTATTCTTGAAGAGCTTCTTTCTTATCAAGGGGCAAGAAACTTGGAAAACTAGGAATTGTCAGTTAACTTGTTCTTCAAAAGTCAAGGAAAAATAAGGGAATATTTTTGTTTCTAAAGGAAAATAATTTTCAGAATTAAAATAAGAAATAGTCCCACCCAGGGGTATCTCCTGAAAGATCGGGTAGGGGATACAATAAAACACTGGTTGCCTTTGCTACTGACTGAGACCTGGTGCTCAGATGTCATTGTCTTCTTCTTCAAACATTGAATTGTAGATCTTCTTTTATTTTTTCATTTAAATGAAATATTCCTAACTTATTTCTTACATCTTTATTCCGTATTCTATTTTCTCTCATAAGGCTCAATATTGATCTCAAAATATCTCATTTTAGAAGCCTGAAATCTATTGCAGAATTTGCTATTAAGTACCCATGTTTCACTTCCATAGAGACCAGTTGGCACAGCTAATGTTTTATAAAATTTTAGATCTTTCCTTGCTGTGTTTTTTAGGGTTCATCTAATTGTACCGCATATATGATTAAAATGCTTTGTTTTTCTTTCTATATCAACTTCCCTAGAAACTTAAAAATGCGGATTAGTTCAATGATTATATCTTTTACTACCAGTTTACATGTACAGGAAAGCTACTTTAAAATGTCATGGATAACAGCAGTTATACTCTGCTGTTTTCCATTGTAATTCAAATAGAGCTCTCTAATTTGTTCTCTTTGTCTGCAATAAGTACCTGATCATCAGCAAATATTAATGTTTTGACAAAATTGGATTCTTTAAAGTTGTCCGTAATGTTTAAAAATGTTGCCGTTTCCATTTCTAACAGCATTGTCTAAATAGAGATTAATTAAGATGGGTGACAAAGTACATTCTTGTTTAACACCTTCATTAATCAGCTCGTGTAGGATCTCTTTGTTATTTTTCTTTATGTTAATTTGTGTATCATTATATAAGTTCCTAATAACTTCAATAAAGTGTTTGGGAATTTCTCTCCTGTCCATTATATTCCAGAGCTTGTTCTTTAAAACATTGTCAATTGCCTTGCTGTAATCTATAAACACTAAATATGTTGGAAGATTGTATTCCCTCCTCTTTTCTATCAATTGCTTGAGAGAGTACACATTGTCTTCCTTTACGAAAACCTGTTTGCTCACCAAGTAGTATACAATCGATTATGCTTCTTAATCGTTTAGTAATTATTTTTGTGTGTATCTTGAAAGAAGAATCCAGAAGGCTTATTCCCCTGTAGTTAGAACATTATGTTCATGAACCTCTCTTAAATATTGGGACAAACAGGGCCGTTCTCCAGCTTGGCCACCCCTGGAGGCCAATGAAACAAATTTTTGGAGCCGAGGCTAGTATGCCAGATGTGTTTGCGGAATCGCATCAGTCATGTTGATTTACGCCCATATCTCCAGCTGACAATCTTCTCGACGCTCATTTGCCTTGCAGCAGAATAGAACATAGGAACTGTCTTATGTGAAACCATTGTGCTCCAAAACCAGGTATTGTAATTGATAGTGGTCTGAAGCGTCCACAGAAAGTACAATATATTTTTGCATAGAGAAAATGAGAAACATGTACTGTAAAGATAAGAAATAAAATCAAACTAATAACGAAGGTATGCAACACATCGCTCGCATTCATTGATGCTACACCACTGGCCCCACCTCAAAGATTGAATTCAGTGGTTACCTTATTTTACATGGCGAGACTTGGGCCATCAGGCATGCTCTTCCGTCTGACCACCCCTTGTACCAATTAGCGGAGAAAGGAGGTATTTCTTGGGTGACAAAACATCAATTTGGGGGCTTCATTTAAGCTTGAGGATCTTTTATACTCTACTAACATGGGACATTCGGCTTTACTTCTCCTCTGAAGGAAGGCATACAAAGGATTTTATTGCCCTAAAAATTCACGGCACCCTTGGGAACCTACCAACTGTTACACCATCACCGCTGCATAATCTGTTAGATCTTTGTGATTTCTTTCCACTTTCGTTTTTGTATCTTATTCGTCATTCCTCTTGCTTTCTTCTGTACTGAAAGACTCTTGCATTGCTTTCACAGTGTCTTAGCTAGATCCAATTTTGCTACGTTTCAATGTTTGGCCCATGACCATGAAGTGTCCTCGGACTGCACAGAATTGCCACTGATGAACTGAAGCACTGTGCTCAGTGGCACATTCCCCTCAATCCCTTCCATTAATCATAAATTTTACTTCTGTAATTCGCAAGAACCTCCTTTAAAAAGGTGATGATGTGTCGTAAAAGTTTTTCCTGAAGTTGTAGTTACTGTGCTCACTATATTTGATGTTGAGAGCTACTGTAACCAAATCATCTAGAGCTATGACGGTTCTTTGGCCAAGACTGAGATGTGTCTCTTTTTTTTCTTATGTTTCATTGACTGGCAAACTTATAAATAAATAAATAAATAACCACGTAAGATTGAAACACATGGTAGCAGTTAATTATAATAATGATCTATTGACTGTCTGTTTTAATTATTCATTGATAAAAAGGTTCCATATATTATAGACGGATGTGAAATTGAAGACCTAAAAGAGAAATTTAAAACCTGTTTCACATTTATTAGTACGTTGTATATAAAATGCAACATTTCAAAAGTAATGATTGTTCTTTTACATCAGGCTTTCAGAAACTTGGTTGAGAGATTAAGTTTCCAGACAGCCTCAATCTCGGCCGAAGGAACATCATAGACTTGCCTTGGACAAAATGTCTCAAGCTGTCATATTGAATTCTGTTGATTTTCGTATCAACCAATGTTAATGGATTGTAACTTGCTCTCTTGATCAAGGTTTTGAAATGAGTCATGGTTAAGAAATGTTCATTAATACTGTATGTAGTGTATAATGAATGAAACCATTTAAATCTGTGAAATATTCATTTGGAAAATTATGAAAGAACTTGTACTCTTTTAAGTAGGTCTGGTAAATCTACAGGAATGGCTACCTTATCATGCATTTTCATTATGAAACTATTTTCAAAGAATGTTTGAAATTTTGAATGTTTGAAGTTTGAACACTCTTAACTGCTCTGCCTGAAGCAAATACAAATGAAATAATAAAAGAATTACTGCAAATTTTAACATGTAATTCATGACCTTCTTCTTCTTCTTAAAGTTTGTGTTGCAATACTTGAAGCAAATTCAAAAGTTAAAAGCAAAATGAATTTCTCCCATTCAATTCAGAGAATTGTGGTATATTCTTGCAAAAAGCTTAAAGAAAACAAGCCAACATATAAACAAAAATATTTAGGCATTCTAAACCAGCTAAATCAATATTTTACAATGACAAGGTTCAAAATGTAGTGTTATGGTAGTACCATGTATAAAATCATCATAAAAGACAATATATACTTATTTAAATAAATGTGTGATACCGTAAAGCATAGAAAGAGTTTTTTGGAAGAACATTCTTTGACATCCATAAAGGGACGATTAAGTATCTTGAGGTTTACCTATGACAATTCACAAAGTATATTAAGTGGAAGAATGTTGAAGACTGTCCACTACATGGAAATGACATGAAATTAATATTTCTACATTATCTATTCTTTCTCATGCCTATCTTAACGTTTCTGGGAAGTAATGTTTTCATGGCTTTGTCAGCTTCCTCTAATATGTTCAGTATCTTCCATTTGCAAACATTTCTTTATCCTTTAGGTCAGTTTAGTGATCATAAGTACACTCTGCAATGTCCACTAAAATAGATCTTTTTCAGAAGCAATAATAAGTCATCAAATATATGCCTCAATTGGTAAAGACTTGCATGAATTTTCTTATTTATTGAATAATGGTAGCAGCATGAATCTGTTATACACATATTTCATAATGCGGTGAATAGAGTTAACCTATTTCTGTTTATATTAATTTTATCATAATGCTCATTAATCATGTCTCATATCACATTGGTTATCACATTTTTAGTTCTATCGCGCAAACCTAAGTTTGTCCAAAGAGTTTTTGAACATGTTCAAGGGTACTGAACCAGTGCAGTCTGATGTTAGTTGTTTCCAAATGTTGACAACATGATTGACAATGAAGTGTAATCTTTGTCCAGTCCTTGTTGTTTCTTTTCTGGGTTTCATCGTGTGTTCTCTCAGTTTGGTGTCTGTAAATTTTGTGGAGACGACATTGTGTCATAGAACATTAGAGGCCATTCAGAATTTTATTACTCTATTATGTCTTTTCTGTTTGTTCTCTGTCCAATGTCAGAATTGCCATCTCTTGGCAGCTTGATGGTAGTCATTATGTCAATTTTCTCTCGGGTTCCTGATGACTTGCTACTGTATTTCTAAACGTCTTTTTCATAATATGGGGACTAGTCTATGTTGGCATATTCTAGTGCAGGTGTAATATAGATTTTCCTTACTGTTGATTTATGCAATTTGGAAAATGCCTTCCTCATCATATATTGCAGGCAGTTCACTCATTTGGTCACTGTGGTGACTTGAGTTTCCCACTTGAGATCCTGAGTGATTAATATACTAAGAATATTAATAACTAAGTCACTTTGGTGTGTTGTGATGTCCAGAGTTTGATTTGCAAAGGTGTGGGGTAGTTTGGGGTTTTTCTTGCTGTTGTGGAGGACTTTGCATTTCTCGAAGTTTAGAAGGAGTAGCCGTATTTTCGACCAGTTTTCCATTGGTGTAATATGATTCTGTAAAGTATGATGATCTGTCAAAGGGTTTGCAAATAATTTGGTGTAGTCTGTGTAGCAATACCATCTTGCAATAATTCCATCACCCAGATCACATATGTGTAACATAAACAACTTCAGTTCTTAAACAGATCCTTGAGGTACTTCATTTCTAACAGTTCAAGATGTGGAAAGCTTTTCTCCGATGTGCACTCGGAATGTTCCATTAGAAAGGAATTCCAGGTCTATTCATGTGTGGTTAGTTTGCCTCTGACCCTCATCAATTCGTGAATTAAGTCGCTTGTGGAGAACTTCCTTTAATGCTTCGTATAGTCCATGTAGATCACGTCCGTGGGTTGTCGTTGGTCCAAAATCTTTGTTAATGCTTTGAGTGAGCTAATCAAATTAGTGAGGGTTGATCTTACAGGGACAAATCCATGTTGTTCTTTGGGGATCAGATTGTTACTTTGTGCATGGTCTCGGAGTCTGTGAACTATTATTGTTTCCATTACTTTTCCCCATGGTGATAATGAAGCTCATCAGTCTGTAATTCTCTTCTAGTTGTTTATCATCTTAGAAGATAGGCGTAACCTCAGCTGTTTTCCATGTGGAAGGTAGTTTCATTGTGTCAAGTGACTTAGAAAATTTTGTAAAGCAATGGTGCAAGTTGGTTTGCACTGTTTTTTCAAATACATTGTTGGGATTCTATTGAGACCAGCCAATTCAGTCCAAGAAGAGTTTGAGCTGTTTAAATATTTGTGAATTCAATATTATTGATTGCTTCAGCATATCTGATTCCAGTGTTCAGTAAATGGTCTGTAGGTACAACTGTGTATACCTCTTTATAGTAGTCTGCAAAATGTTCTGCAATTTCCTAGGATATTATGAGCCCTTTACTTGGGATGGTCCTAGGTGGACCCGGTTTACAAGTAGTTTGTTTCTGAATATAAAAGTAAAATCTTTTAGCTCCACTCTGCAGAACTTGCTATTCATAACCTTCTCTTTTTGTTCATATGTCTGACATGAGCATGTCACAGATTATTCTACATTCTTTATAATGTACGTCTAGACTTTCCAAATTTGTACCATTCTTGTACAAGCTTTTGGTTCTGATTTGCTTCTTAATTTTATGATTGATCCATAGTTTGTCAAAAAATTTCTTCTTCTACTTCTTCTACTTCTTCTTCCACTTCTTCTTCCACTTCTTCTTCTTATTCTACTTCTTCTTATTGTACTTCTTCTTATTCTACTTCTATTTCTTCTTATTCTACTTCTACTTCTTCTTATTCTACTTCTACTTCTTCTTATTCTACTTCTTCTTATTCTACTTCTTCTTATTCTACTTCTACTTCTTCTTATTCTACTTCTTCTTATTCTACTTCTACTTCTTCTTATTCTACTTCTACTTCTTCTTATTCTACTTCTACTTCTACTTCTTCTTATTCTACTTCTACTTCTACTTCTTCTTATTCTACTTCTTCTACTTCTTCTTATTCTACTTCTTCTTATTCTACTTCTTCTACTTCTACTTCTTCTACTTCTACTTCTTCTTCGTCTTCTTCTTCGTCTTCTTCTTCTTTTTCTTTTTTTTTTCTTTTTGTGAATTATTGACCAGTAGTTTTTGAGATGTTGCAGAATTCATTGTAGTTTTCTTTGTCTTCATTTCTTTCACCTTCTTAGTATTTTGAAGTTGTCAACTCTCAGTGTTTTGTTTTTGTTGCAAAGTTTGCTCCACATGAGTTTTTTTTATTAACATTTTCAGGAGGGCCTCTCTCCTTGATTACTGCTTGTAAAGTTGTAACAATTCCTAGATGATCACTCTGTTCAATATTTGGACTCGGACTGGGGGGAGTGTACTATCTAGAATTGTAGATGTTTGTCTCCCTCTATGCCTTGTGGGTTAATTTCTTCGCTAAGATTAAAGTTAACACAATGTTGAAGAAATTCTAGTTCCAGTTCAGTCTTCAGGGTGACTTGATGTTTTAGTCCAGGTAGTAGAAGAAAAATAATAATCCCCCATGATTATAACTAGTTCACATTTTCCCCAAACTTTTTTTTCTTTCAAATCTTCCCCAGACTTTTTTTTTCTTTCAAATCTTCCCCAGACTTTTTTTTCTTTCAAATCTTCCCCAGACTTTTTTTTCTTTCAATTTGTTTGCGTCTTCAATTGACGCTACATGTCTCCAAGCCTCTTGGAGGGTGTTAAGCACTTTGTGCTTAGAGTAATTCTTCATTAACAATGGAACAGGAGTAATCCTCCATTAATTATTTTACATTGTCATATCTGTCACATCTTGTCCCAGTCAGTTGTCAAGAGGACTGCCAGGTGGTGTCTTCACGTACGCACCTCCTACTATATGCATTTGCGTCACCACCCATTGGTCAGAATTGGGAAGGAATTAGGATTGGGGTAGGGTTAGGGACACTTCACAGGGGTTGGACTAGCCCTTGTGAAGCAGCTAAACTGGTTTTGTTGGAACAAACTTTGTTCCAGAATTTGTTCCAAGAGTCTGGTAAGGATTCCATAAAGCCTTGGTTCTTTTCATCTCGTGGGTCAAGACGCGAAGAGATAATCCTGACACGCCTTCGGATCGGTCACTCGTTTCTCCCACGGACATCTTCTCCATGGAGACTAAACCTCTACTTGCGATAGTTGTGATATGGATCTTACAGTGGAGCATGTTCTCCTACACTTTTCTAAGGGAAGAGACAGCCGGCGAAGGCTTCATCTTGCTAGCTCTCTAGCACAGGTACTAGGTAATGACGAATCTTCTCTCTGCAAGCTTTTTAGCTTCTTATGAGAGTCTGACATTTACAGTGTTATCTGAGAGAAGAATATTATGCCAATTATTTGGCTTATAATTGGAGATTTTAAATGGAGTCTGGCACTGCTACAGTGTGTATTGCTCTTTAAAAAATTGACACAGACGCTAATGACCTTAGCTGTTGAAGCGCCCTTAAACCTTAATCATCATCATCATCATCATCATCATCATCATCATCATCATCACCATCGTCATCATCATCAACAATGTGAAGAGTCTGATGTCCTGTTGTCTTGATCTGTATCGGGTGAAGGTGGCCTGTAGATTCCTCCAATGAAAAATTTTGATCCTTGCCCTTGGCTGTAATGTTTCTATGTCATGTTCTTCGAATATGAGCATTGTCATCACTCTCACTGAGGTCAACCCCATTCTTTGTTTGATGTAGATTAGAACCTCATCTATTTGTTTTGTCATTATGATTTTTCCAGAAGGAAAAACTAGGGATAGGTATCAGACTCTCTGGGATGTTTGAATTCAGCCAAGACTCACAGATTATTGTATCTGGTTGTACAGTGTTAACTTCCTCCAAAAATTGATTGAACTTGGGCATTAGAGACAATACGTTAGTGCATAGAATTTTTCTTTCGCATTGACAGTCCTTGGGTTACCTCTGATAAACTTAACAACCAAATTTGGGTTTGATTTCTGAAAATTTAAATTATTCTCTAATGAGAACCCAAAAAATATTGTATGTAACATGTGAAAGAAGTGGTAAAATTGCATTCATGCTAAATAAGAACACTCGCTTGTTTTCTTGAACCTACCACTTATGCAATTATACTCGTCTTTATCCCCTTGTTTTGTTAATTAGTATAATTAATATTTTTTTAATTGTCTGTATTTAAATATCTAATTTTGAACAGATTTCATTAATAAACTAGTGGTTCAGTTCTTCAGCAAGACATACTTTCTCATTTTATCAGTAATAGAGAAGTAACCCTCATCTTCAAATATTGCAAATTGGCAAATTGTATCTTTCTAACTCTTCAGCCAAAGAACTGCAAGAGATTTATATTTGTAATTTTTGAAGAATTGCAAGTTTTAAAGATTATATTACTTGTGCCATTTATAAGCGTACTTGTCAGAGGCAAGAATGACAAAAAAAATTGTTTTCATGAATTAGTTTTAATAGTTAATTTAGAAGTTAGATTGAAACAAGGTATGCAAAAGGCCAGGTATACTAAAAGTAAAGATTGTAAAAAAGGAATGACAAATGATTTAGTGAAGAATAGAAATTTTGAATCCAGGTTAAATGAAGTAAAATTTTCTATATGCAAAAGCAAATCTGTTACAGATGTAGGTTTCATCCGTAGTACTTTCAGTGAAGGAATCGAATTACTGACACGATAAAATGGATAATGATTATTTGAAAATCAGGTTGAAGAATACCAGGTTAGCCAGAGGTTGTTTATACATTTTGTGGAAAACAAGGTTACTAAGGTTATAGATTTTGTAGAAAGTTATTTAAAAGACACATTGTATTCGTTTTTGTGAAATTTTGTTACCTGGTTTTTGAACACGCCACCACCTGATATTTTATTTGCTGTACTAGACAGAATAATAAATATTACTTATGGTGTTTGAGGGAGTAAAACTGTATTTACTGACCAGATGAAATTGAAGGACCGTCTCAGCTTTTGTTCTCAAAATCACTGGAAATCTCAGAAAATCTGCCTTACAAATAATTTCACTACCTCTATCAGTAATTTGTCTTTGAAAATAACTTGGCATTATAAAAAAAAAATGTATTACACTTGCTCTCACTTTAATTTCCGTTGTCTCCTTTGCTAATTGACTTCCTTTTTATTTTGTATGTGACTAATTAGTAAGGGGTTTTATAGGATTCGTGAATTTTTGGTATAAATATTGAGATAATCAAAATAATCATTAAAAATATGGGTGACGTGTGTTGCTAAACTCTCTCTTGGTACAGATGCTGGGAAAACGTTTCTGGTACACATGTGTATGTATCCTGCAATTGTTTAGAAAGGTGTGAAACTACTTTTTTAATAAAAATAAAGAAACATCTGCTTCTAACTATTACTAAAGAACAGTTCAGCCAATTGTTGCCAACAAAATAATAGATGGTGTAATTTTATTTCTTAGTACTTAAGTATCATTGTCATAATTTTGTGTTTAAATATATACACACATTAATAGGCAAAAGTATATGTTTAATGTATTTTTATTGTAACCATATTATTAATCCTCAGATATTAAAAAACATTTCAGATATTTGTAAGATTCAAAAATGTTCAGTTAAGAAGTTGTAGATTTTTGGCAAAAGATTGTATTTAATTCATGCAGAATATGTGCACATGTGTCATATGTACACATGTGATTTAATGATGATTCATGAAGAGGATGAGAATAGGTTCTGTCCTATAAATCTGGGAATACATGATTATTAACTGAATTTAGCTTTATTGTTAAAGTTAGATACGATCGAGCAACACATTTTATCAACTCTAGGCCCTTCTTTAAGTACATAATGTGGTGTGCTTTGATTGCAGTGATTGTTACTATTCGATTTGAAGCAGTCCATTATTAGTGTTTTAATTGTAACTAAATAATAAAATGCATACTTGCCTTTTTTAATTCTTGTGTATTTTTCAGTTTCTTTCGAGTACCAAAGTTTGCCACATGACAACACCTGCATTATTCGTCTCAGGATTGTCTGACACTTTGGTTCCACCTCGCATGATGGCAGAGTTGCATAGACTTTGCGGGTCTCATCACAAACAGCTACTTACTTTTGAACGTGGCACCCACAATGAAACTTGGGCCTGCCCTGGATATTACCATCATCTTGCGACTTTTCTGCAAGGAGTTCGTTTGAGAAATCCTTCACCTCGTATTATCACTGCTCCTGACAGTCCTCCACCTCCTCTTTGCACAATACCAACTCCTGCTCCCCCACCTCTTCCCCCACCTCCCACACACTCATCACAGATCAATACCTAGTTGTGATACACATGGAAGTACCTGGCAATAACATTTCTGAATTGTTTTAATTATGTTCCACCCTAAAGTGGGAGCTTGTGACTGGTTTGACCTTTGAAAAGCATTTGAATAATGAGTATTCTCAGGATAAATTTCAACTTATCCTTGAAAGCATTAATCCAAAGATCTTTCATTGTGTAATGTACAATTTAAGCAGTTTAATTTCCAAGAGACGTAGCTGGCAAGGTGTTACATTCTTGTACTGTATATTTCATTTTTCAAATGCTTGTGCACAAATAAAGATGAAAATTTACAGGTACCTTTCTGACCACAGCTGTTAACTTTTTGAGAATGACTGACGACACAATCTCTTTTAGAAATATGAAACATAATTGGCTGTATAAACTGAATGCTGTTTTTGTATCTTTGACTAAGTATTCTAGTCTCTCCTTCTCCTCTACTTATTTTTATAAGCTCAAAAGTGCTGTTAGATTATTCCTAGTTCTATTTTTTTATAAATTTGTCATATGTGAAATATGAACTTTGCATTGTTTATTGTTGTCATTAAGGAATGTGTACTTGGTTCACTTCATCAGCTTAATTTTTTTAATGTACTGTTACAAACGTGATCAGTTGTGGTTGTGATAATGTTTGATATTGCACTGCATTCTGTCCAAGAGCCCGTCCGGAGTATCAATGCTACAATTTAAATTACTAAATTACTGGTGCGCTTAAATTCTTTGGGGTAGAGTTTTGTGTACATCTGAGCCAGTAACATATCACAGTAAGTGCAGAGACAATAAAACAATGTAATGGTCCAAATGTGCCTCTTGGAATTAAAAGAAAATGCATTGGCAACACTTTTGCAACAGTTTTTGAATATCTGCTATGAAATAGTTTGGGTAGATATAGTAATATAGATGGCCTACTGTTGTAGTGCATTTATACTTGCTTCCACATTGTAGATTTTGTGTAAAAAGAAGAATGTGAGAACAAGACAATTGTGAAGAAGTGGTTGTGTATTCTTTAATTGCTTTGGAAAATAGTTTTTCAAAATGTTATCATTTGAGCATTTTATACTGTTTCTTAATAAATGGTCTTTGAATCTGTATTTGTTGTAAAAAATGAGATTGAAAACAGGGCCTTTCAAACAAGTGTTATTTACTGCCTCAATCAATATAGTTTATTTATTATGAATATAGTTGGTTAGTCTTAACATTTTTTGATAAGACAAGTGTAGCATATAAGTGTTCCATTAAATGTTAAGAGGTGTTATGAGGCCTTTTCTCACAAAATGTATATTGTTTTAGTATGTGAAATTTTTATTTATCTCAATCACCATTTCTTAAACAAGAGTTTGAGATCACACTAAAAACTATTATGTTACACATTTTGAACATTGTACTTCTATTGTGAACTCTTAGTCATTTAGTGCTATGTTTTGCATCATGTGATCTGCAGATCACTAGTGCTTGGAAAAGAGGGAACTAGTCTGTTGGAGTAAAGTTGTGAAAATAGATATTACCAAACATTTTAATTATTCAAAAATAATAAAAATTATGATGAAAGTAATATCAAATGTAAGTAGTACATTTTTTTCCATGCTTGCCTAGTTGAGTCACAAAAACCTTCAAACCTTCAACTAATCAAAGAATTTGACCCGACTGACATCAATAATTCTTCATGTAGACACTTCTTTGAAGCCAACTTATAAGTTGAGAAATTTGAAGCCATCCAGTCTTTCTGTTTTTAATTTTTGTTTACTAAATTTTTTATTGAAAAACATTTGATTTTACCCCACCAATGAAGGTAATCTAATGTACATACAATTTCAATCATTATTTACAGAAAACGTGTTAAGGGCTTTGGTGAACTAAATAAAATAGTTACATTGAAGTCGCCTGTTAAAGATCGGATCTAAAATCCTTATGCTCACTGTGATGTTAAAATGTTTGTAGCTACTTATCTAATTGGGGAGTGGGGTTTTTGAATGCATTTTCTCTCTCAAATATTTGTGAATGAAATGTGTGTGCAGTTTCCTAAGAGGGAACTAATCACTATAATTAAAATGTACTTCTTTATTGTATTAAGCGCAAATTTATAGGAATAAGAAATTAAGTTGTGCGTCATTTGTGAATATCGTTAAAAACAAAAAAGAACAAAATTAGCAGGTATTGATTTTGGATACGTCTTGCATTGTTGTCCTCTCATTACTTCTACTACTACTACTACTACTACTACTACTACTATTATTATTATTATTATTATTATTATTATTATTATTATTACTATTATTATTATTATCATCATCATCATTATCATTATTATGGAATAATAATAGTTTTCTTTTTTTAACTCGTATAAGGACAAGTCCTTTGAAAAAAGTTCATTTGCAGATAGTAAATTCTGTCTAGTAATTAATAAATATTCAGTTAAGAATATTTTATTAGTCAAGTCGAGAAAAATGTGTAGTAAGAAACGGCAAAATATCTAATGAAAATTATAAGAATAAGTAACAAATATAGAAAAAGGGATATTGTATGGAATATCAAAATAGTTTCTAATTTATACAATATCAACAAACAAAATAAATTTACACAATTTGAAATTACATTTATAATGTATTTATTAAAAATGAATTTAAAAATAAATATTGCTTATCCTACTTGTTTAATTTAAAAATATTTTTAGCTATGAGAGCAATGATATTCGTTACATATATCTGGGAATTCAAAAAGTCGTCATACATATCTGCAAACTATCATGGTAGCATTGCCTTTGTAGTGCTACACATATGTAACAATCAACTCTTAAATTGGGATTAAACATAAAGAAACACAACATCACTGATACTTTCCACACCTCAAGATAACATTCTCATAGCTCACTCTCACTTATCAACATATACAGTGCAGACTGAGGTTAACACTCCCAAATAACATGCATTTGACCAAGTTTTCATATGAGGCATCTTGCATTGTCTGCACACAATTCTGAATATGGGCAGGTAAGGAGTTGCCAATTTCTTATACTATAGAAACTTTGTTTAAAAATTCATTACATACTTTTTGCAAATTAAATTTCAAGAAATTTGGTAGAATAATAAAGTTTGGTGAAAGGAGCATAGAGAAATTAGTGTGGTTGGACTGAAGAGCAAATGGTCCGAGTCTGGAAGGTCTGATGACCTGGGTCTCAACACTTAAAATAAAGCATCATTGAAGTTAGACAAAAGAAGGGAAATGTATCTACCAATTTTTATAATATTTATTGATTACGAAAAGGATTATGCCAAAGTGAGTAGATAGAAACTGGAAATACTAGAAGAGGAGAAAATACCAAATCAGTTGCTCAATGAAATACAAAGTCTACAAGAACTAAAAATTAAAATACTGTTAAGACTGGGAGAAAAAGTCAGCAGCTATAATAACCAACAGTGCCTTAAAGCGACGATGTGGATTATCTTCCAACCTCTTTAACATACATCTTAACCACTTTGTAAGAATCTGGAGAAGGAAAGAGACGAGGAATATGGATCACAAAAGACAAGATAGATTCAATCTTGCATGCTGATGACTGAACTATCACAATGGTTTTTAGATAATTTACAAAGAGCAGTTTTAAATTGACAAAAGTGGCCCCAAAACATTCCATGAAGATAGCACTTCAGAAAACAAAAGTTATGTGAATAAAAGGCAAGGAACAAAGGAGAGCCAAAATAGTAATAAATGGAAAATTAGTGGAACAAGTAAATAAATGATCATATCTTGAAATATCATAAGTGCATACAACCAAACTCAGGAAGACATAGAAAACAAACTTAATAACTACAATAGAATATGTGTAACAATTAAGAGACACTTTGTCAGAAACATGGACCTGGAAACAAAACAAACTCCACCTGCTAAACGTAAAATCATATAAGGCTCAGGAAACATGAGTAATGAAAGAGAAAGAAACAAAAACTACAGGCAGCACACATGAGACACCTCATGGAAATCACTAGAAGAAAGTCTGAGAAATAAAGACATCAGAAAGAAATTGAAAACTAAATGTTTAGTAGTAGCGATAGAACACTTTCAAAGGAGATTGAAATATCATTTACTGAGAATGGACAACAACAGATTTCCAAAATGAATCTGGAAGAACAAACCAATAGGGATCAGAGATAGACCATTTAAGAGGTGGCTACAGCAGGAACACTTGGAAGAATAATAATCTACTTAGAATACTGTAATAAACCAATAGAAACAGGCTGTAAAACCTAATTTCTGGTCAGTTGATGATGATGATGAAGACGAAGACGGTTTGCGTTATATGAAAACTATGAACAAAATGTATTATAATACAAAGTATGTAAAGAAAAATTTGTATATTGTGTTAGGATTCACCAAGATCACAATTTTGAAAACTGCACATATTAAAAAACTATGTAATTACATAAGAACACTTATTTATTATACACTTATTACATCGGACACTTATTTATTAGTTTGGTATTATGTATTAAGAAGGGGAAACATGAGTACCTTCTAGAAGCTTGAGTTCTCAGGCCTTGTTGACCAACTTCTATGTACATACTGTTCATAAAACTAAAGTATAACTCTTCAGAGGGGCATCTTTCATTACGTTATAATTTGTCATTCTATTAATACACGGATAAATTATACTTGACATTTGTAAACAGCTTTGCAAATCATTTTCACTTCATTCTATTTCTTCATTATACTCTCTCTTTATACATCTGTGGGTTCATCCAAGAATCGGATCAGTGGCATTTTAATATTACTTGTCAAATTGTAAAGTTTCTAGGTGTTTGGGAGAAGTGTCAAAGTCATCTCTGGCATTTTTATTTCTGAACCTTTATCAATAATCATGTATATCACTATTATAAAAATGTACAACACTGATTGAAGAATCCGTGAAAGTGTTCATTTTAGTGCTGGAAAGGAGCTAAGTGACAGCATTAAGAAAAGCAATTTATTGTGAAGCAAAATGCTAGTGAAGAAAAGCTTATTGTTCAGTGTATTAATCACTGAGGCCTGGTTGAATGGCCTCCTCCATAACAATGGTTCTTTCATGGAACCTATTGATTTTTCCATAAGGCATGTGTTAAAAGTCCAGTGGGCAGGTGCATTGTTGGTACAGTATCTTCTTCTGCTAGGACACAGTGTCAGATTACTTAGAACAGTGAGTTTTAGAGTCGCTGAACTGGAAGGGAAATTAAATTCTTTTTCAGGTAATAAAGATGATTGTATATAAGTATCGTCTAGAAATAGCAATATTTTTATTTTGCCTAATATGTAGCATTCTCGCAAAGTTTGCTGACCTTAGCTTCCATTCTGTGAGAACTTGACAATGACCTGCGGATTATGCCAAATGGACAAGTCCGATTTGAAGGTCATTGATACAGGAACTTCTTTGTGGGACAGTCCTTCTCACAGAACAGCAACTGATATCTAGTTTGCTTGTGAGTTTTATTTTGTGAGGATGGAAAATAATGAGTTAGGAAAAAATAAAAGGCTAAGGGTGTTTTGACTCTAGCCAAAAGGAGGCAAGTGATCCTAGAAAACCAGAAAGGGATTTCCCAGAGGTTTTTACTGTCTTTTTAAGTGCAGAAGGAAACAAACTAATGAAATTATGAAGTGAGCACACTTTCAGGAAATTTCCAGTTCTGAGCAGCTAGAAAGAGAGAAAAATTCTTTGACAAACAACTTGACATTTTTTGTGAAGTTAATAGAATCCATGCATAAAACAGATTAGTCTTTTTTTTTTAAGTGCAGTTTGTTCTGTATTTTTTACTTTAAGTTAATTAAAATGGGTATATGGAAAACATTTTATTTCATTAATAGAATTAGATCTAATGTGGACTAATGGAGGCATCACTATGTGGTCACTACCCAGCAGCCAGAATTGGGAAGGAATGAGGGTTTAGGATTCTTCACAGAGAATCTTCACTAGCCTCTGTGAAGCAGGCATGTTTTGTTGGAACAAATTCCACAGATATCAGGAATTGAACGCAAACCTCCTTGCTGAAAGGCAAACAACTTGTGACAATCTCATTAGGAAGTGCTCGTAAATTATGTAATACTGAAGATGAGGGGAAGGGGTTCAAGGCAGTGTTACATGGGGGAGAGGGAGTCAATGGTAGAGAGTTACATAATTACACACATTCAATGTTACATAACATTGATATTATTTTTTTTTTTTCAACATTTGCTGAAACAATTAAAATATTAACTAATTAATGTGTTTTAAAAAGAAAGAAATCAAAGAAGTTAGATGTAAATTGTACAACAAATGAAAGTATTTTTTCATTAATTTTTTTATTGAATCTGTAAGATTATGAAGAAAATATTCAAAACTGTTTTGTAGTTTATTCTAAAATCCATTTTAATATGGGTATAAAATCCCCCTCCCCACCAAATTCTTCTTGGGATCTGCCCCTGAATAAAACAGTAATTGATTTGTTTTCAATCTCATTATGGAAAACAATTTTAATGGTTTCATCATAACAAGTTTAATTTAATCATAACAAGTTTTACAGTTATAATTTGATGCATTGGTTGTAAGAGATTATTATGATTACTGAGAGAAATGATTTGAAGGGAGACCAAAACAAAATTAAAATCCCATATTATTGAAATATTTTTTTGTTGGTTCAAGTGTTTTAACGATATTTACATTATAGTTCACACTGCACACACTAGGTAATTTGTGTCAGTTTGTATAATAATATAGTGAAACATTTTGAAGTGGTGTTTTTTTTCTTGTTTTTTTTAAGTAACTAAAATTTTTTTAATATGATAGATGTGATATCTATTTCTAACGAATTCTATATTATTCTAATGAACATATTTAAAGGCTTTTAGTGAACTCCGTGCTCAAATTAAGAAAAATGGAACATTTGACAAAGATTCATTTTGCCTTTTTTTTTCCTATTTTGATGTAGAATTATTTTTTAGGCATATTCACTAACTTTTGAAATACATTTAAAAATATTTATAATGCATTCTCTTGCTGGTTAAAAATAAATCATTTTTAGTTTGAATATTCGAAATCCATAATTAATCATTTTCACTATTAATAATTAATAGTTGTCTACCCATATCCAGCATCCATTTTCCTGTGACCTTTAGGTATACAATACAAATTCTATATCTTAGGAACCCCGAAGCTCTCTTCTTTTCCTTCTTCACACAAATAAAAAACATGAAATGAAAAGGTCATGAGTAAGCACTAGATGCAGATTATGGATGCAACCCAAAACACTTGCATGTTAGGGGGCAATACAATCACCCTGACTTCCAACATTGATATTCTACTGTACAAGATGTTCTTTAAGAAAAGTAAGGTAAGGTAAGGACAGTTCTCTTAATTCAAAGAATTAAATATTACTGCACTGTCATAAATGCTTTCACATTAATAGAAATGAAACTGAAATATAGTGAGCAGCGTTAGTATCTGTGGGTATTTATTGTTGCACCCAGTTCCCCCCCTGATTTTCTCAGGATTGAATCTTCCCACGATGTCAAGGATAAAGAAAAGTTTTAACTTCCTAGTCCCACTCGTAGTGAGGAGGAGATAATAGTCGGTAGAATCAAAGGCTTTACTATAAACCAAATAGCATTCAGAGTTATTTCCCAATCATCTAGACCTTTTCTGAAGTCATTAGTAATTTCAAATAATGTGGTTTGTGTGCTTATACTTGGCCTGAATCGTGACTGATATGAATTCAATATTTCATTCTCTGCAAAATACGAGTAAATGTACATGTTAACAAGTTCTTTAAGGAGTTTTGATAGTTTTGGCAGAATCATTTGAAGAGAAAGGTTGTGGAGACTTGCAGGGAGAATGAACTTCAGTCAATTTGCCAGCCTCTCCTTCAAAATCTCTTCTGATTTGCTTTAACTTCCTTTAGAAGTTTTCCCCATCCTATTCTGTCTTGTGTCATATTCACTGCTTCTGTTCATGCCAGGTTGGTTGTTTTTTTGATTTCCTCATGCCCTTTAATTATTTTTTTTCCCATTTGCAGATTCCATCCATTATTCCTCGCATCATGTCTTTCTACAGTCTGACCTTCTTACAATGTGACCAAAAGTTTTTGGTTGAGGGCTCTGACTTCTAATGAGAATTTAGGCTTCACTTCTAATATACATTTATTTTTTATCTGTCCAACGGATTTTCAGGAGTTTCTTCCAATACCACATTTCAAAGACACTATTTTTCTCCTATCAATGGCTCTTGAAGTGCAACCTTCACATCCGTAAAGTACAATTAGAAATATAACAGTTTGTATTTTTATGAATTTAAAATTAAATTCAAGAAGCATTAAGCCCTATTACAAACACATTACCCATCTTAGGTATTTGCATAGTGATAACGCAACAAAGACTCCATAGAGTTACTAAACAAGTCAATGAAAACAACAGAGTGCATAACAAAATCATTGACTATATTAGAAATTTGAAATAGTCTAAGATTATATACATATCTATTGTGAGAAATTGGGAGAGTAGATCAGATGAAACTTGGGTACATTATGTTGAGGAAAAAAGTGAGACACTCGACAACAGACCAGGGGAATCAATCATACTGTGAATTCACTTAATGAAATAAATGATCTGTGGCTTTCTTCAACCAACAAGACTGTTCAAATGGAAGTCACGTTATAATATCTCACTCAATATTCCTCTTACAGAATAGGCACCAGTTGACTTATAATATAAATATTTTGTTAATCTGTGTCAGGAGACCATACCACGCAAGCATATTCTAGTTTAATTCTAACCAATGAATAAAATAAGATCTTCAACATTTTTTGGGATTTTATGTTACAACCCAGTCTCAAAAGGTATCAGAGCATTAGTAATAATTTCCATAATATGAGATTTAAAGGTTAACTGCCTATCAAATGTGACTCCAAGGTCCTTAAAGTAATCCGCACATTGCAAATCTGTATTATTTAACATATAATTAAAATTGATTTTATTTTTCCTATAAAAGATTCCAACGATTTCTCTGTAAAATCAAATAATCATTAATACTTCATATCATCCGCACATGAAAGTTAAAAGCATGTCAAGTTATCTCCAGCATCATTAGTGGTAATTACAAAAGGAAAAGGTCCCAGGTAAGAACCTGGGGCATCCCAGATGTAGATCTGTAGAGCCATGATTGATACCCAGAATGACATTCATTGGATCTTTGAGTCAAATAAGACTCAAAGATCCAATGTATAAATTTAAATAATTAGAGGGTAGATCCAATCTACTATATTCATCAACAATGAAATCATGACTCAAAGTATCAAATACCTTGGAAAGCTCAGTAAATATTACATCTACTTGAGGGTGAATTTCAAGACTTCATATCAAACATTGAACAAGTGTTAAGAGGTTAGAAACTGACAATGTGCCTGTGATGAAACCATACTGAAAATCAGCAATTACAGGTTTAAATGTGTTGTAAATTGTGTCATAAATATAATTTTCCAGTGTCTTTGAGAAATTGGATAACAAGAAAATAGGGCAGTAGTTCTTAATCGGGGCAGGGTTACATTTCTTTAGAACCAGAATGACCTTTGCTTTTTTCAATATGTTTGGAAAAATCCCAATAGAGATCATTTTATAAATAATCAATAATGCTTGAGTAAGAGCCAGATAAGAATTCTTTAACAAACAGCTATGATGTCGTCTTTTTCCTACATATCAATTGTTTAAGTTTACTAATGATATATTCAATGGTAGTATAATTACCAATCAGAACTAATTCAGGACATTCCACATTTACAACTATGGCTGACAATGTATCTAAAGCTTTATCAAAAAACTCTGCAAATCTGTTAATATTAAGATTTGTGTTATATGAAAATATGTTTATATAGCTTAGATTGAAAGATATTCAACTGCTTGATTTTTGATTTGGAATATAATTCCAAATTTTTGTAGGATTACTATCCAGCTGTTACTCAGCTTTATAATGATAAAAAAAGTAAACATGTCATATGGCATCCTTTACCACCTTGCTAAAATCAACTGATAATCAGCTTTACCATAAACAAATCTTGTCAAATTAACGAATGGTAGGATCAGTTCATCAGGACTCGCTCTACTTTTAATAACTATAACGAGAGGTGGATGGTATGGATCAATAGTAAAAATAGGTGACATACGTGTGGAAACAGCTGCATCCAGATTGGTAAGAATGGGGACAAGTACCCTAATCAGATTGTTTATGTTATCTACTTGAGATAGATTATAAAAATTAATCAAATTGTCCAGAGATAGTAGTCAATCATCAATCATGTGCAGCCATTTCACACCAATAAAGTTTGAAATAATAAGTATAATGGGTGAGGAACCCCACATGAGTCTCCAAATTGTAATATCATCTGAGAATTCTTTGATAATAGAAATACTCATTGGGGGGGAATATACAATACCATAATAACTACTTTCATGGATGCATATTCTAAACAAATTCCTGCAATATCCAAACGCTCAAAGGTGTTTGTTAATTGGGAAATATCTATAATTTTATAGATAATATTACTCTTTACATCCAAAAGCAAACCACCAACTCTGCGCTGAAGTCTGTTGCATCTAATTATATTATAATGATCCACATTTACAAATTCAGAAGGTTCTATTTCTGGCTTAAGCCAGATTTTTAGTTAACACAATAATATCAATACTAGATAAAATAGATAAATGCAGGGAATTCATTTTATTAACTAAACTTTGAACATTTTGATAACAGAAAAAAATAAACAAAAACTCATCATTGGTCATAGAAAGATCACGTCAACATTTCTTCACTAACTTGGGTACCTCCCCTCGAAAGCAGCACCTTGTACTGCTGTTGCTCCTGAGGTGATTTCTTCACCAGTTCCTTCTTTACTTCATGAAACTGGCACAACTGCACTGGGATTGTGTTCTGACTCTCCTGAGATATCTCCTTCGGTTGGGGAGGGATGCAAGGATCATTCAAATGAGATCAATAGGTTTCTATCAATGAATTTACATTGTCCTGGGAATCAAATATTAATTTAAGCGGATGTGTTCTTGGACTGTTTGAAATAAATTTACCAATCTGAAAATGTGTCTTGTTTAATCAAGTCAGTAAGATTGAGAAACTTGAATAAATTGGAAAGCGAATTTGAACTGTGTATTTATTTGCATTTATACTTCATTGTCGACATCAGTATTTGATCCACACACGCCAAAAATAATTACATTCATGTGTCGATGTACACCTTTCTGAGATTTCAGTTAAAATATCTTCTCAGTCATTTGATCTACCTTCTAGTACCAGGACTTGTTCGTTAAGTGGCTTAGTTGCCATAGAAATACCATCTATTTCTCGATTATTTTGGAAGAGCCTTTTGACTATTGTCAATAAAGTAGATTTCATCTCAGTTACGTCCATACCAAATGCCTTCATTTCCTGGACTGGCCATTGTGTCATACTTCTTTCTACAATATTCACACCCCTTCCTAGTAAACGTTTTCCTGGTTAAACCTGGTAATAGCTTGATTTTAATCGTCTTTGATGAATTTGTTAAATTTTTTTCATGGCTGCCTTTCCCAAAATCATTTTACTTATCTCTTTAGTACAATGTTCATCTTTTGTTACATTTACTCCAAAAATTACTTCCCTTTTTTGCTGATTTTAACTGTTCACCATTTATCTGTATTCCCTCTTCCTTGGAATATAACGAGAACAGAACTCTTTGTGTCCTGCTATCATTATGATAGTCTTTTTAAAGTTCAGCTTGAGCGCTGATTTCTCACTTTCTTCTATCACATTCTTTAATGACTGTTCTAGGACTTTCTTATTTTCTACCATTATTGTAGTAACATCTATATAACGAATATTGTTGATTTGGTGTCACTCCAATTCTTACACTTACACTTCATCCAGTTTCACTTTCCTCATGATATTTTTAATACATAAGTTAAATAGACTTGGAGAGAGGACACATCCTTGTGTGATTCCCTTATTGACTTTAAACCATTCAGTACTTCCTTCTTTTGTTTGAATTTTTGCTTCGTTGTTTGTGTGGAGTGGTAATATATATGGTGTAATGTATATGCTCTTTATTATTATTATTATTATTATTATTATTATTATTATTATTATTATTATTATTATTAAAAATGAAATTCTGTACTAAACGGCATTGTTTTAAAGTGAAAAAAAAAAAAATGACATTTCATTAAAATCTACCCTCTATCATAACCCAAGTACAAACAAATATGTAATTACATACAAAGACTAGCACTGCTGATGACTAAAGAATTATATAGCAAACTTGTTTGTTATGGGTCTGATACTGTTGAAGTTCAGAAACAAAGTTCTTATGATCTGAATCTAGTCAATTGTTCTTATAAGGAGCTGCAAAGTTGTCATTGCGTTTGCTCTATTGAAGATGAGACGGAGAAGGAAAGGAAGGTGCAGGTGGCATGGTCACAAGAAATATGCATATTTGGCTGAGAACAATATATTACCTGGCATATGTTGCTGGCATATATAGCTGGCATATGTTGAGATCCCACCCTTGGGACATTGTGGCTGCATGCATGAGTAGAGGCAGGGAGACAGGCAGAGAGAGAGGGGCTCGTGGCTCAAAAGTGGTGAGAACGGCCTGAGACCCAGAATGGCATATGAACATTATTGAAATCAAAATACTTCGTTTTCTAGAAGACCTAAATGCGATTGAGTGAAATTAGAAGCAAAATGTAAAGTGAAAATGCAGTCAGTTGCCTGTAGGAAGAGGTGATTAGTTGTGAAGTTTGTGAACACTTGCCTCTGCTAAAAATACTCTTGATGTAATTTTCTAAAGCATTTCTTAGGATAATAAAATGACTGGGCTGATTGTCTTTTATTGTACAATGCCTACATTTTTTCAAATTTATTTCAGTCATCAATTTAATTGATTGTAGCTAATTTTTGTTAGTATTCTTATTTCACAACACTTGTATAAATTTAGATGGAGTTGGATGATGTGAAATCATGATCGCTTCCAAGCACGAATTCTTATTGGTTACTGTGTCTTCATGTGTATACGGAGATTTTTTGTAGGAAATTCGAAATACATTCATTTTTCAGATAAAAGTGTTCAGTGTTTTAATTTAATAATTTATAATGTGTTTTGTATAAATATGTAAGTAGTTTAAGTGTAGATCAGAATTGTGTTAAATTGGTATTAGTATTTCCTTGATATCACAGTATGTGTGTCTATGGGTAAATAAGTATAAAAGTATAATAAAATATTTTAAGCATTAAAATGCTTATATGCTTTTTGTTTTCCTTTCCTTTTTCCATTTGAATGATTATTTGTATTCCTGGTGTTGTACATTGTATTACTGTTGTGTATCATAGGAATTGAGAATTCAGTTTTTAATGCTGCTGTAAGAATTACAGTGAAGACATAATTAAAAAAGAATAATTTGATAATTTCTGCATTTGGAATTTATAGCAGCAGCAGTGGTTTGTAGATTACTGTAGGAAACTATTGTTAACTCTATTATATGAGATAATAAACTGAAGGAAGAACAGATTATACTGATTTTTTTAAAAATATTTAAATGGAGAAATTTATATAGAAATATAAGAATCAGATGTCTTTTCTGGTCAAGGTATATTATAAGCCTAAAATTAAGGAGCCGTGATATACTCACATAACCACGACCTCATTAAATTTATTGAGCTTTGTGTAATGTGTGATTGTGCACATTTCATTTTCCTATATTTGCTTTTCTTTTAATTGTGGATTATTATTCATTATTATTTACTTTGTTTTATTTAATTTTGGGTTTTTTACAATATATTTTGCTTTATTTAATTTTAACTTTACAGTTTCTTGTTTAGATGCATTAACAGATGGTGATGAGTGCTTGAAATAGCCATCTGGTTCAGCAGCAGAATGGTCAATCTTTTGCAAAGTAGCACTTTTGTTTTTATTGTGGAGAAAAGTACTAGAGTTACTGAGTGTTGATCGTCTGGATACTGGTGCAGGTTCAAGCTTTGATACTGTTGCAACAATTGTTTTGTTAATTCCTGCAACAACTTTCTTATCATTCACACGGTGAGCTTGACCTGATAACATCATGTTTTTCTGCTGTTCTGTGTTTTGAATAATTCTAGAAGTTGTCCCAGACCTAGCAATGTATGTCAATTCTTTTTTCCTGTTAGCAACATTATAATGAGGAGGTCTTGTAACTTTCCTGTCTTGAAATTGAGAGAATGATGACAGTCGTGAGATCTTGTTGTGAAGATAAAATTTGTTCTGAAAATAGTAAAATTACTTTACATTAAAAAGTATAAAGCTATCAAACTATTTGAGATGTCAGATATTCTTACTTGGAAAAATCTTTGCCATCCCCAAATTCGAACTTGTGACTTTTCTTCTTTTGATAATTCTCTTCCACGATAGTCTCGTTTATATAATTGCATCCATAGATCATCATTTGTTGATATCTTTGACAAGAAAGGGAATGTAACACTATCTCGAATTTCATTAGTTTTTTTTATTAGTAATTAGTTTATTAGTTATAATAGTTTTTGTTTTTTTTCATTTTATTTGTTATTTATTGGCCATTAACTCTGATAGAAATATAATACTTAAAAAAAACAACAACTGAGTTTGTTGATGTTTCCACAAATTTTACTGTTTTTTAATTTATTTTATGATATCAAGTACATATCAGTACAGATGATGTCGAATCTATCACCCCTCCCCCTTTGATGTGATTTGTTAAATTATAGTGATATGTTTATTAATTATTTTAATCAAAATTTCATCTCTTAACCAATTAATATTTTAATACAATTCTATTGATTGTAATATTTGTATTGATAAAAGATTCCACTTACTTATAGATGTATTTATGTTATATTAATAAAAGGTTCCATTTATTTATAATTGGCAATCAGTCACATCAAATAAAATTAAAACACATTATATTGGTTTATCTCACCATTCAGTATAGGTAAGTTAAGAGAAAGATTGATAAAATTAATTATAATTATCAGTATAAAGAAAATATTGTGTCATTTTCTTTGTCAGAATATTTTCATATCTGACGTAAGATATGAGTGTTGCATCTAAATCACAAAATTAAATACTTCCAAGTAAAATCTAAAGATAAACAGTTATCCCCTGATTTATGAGAAGACAGAGAAACAAGTACAACCATCACTTCAATAAAGTAAAATCGAAGACACATTTGACAACTCTGTAAACATAGTAGAAAAGAGTGAAACCAAATCTCCCCACTAGGGAAGCAGTTAATTCACCTTTCACAATTAGGACAATGGCACATTGTAGCAGTGAAATATAATATTATTTATTACCTCATTTATACTGTATATTCATACAGATTAAAAAAAGAAACAAAAACACTTTGTGTTCTCATTAGGCTTGGCAGATCACATCATAGAGTAACTATTTGTCTCAACTTACACGTGGTTTGCTTATCTAGTGAATTGGGAACTATCACAAAATTAGTAGGCTTGTTTATTGAGTCAGGATTTTAAAAAATTTCTTATCAGTATATGTACTTTAACTTAGAATAGATGTCAATAATGTATTACTCATATTTATTATTTATATTCATGACCTTATTATCATACTTACCATATTTGCTAATCTTTTACATGTCGAAGCTACTGCTGCTATGTCGGTTAATCGTAAGAAGCTAAATACACGTATTAATATTGAGAAGGGCAAAACTGAAAAGCAGTCACAGTTTCCATTTGCTATGTCTATTATACTTAAAAGAATTTCTTTACCTTAAAACAGAACACAAAAAATTTCATTTATATTATTTTTAAAACATTTTAAAATTGTTAATAAAAGCATTAATTTTATTTTTATATAATTAGTTTGAACAGTAAAATTACCCCTACCAAATATGTATTCAGTTTCATCTTGTAGTGATGGATCAGATACAAATCTCTCCAGCTCAAAACAACGCACTGTAGGAAAAAGGCTTCTAGAACGAGAAATTTTCCAGTGATACATAAGTACCTACAAGAGAAAACCGCAATAAAGCACATCCTTTTAATTCATTACGATTCTTATTGGAACATTCTGTGTTTCTTGTATTCATTGGTGTGTTTGGAAAGAAAATGAGTGACTTGAAAGAACATAACACATACCTTGGAGGGAGACACTTTTATTCCATAGTAATCTCTGCTTGGAGCAGGTGCTACTGTGTACTTTTCCAATATTACACATTCTAACTCTGCTCTGACTCTCATTATGTCAAAAATATTTTAATGGGGTATAGCAAGAATGATTGAAATTCCATTCATAGTTAGTTCTTCAGCTTGTAAATAATTTTGAACAAAGGAACTCTCTACCATGAAATTGATCTTCATGTGTTTCTGATAGTTTTTTTTTGTTTTCACACTTGTTTTATTCAATAATTATGTTCAAAATAAAAGAGAATTCTTTTTTTACTTTCATGGGAGGGATACAGCTTTCTACAAATGAAAATGAATCCATTTTTGTTTTAATTTTCAACAGTTGTTAGAATAATTTATCGGAATTTAAATGTGCCAAGAAAATATTGTAAATGTGAACACTGCATTACTTTTTTTGTTTTGCACTAAAAAAGAAGCTTCCATGTATTTTCATTAGATAAAAATTGTGTGGACTTAATGGAAATAACACTTCATAACTCTCGAAGACAAAATCATCATGAAAATGTGTTAACTGTAGAAAGTATTTATTTTTCGTAAATCATTTTACTTATATGATGTTTTATTGCACTTCATTTTCAAACATTGAAGATAATATTTGAAATCTTTGCTGGAGGCAAACCTGGAGAGGATGTTAAAGAAATGAAGGGTATAAGGGGTATTTTGATGAACAAGTGTAAAAGTAACATTAAAAAAGATATTTAATAACATTAGCTACAGCCACAAAGTACATAAATGTATTCAGTATAAAACAAAATTTTGCTTCATTTTTCATTTAGACAGTTTTTAAAAGCATGGTGTGAATGAGGTTTACACTCCTTTGGAGAAATAAGAGAAATAAAAAATTAAGCTCATTGAACAGAATGTAAAGTTCGAAAGCAACACAAAAGTGTTTACACATTTAAATTAGAAAAGACTAGTAGGAAATTTCATAAGCATGTTTTTACGCATTTTGTGTGACTTTTCCTGCTGGTAAAACACACACAAAAGAAAAATGCTGATATTGAAGGTTTTTTTTTTTTTTTTTTTTTTTTTTTTTTTTTTTTTTTTTTTTTTTTTTTTTTTTTTTTTTGTTCACATCATTTGTTCATGCATTGTTTATTCTGTTCTCTAACCTATTAAAAATTAAATTATAAAAATAATAAATAAAATACAAATTTTTGTATATCAGACTTCAAATTAAAATGCTTATCATACATGTACTTATTAGTCATGTGTATCCTAATTGAAAACTGGAAGTATAATTTTATTTATTTTTATTATAAATGTCAGGTCACAGTTTCAGTCTGTCTCGTGCTAAGCAGGAAACTAGAACCTAATCAGTCTTTGAGAGCAGCTGTGACTTTTTGTCCTGTCGTGTGATGATATGTGGCTCCATTGCTCAGTCTTTCAATAATTCTTGAATTCCATTGAATTATTCATAGTCATTAAAACTAACGTTTAAACAATATTAGTTTACAAATATATTTCAATTTTCCTTGTGCACTGCCATCTGAACATGTCTCACAATATTATGTAATAAAGACAGTTATCACACTTTACTGACAAAGAGTATATTCCTATCTTTTGAGTTCTTATAGATCACAAATTTCAAAAAAAACTTCAACATTTAATCAAGGTTTGTTGAAAAGTGTAGATAATTCTCATATATGAAACAGGAAGTGAACATATTGATTGTATTTAGAAATGAAATATGTTTATATCATATAAATGATACTCTTATTTCCTTTTCTAACAGCAAATTGAAAATGCCTCAAAGAGATGTATGTACTATAATAGTAATGAATTGCTCAGAGACAATTTTCTTCAATTAGTAGTACTGAATTAAAAAAAAGTTTGTGGTAATTTTGTAATCATATTTCATTACATTTAAGTAACTTCATTAAAACCATTAAATTCATTATACAAATAAATTTTAGTAATTTGTTTAATTTATTAAAACACTGGTAAGAAACACCAAAAAGAAAGAACATTATTATTTTAAAACTTAAGGAACGTCACATTGGTATCAAATGAAGAGATTTGTGATTTATAAAAAAGTGTAACCTTCCTGAAGAAGATACGAGAAAAATACACTGGCAATACAATAAAAGGCATATTCATTTGCTTCTCAAATATAGTACATAGCATGAAATTATCAATATTCTAAGAGATTCAGATGAATATCATTTAATTACTAAAAAATACTTCATCTAAGAACGTACAATTCATAAATAATCACATTTTCCTTCCTTCATGGCAAAAGGTATTTCATTTAAATTTTCTGATGAAATGTTATTTTCTTACATAAAAATCCTAACTTATATAAATCAAGAGTAAATGTTGAAAAATATTAATTTATAATATTTTAAAAGTAAATTTGTGTAATCCAGTATGTAAATTTAACTTTTTACTGAATTTTGTTTCTGTTGTAGGACTCACGAAAATATTACCAATATTCAGAAAGTGGTGTACAAAAATTTTTTATTACATTTACTGAAGAAAGTTCTTTTCATTTAAGAATTTCTAAAAATAATTTCTGAAGGAACACTTCATAGAGTCATGACATTTTTTCTGTTAGTCCATCGCAGTGTACAAAGCTCAAAAAGAAAGGAACTATGTAGGTCATGTTAGGACATATTAAAATCACAGCTAATAGGCTTGGTCTGAAAATGAGTTATCAGCATATGATTTTTCAGACACGACAGCACTGAATGCGATCCAATGTCTTGTCAATGGCACGAAGTCGCTTTTCTAAAGAGGTAGTGGCAAGAATGGCTACTTGCAAACGAGGTGACAATGGCAAGATAGCCAATAGCCACCAGGCCCAAGCTGGCCCATCAGGTGGACAACAATAATCGCCAGATTCTTGTGCAGGCATGTGACCAAAGGCTCTCTCTACTTCAGCTCTTGCATTGGGAGGCATACTTGCTACCCATCGTTGTCCCTTACATCTCACTTTTTCAGCCAATTCTTTCACACCTGGAATAATAAATGATATTATGGAAAATGGAATATATTCCAACTAAGTAACATTCATGAGTTCAGAAAAATTCATGAATATGTGCAAATATTGAAAATATATTTAAGTTAGCAAGAAAAACGCCAATGAAATAATGAGATAATGTGTCTTACTCCAAAGTGACCATTTATTTTCAAATAAAAAACAATAAGAATTTTGTTTTCTTAGAGGCCAATATTTGTCACTTTTAAAGGATATTATTGACAATTGAATAGATACACCAATTGTTAAAAAGCTGAAAAGATTTTATTTGAGTAATTAGCACTGACATTGAAAGGGCCTTAAAAGCACTCTCTGACTATTTCTTGTTGCAGCAATCTCCAACAAGATTTGTGAAAATGTATATTCTGAATTGATGGGTTAAATTAAAAATAATCAAAAGTACTACTTTGTACAAAAATAGCCAAAAATATTGAAGGGAAAGTTTTCAATCAATTCATGGAAAGACATTCCTGAAGACAGCAGCTCTGCTTATGCCAGCTTTGTTTAAATCTTCAACGTATTCCGGGAAAAATTAGCTGCTGTTGTCTTAGAATGAAATACAGAAATATTTCCTTCCGTTTGAATCTACATGATGATTTTAAATATATTTTTTTGGAAGAGTTTTAAAATTCTGCAACAAAGTTTCACAAATCATCTGTTGTAGATATTCACAGAACTCAAAAGAATGAGAAATAATACAAAGTACATGTTTAATAATATGTGAATTCATAAATATGAAAATAATTATGAAATAATAAATGAATTCATAAATATAATGTGATAGTGATGAAACCAGAATCTAAAAGAACTCATATTCACATATTGTTTAATCACTTTTCTAATGACTCATTCTACTCATATACACTGTCTCAAAATTTATTAACATAAAAGATATGCTCAAGGAGAAGGTTTAAAAAAATGACTCTTTGTTTTGTTGCAATGACATTATTTTATTTTAAGTAAGAGAGGATTTATTGCTTTTTTTAGTAAAAAATGTAAGTTTATATTAATACTTGAAAGGCATACAAAATTCTTACCTGGACCTGATGGCCTGTCCCTGAGAAGTTCAACTCTTGCAGTAAAATATCCATCTCTTTCTGCTCGAGCTATAACTCTAAATCGTCTTGCTCCTACTGCAGTGAGCAAAGAGCAACCATCAGGGAGTCTCAGCCAGTCTCGCACATCAAGCAAAGTGCCTACATCCACAAAACCATGTCCTCCTTCAGAACCTGCTGCCATTCCAAATACACGACCTCCAGTTTCTACACATCGTCTCACAAGCAGTCTGTATCGAGGTTCAAATACATACAGTGGACAGGGAACACCTGGCCATGCCACAGTACATACAAATACTGGCACATGAGCTGGCGCTGCTAGTTCTGCTCGTGCTGATAGTTCACGAGAGTAAAGTGAACTTGCAGGCAACATTAGCTCAAGGATAGCTTTTAATGCTACAGATATGCAGCGGGATGAAGATAAGAGCTGAAAAATAGAAGATGAATGTTAAGGTTTAGTGTTAAAAAATTAAAAGTTGTAATAATAAAGAGAAGAATAAACAGTACTGAAGTACTGGAATGGACTATTTTTTGTGTAGGTATTAAGTAATATCATAATGAGTAATAATGAGGGAAATTTGAAACTTCCTTTGTGATTAAGGTTAAGAAACCTACAAATAACTTATTACAAATTAATTACTGCAACAATAGCTTTATATAATTGTGCATCATAAGGAAGTAAGTAGTAAGGCCAAAGAAACAGGATACTAGTTCAAACAATTTTATATCACTCGTGCATGTAAATAATAATGTGCCACCACTTTGAAAATCTTTATTCATGAAGTGGATGTTGTGGATCCAAATGATTAATATAGGCTTGTTCGTCCGTAATGTCATGACATGTAATTAATTATCAGAAGATGAAATAATTGACTTTTTTTTAAAAAAAATATTGTATTTTATTGAGTCTTGGAGAGAAATAATAATCACCTTTGACAAGTATAGTTAGGTGCAAATTTTAGAGGATCTCTTTTTACCTCTCTTGGTGTGACTTTAACTTGTGCGAGTACAAGTTACGAAGACTTACTATTTTTAAGCATGTAACTATTGTATGGATACTGGGATTACAAGAAATACTGGGATTACTGAAGCTATGCTTGCCTTCTTTATTTCCAAATTCATCATTCAAACACTTACATCATGAAGAGGTGCCATACACAGAGGGCAGGTCGCCGTATGGTCCAGACATCGATCAAGACATCCAGAACAAAAGGTGTGTCCACAAGGAGTTGTCACTGGCTTCCATAAGATTCTGCTACACAATATGCAATCAAAATCTGCTTCTTCAATCCCAGGGGGAAGGCTGGGGGGGACCACTAGGATCTCGTTGCTTGATTTGCTTTCCAAACCTAAAGAAAATGGTTTTTATTACTTCAAAGAATCACAGAATTGTAATTGGTGTTATAAGTGAATTTAAAAATGTATTACGTTTGAGACGAGTAATTTCTTTGGAAATCCAATTAACAAGTAACTGCAAGTGCACTTCAGAAAGAGAACACAGCTGTCCTAAACCAGCCTGAAACATACATCATCCATTCAATGCTGTAATTGTATAATGAAATTTGTAAATATACATTATTCTAATATGATTTTATTATAATAATAACTATGGGATAATGAGGGAGAAATAAAATTTTTTGAAAGATACAGAATGATATTAACAATATAAATGCTTGTATTTATTTACATGTTTATTTCATTGTTACTACCATGTATAAAACAAAAATTAAAAAGATTTTGCACAATTTTTTAATCGTCATCATCATTTCAGAGAGTGATATCAACGAAAATTGGACTTATACCATTTTTATAAGCATCTTTCACTTTATATGATATATAAAATAAGAAAAAAATTGGAAAGAATTGTGAAAATGATGGGGATTTGTGTACTGTAGTCTCAAAAATTAGAATATTAGTTTTGAATTCAAGATACCACAACATCAGCCAGATCAATCAGAAAATATCAATTTCGTTGAAAATTCTGTGAAGGGATTAGGTGATAAAGTTGTTCACAGGCATAGGTTTTGTCATAAACAAATTTTTCGGTATCAAGGACCCACAACAATGTGGACTATACAACATAGTAGAAATAGTTTCCTATGAACAAGGAAGAGAATTATCCACATTCTCAGTGTCAAGGACTCATAAAACTGTTTATGGTGGAAAATTGCCAGTTTTGCTGCAGCTTTTCTTAATTTTCTCTACACTTACTAGTATGCAAGAAAGTAACTAGTAGTGCTATAACAGCACAGGGTTTCTTGCATTACTTCTACATTTGCAAATTTTGAAAATTTAGAGAGTTCAATGAAAATGATACTTTCATCATTCCTTTAAGTTTACCTTGTTCGGTCTGGTAAAAAAATAAAAACAAATAAAAAAATGGAGTGTGTTTTGAGAAAATGTTTTTATATAAATTGTATTAATTTCAAGCACAAGTTACACATAAACTACAGGTTTTTCCAACAATTGTATATGAATTTTCTTTGAAAGTTGTATATGAGCAGAGATTTTAGAACTGATTTTGTTTCAGACAAAAACCTGTATCTTCTATTTTGTAGTATTGAAATGACCATCCGAGGTCAACGCTAGCACCTAAACCATTCAGCTGATTTTCTTCAGAATCAATAATCCCTAATCAATCTGAATTAACTGACTGCTTAATTACTAGTGATTCCGGGTGCATCAATGGCTAAGGTCGTTAGTCCCATTGGAGTAGTGCAGGTTTTTCTTCAGGAGGCGGCGGTGATCTTCCCCCGCTGCATGACAAGATCTAGCGCCGCCCCACTGTCAGCTAGCGGGGTTTTCCCTAACCAAGTATCTTCCGTTAGCAGGGCACTGCCCCACCCGGGACAGACTCTAAGCTCCTGACTGGTCTTTGGGCATGTGTGATAGTGTGGTGCATGGAAGTGTTAAGTGTGTGCGAGGGGTAGGGTAGGACAAGGAAGAGGAAGGAAAGGTCACGCATGGTCCATGGCCTGTTTGTTAGGGTTCTGTTCCAGCATTTGCCTGGTATTGATTGGAAAAATCACGGAAAACTACCAATAAGAGCAGCCAGCCAGCATAATTCTCCTCCGGATACCCACTGAACTCGACCTAGCTATCTGGCTACGATCAATAATCCTGCCACTGTCAGAACTCAAACCCCAAGAACTTCCAGTCTGAATGAACTCAAGGCTTTGGGAAATTCCAAACAGATATTTTGAGGGTACTGTACATGATGTTTTAAAAACATTTTCAAATTTTTCTAAAAAATGGCACCAAATTTGTGATAAACTTTGTCTTTGGATAGCATAAAGGACACTTAAGAAAATAATGCAGGTTTCATGTTTGTTGAAACCCCACATGGTTTGAAAATTGCAGAAGTGCAATATTTTGGAGCATCTTCCGACAACTACAATATTAATGATTGAGATTTTTTCCTTATTTAAATGTTTCTTGAAAATGGGTCTTTAAATAGGTTTGTTCATTTTGTCAAAAATATGAGTAGTTTTTGTGTAATTTGGTTCAAAACATAGGCAACTAAAAAAAACTAAACCTTTTTCTCAAAAAACGCTTCTAATTTTTTCCACCGATAGGAGGAATGCATAAAAAATGTTCCCATTTTCAACAAGATTTTCTCAAAATATTTAGCAATTTTTACTTTAAACTTTTTGTACAGATACTGCTAACTGCATAAGGATTAACATGTCATAATTTTAATTTTGATGTATATTTGTATTGCATTTGATTTTCCGAAAAATACAAAAATATATATTCTTGATATATCTCTCATGTCATTGATATTTACAATTTTCTGTATACGTATAGAGTAATACATTTAGTGTACAGGAAGTTATCAGTTAATAAGTAACATTATGTTATTAGTAAGCTGTTTAAGCACGACTAGTTATACATGTGAACAAAGTTTCGCATTTTGCATTCTTACCTGAATGAGGGTGTGTGGACATGGCATTCCTGCTGGATTTGGCGGTGCTTGACCCGCAGAAAGTGCTACAGCTAGAAGTAATGATGTAAGGGCTTCCTGCGGTCGGCATGCTAGTAACAAGCAGCATCCTCGCCAATAATGACCCTGTAAATAACGAATGCTTCTTTAAAGTTCTATTTACAATAATATGCCCTAACTTTCAAAAATGAAGGGAAGTTCACTGTTGTAGGTGACTGAATGAACAAATTACTCATTTAAAAAAAAGTTACGGGACAGGTGCCTTGCGAACGTACAAATCATCTTGCGCACGTGGCGAATACTAATTATTAACACATCGAATGCGAATGATGTTCCACACTTGCTTCACGATGTTTCGCGCACGGTTCGTAATGTTTCGCACACTATTAGTTAGAATGAAAAACTTGCAGTTTTTTTTGTGGAAAACATGCACGAAAAACCAGATTTGGTGAAAGGTATTATTATTATTATTATTATTATTATTATTATTATTATTATTATTATTATTATTATTATTATTTTTTAAGCACTCACCCGAGACCATGATGGAAGTATGTGTCTCAATTTGTCGGCTACAGCAAGAGCTTCTCGGTGACGGTCCAGCAAATGTAAAGCATGGCACCGCAAGGACAGCAGAAGGGGGCTTGTTTCCATTTCTGAGTCATCTGGGGAGGAAAAATAATGTCAATAAGAATAATATGATATTTATTTATAGATATAATCTTAATTATTTCTTATTTCAGCCTGGGCGCATCCAGTGAGATCAGTTACTTATCTTAACTGTAACCTTAAAAAATCTCTAATAGAACACTTTATTTCCAAATTAGAGAATATAACGTTTTCCAATTTAATAAAGGTTACTCTAATGACAAAAAATTCGTAAATATGTCATTTTTTAATGATAAATAATTCTTGATATTATTAACATGAGTATTATTGATGGCAAAGAATTTCGTAACCGGTAACATAACGTAACGATCCGCGGATTCAAATCTGTCCTCGGTCGCAGAAATCTGGAGAGACAAGAAACCCATAAATCATGCCTTTCTTCAGAAGGGAAATAAAGAATTCCATCCCATGTCGAACGTTTACGGCATGAAAAAGAACCTCGAGCTTAAAAGTCGTGTCTGAGCAAATATAGCGTATCTCTTCCGAAGTCTTTAATTCATTAAGCACATATTTAATACGTCATTAACTCGTTAGTTCGTAGGCAGATTGCATTAAAATGGATAATTTTGGGATCGTCTAATCTTTTAAGAACAGACTTTTTACATTAAATAAGTAATATATCAATAAAAACATTAGTAAAAGTAAACATAGTAAACATATTTTGAAAAATCACACTAAGTTTCGTAAAAAAAAGAATCATAATAAAACACACAATTCTATAATATTTCCCGTTTTACTTAGAAAACTTGAATTCACATTGTACTTTTTGAGCACTAGGATTCTTAGTACAATTCTGTTCAGAAATACGTGAGTATTATTTGTAGCCACTTATTTTTTTCTTTATCGATATTTCCCTCAGCTATAAAAAATGTATGTCTGACTGTGCGACAATATACCACCCCCACTCCCCTCTGCCCCCTTCGGCACCAATGACGTGAGTATTCCCGAGAAACTCGGCTACTGAAAGGATGTCCCAATCCTTATCCAGCACTAGAACCGAGGACCTAGCACCTCCTTGGAGGCATGGTTTGTGTAGGCAAAGGTTTGCTACTGAGTTGGACCGCTCTAGAATAATAACCAGCGAATCACTCATGCTCCACTTACAAATACACATGCCATCATACTTCACAATCACACACCTACTCACACACTAGACGCGATTTTTTCAGAGAAGATATCACTTGTAATCTACACCCGCGCACAGCACGCTTATTGTCCTACCTACACTCAAGCTTTCCCTCAAGATTACTCTCAATGAAAGAGTTTAATAAAAAAATCTGCAAATGGTATGTACCCTGCTTCCACAAAGATGGCACTGCGAAGAGTATAAAATAGCAGTGTGCGCAAGGACGCTTCAGTCCGGTCCCCTGAGCGCACACTACAAACCCAGAGGACGCGTAGAAACCATCCAGAGGCCGCTGCGGTCGAGGCCTCCGAGCCCAGCGAGCGCCCGAGGGCTCCACGCGTCGTCCGCGTCTCCCTTTGGATTGATTGACTAGAGATTCCGGGCGCGTCAACTGCTAAGGTCGTTAGTCACGTAAGTGTAGTACATGCATTTATCGCAGGAGGTGGTTGTGATCTTCCCCCCTTGATGGCGAGATCATACGACGATAGTAGATCCTACGTAGGCTTGCGGGGATTTTACCCAACTAGGTATCTCCCACCAGAGTGGCACCGTCCCTGCGGGGATACCCTATTAAGTTTCCGGCTAGCCTCTTGACAAGTGTAGTAGAGTAGTCCATGCGAGAGTGTGCACGTGTGTGTATGAAAGTAAGAGGTGATAGGACAAGTAAGAGGAAGGAAAGATCGCAGGATTTACCTGATGTTGATCGGAGAAATCACGGAAAACTAGCGATCTGTTAGCGATCTAGTTAGCGAACTAACGAGCAGCTGGCCGCTATAATTCTCCTCCAGACAGCGACTGAATTGGACCTAACTATCTACTTAGTGTGGAAAATCCTGCTGTTGGTATTCGAACCGTAGGACCTCCCAGTTATAAGTACTGCAGAAACATGTATTCCTTTGGAGCCTCACTCAGTGATATGCACTGAAGTTTCTCTGGTCCTAACTTACAAAGATGCCATCAATTTTTGTTACCAATGGGTGCTTTTCGATGGGTGGTACGTTTGTTTTTCTGATGTAAGGATAAATATCGAGGTAAACATTGAGATAAAAATCGGATCTGATATGTTATTGAAATTGTTTGATGCTGTTGATCTAGTTACTTGTAAAGTTGAGTTCTCAATTTGTTTTACCAAGAGTGTGATATGAATTGACACTACTGAATTAGATAAAGAACATATTTTAGTGAATCTGTAGAAACATAGCAAGAGTACATCGGTAAAAGTACATTGTTCTCTTGTCGACGATGCCAGTCTGGAAGATTTGCGCCTCTGTTTGTGCGACAACAATCCAGAATTCTTGGACTAGAAGCTCGTATTTTCGGGACGGCTCATGCTGTCATGAAGGGATGTGCTGTGATGGAAAATGATGTTTCCTTTGATATATCAAATTTGGGGTGCAATGATATGATGTTCTTCTATTTGTTTTCATATTTTAGTACAATAGCACTAGCGTTTAAACCGAACACAAGTTCTTTCCCAAAATTTATATTCCTCAATCGATGTGGCCGATCTCTTTAATTGGAAACGATTATTTTAATTTTCGGCGTACTTTTCGAAGCCGCCAAGAGAGTTTTTAAAATTTTCCCAAAAATGGCTCAAAATTCTTCTATAATTATTTTGCCCGAACAAAGAGTGTACCACTATATGCGTATTTGCAGGTCATATTTTCTTTGAAATGTCTGAATTATGGAACATTGTAAACATTTACTTTTTTTCAACTATCCCAACCCAATCATACGGGAGAGAGAGATATTTTTCTTAAAGATATCTGTTCTTCAAAATTATATTTTTATATAAGATATTGTACAATGTTTTGAAAATAATTTCCTGTTTTCACGTAATTTGTAGTTAAAACATGGTAGTTTTCACGTAATTTGTACGTAAACAAGATTTTCTTATTTTCTCCTTCGCTTAATCTGTTGAAGAGACGCACACGCCAACATACACAAACACATTTGCCAACATATTCTCTCTCTCTCTCACCCTCCTCTCTCTCACCCTCCTCTCTCTCTCCCTCCTCTCTCTCTCCCTCCTCTCTCTCTCCCTCCTCTCTCTCCCTCCTCTCTCTCTCCCTTCTCTCCCTCCCTCCTCTCTCTCTCCCTCCACTCTCTCTCTCCCTCCACTCTCTCTCTCCCTCCTCTCTCTCTCCCTCCTCTCTCTCTCCCTCCTCTCTCTCTCCCTTCTCTCTCTCTCCCTCCTCTCTCGTTCGCTTCCCCCCTCTCTCTCTCTTACATACACACGCACACCACACATATCCTGTTTGGCGCTGCAATCCGCGTTCGGAGCGTTGTCGAAAAGCAGTGTTGCGCTTCGCGTCCGGGGCAGGACAGGGCGGGGCGGGGCGGCAAAGTGGGCCAGTGGGACAAGCCTTTATGTAACGCTGCGCCCGCCCCTTATGTAATGCAGCCCGCCTCGCGCCTCCCCGACACTGGAATACTTGCGCAGTCGCGCGGGGCGGGGCGGGGCGGGGCGGGGCGCGAATCACCGACTCCCATTCCTTCATCTCGAAACGCTCTTTGTCCGCTGAGGTTGCTCAAATCCGCATTAAACAGTGCGTGGTATAATAGAAATTGCCTGCTTGTGGTCAAGTACGGTATTGTTATTATAGATAGGGGCGGGTCCATAAAATAAATTGGGGGGAGGGAGACAATTTCTGTTCGGACGCCCCATAATTTTTTGAAGTAATTCTTTTAAATAGTTATCTTGAAATAAAAATGTACGAATATCATAATGGGAATAGTAGTTTAGAAGTGATGAGGTATATGGTATTTATTTTGACGAAATGAGTAAAATTACTAAGAAACTGTTGTCTTTGGGGAAGGTGCAAGAACCCCCCGGTACACCTGAATCCGCCGCAGTTACAATTACTTACATTTTTGGTATATTATTTAAAAGCATTATTAGGACAATCATATACGATTTAAATTTTGATGATGATGATGATGATTATTATTATTATTATTATTATTATTATTATTATTATTATTATTATTATTATTGTTGTTGTTGTTATAACAATAACAACAACGACAAAACAATAACATTTTAAATCGTATATGATGAGTTGGGTCGTCTTGGTCCTAATAATGCTTTTAAATAATGTACAAAAAATCAAGTATAACTGGTAGTTCATGAGATAAATTGTTTTGTGTGTAATCGTTTGCTTTGAGTTGCGAAACTGAAAAATACCAGAATATTCTTACGGGAAGATTTCTTTAAACAACAACTGTGAAAGATTCATCTATCTAGGCAATTATCGGGTGTTAAAAGATTAAAAATCCAATTAAAGTTACTTGGGCTTTTGTCCAAGACATAAAAAACTGGCATTTTTCGCAAGAAAACCGGGCGTTGGACTAGACAGAAACAATGCTCGGAAGGATTCAAATTTTTCAACAGAAATACTTTTTATTCCCAGACACTCAATTCATACAATAAGCTTAGGAAATATTGTTAAGTACGATTTATAAGACGCAATTGAAACTCCTCGGGAAATTGCAACTGCTGGGCCATCCCAATGAGTTCATCAAACAGATTAAAGATGAAACGAGTTGCATTTTGTATATTAGGCTAGGAAAAAATCAGAAACTGTCCATGCAACCGTCACCACTCTGCGTGTCTCGAGAACGGTGCGCAGTAGATCCCCAAAGGAACCCCGAGTTGTTTATCTATCCTCTAATCTATAAAATTAGTTGCTCGCCCTGATGGAAGCCCAGGGATCTTCACCCTCTCTCAAAAGCCAATGAATAATATTTTATAAAGTCAGCCTTTAGTAACGAAAATAATTCAATATGTCATTTGTTTGCGGTATAAATATAAACAATAAATGAACAAATAAAAATACATTTTTCATTGAGCATAAATGAAAAATTCTAAGTGAGAAAACATTAAGTCTGCTTCCACACTAAATCTCTAGTTCCCCCACCCCTCCCCTATACAAATCCTGGTTGCATCTGTGCACAAAATTATTCTAATTTGTTCCCTCTGATTCAATTTTGAAGGTTTATCTTTCTGGGTATCTCCACTTTCACTCCGTGCTAAATGCAGTATTCAATAATCTGCACAGTCTCTTAATCTATATATAATTAATCTGACCATTTATTACATTATTAACATTTAATTGCACGAGCCATTTTGTATGATAATGACCAAATTCTTTATTATAATAAATATTGTTATATTACTCGTGACCAGAACTGAATCTGTTTGATGTAAAAGGCTACTCAGAGACTTTTCGTTTGAAGTGTGAGTTCCGGCTATCTTAATTTTAAAACAATGCTTTAAAAAATGCTGAATATTCGCACGAGTCCAACAGGTACTCTTTTTTATTACAAACATTTGTATATTCTAATTTCTTGAGAGGAATTCAATTCCTTAATTTAAAAGGACCAGATGGTTTAAATAAACGAAACTAGCTGATTATCTAGCGTTGTCCCGACAATTTATTGATCACAGTAATCTATCATACTGAACTTGGCTGTGTCCATACGTCCGTTTTCATTTAAGGTAAATGCAACATCTTGCGACAGGTCTCTCACGTCACCACCCAACAACCGACCACGCCCTAAAGCAATACTGGTTGCTGTTATTGCAAAAATATTAATTGATCCATTCTATACGAGTTAATTTCTAGATATACTTTGAATTCGCTTTGAATTTGAACAATATCCCTAATGCATTTGGTATCCACAGTTTATATATATAAATATATAGATATAGATATAATATAGGCATACGGATCATTGTTTTACGTGTGTGATTATCCTGCTGAAGGGTTAGATTAGAGTACTGTGCTTAAATAATAAACTGAATGAATAATAAATTTAGGCGGCTCTCAAGGACATTTTTAGGGTCTGCTCGCTACTTGCTCCTATCTCACATTTTCTGGACACTAGCAGCAATCGTCTATTCAAGAGGCTGCGCCTTGGGAGGCAAGTATGAGATGGTTCCTATAGAGTAGAGTCTGAAGTGAAGGGAAGTGAACCGCCACTTATTTTCACTACACTATCCAGGAGGAATTAACCCAAATGTAGATGTTACTACAATATCCCTATTTGACACTTTTCAGCAAAGGTTTCTCTTTGTGTCAAGCGTTGCATTCAAGCAATACATCTAACAGAACCAGATTAAACTAGTGACCCCGCGCCGCCACGAGCGCCGAACTAAAAGGGTGCCAAACGCCAGGGGTTTGTTTAAATTAGTAAAAGGTGCAACACATTCGTTATCAACCAAATCACAAAAAAATAATACAAGCGCTTGACAGACCATTACGATGATTAAGATTCCCATTGAAGGTACGTTATAGGACAGGAAACCCAGAAAGGCAAGACTTTGTGCATTTGGCACCACCGCACCAGGTGATAGTTGTGAATACTAAAGAAAAATCTCCCAGTTTGTAGAAGCAAAACATATATGAATTAAATTGTAAGAACACTTGTGTTTGTTTTATTCTTTAAAGAAATGCATAAGTTCTTTCACTATACCTATAGATTTCAAAACTTCTTTTATGCATATGTTACATTAAAAACAAGATTAAGTCAATGTTAATGTAAACCATTCTTATTATAAGCAATTTTTGAGGGGGTGACAAGTTTTAGCATCTCAAACGCATGCTTCTATATATTTAAGTCTGCCCCTGTGTGTACTTTGTTCTTGCATTCGTCATGTGTTTAAGGAAATTATCTATATTTAAACTTTGCAGTAACATAAGTTTATCGCTTTATCCTTTTCGCTGAGAATAGCGCGTGCGTATCGTTTTTACTATAAGCCAATTTCTTACAGATAACGACTTATTTTCCTAAGGGGCAGTTTATAATAAGCTTGTATTAGGGTAGCTGAAAACACCTTGCGTCCAAACACAGTAGTATAGAAAGCCAAGTGATGAAAAATGGAATCCAACTTTTTAAACAAATTGCCGAACTAAAGAACCAACGGAATATTTTGACTCCCGCTGAGTTATTATGTCAGTTTGATGATATAACTAATAAGTGAATGAATGGTTCCCAAATTTTTATTTTATTTTATCTTTTCTTAGCGTATTTTGAAAATCTCTTTTACAGAACTTACTAAATATTCATGAATATCATAAATACACATTTATTAGATAAACAGTAAGATTTAGAATCGAGATGTACTTAATTTTATCAAGTTTCGCACCTTCAAATACCATTGTAACCATTGAAGTATAAATTTTGTTTCCAGAATATGCATTGTATGAAACTGATCTGACAAATCAAGTTTTGAGCTAACGAATAAATAATGCTGAGAAATTAAAATCACATAACAAAGCTTCATAACACTCCTGTGTTGCAAGCAAATAGACTAACTCGGTGATAACATACAAAGAACCCAGTCCGTATTACGCAGTGAATACGTAAGAACGGCGTAAGGGTTACGCAACGATAATGTGAAAACTCCGCGCCAGCCAATACGGCTGTGGGCGGCGGGGCTTTCGCGAGACTGACAATGCACGCGGCTAAGCCAAGGTTCCAACTCTAAGGGGCTCCTCTGCCGCTCAACACACACACTTCAAGGCGTGATATGAAAATTGTAGTTATGCTAATCCGAAACTGACTGTATAAATCTAAAACTAAACAATAAAAGACGCGCACAATTTAGTTACAGTAATATATTACGATATAAAAATGGAATTGGTCTGGACTCATATTGAGAGACTATTCAGTGAAAATGGAAATTGAAGGAAAATAGAAGAAACAGCATTTTACAGAATTATCCGGTACTATAATTAGAACACCAAGCTCCCATCCACAAGAGCACTGAAGTTGAGTCACCATCAATTAGACTGCCTCAAAGGTCAATTCGAGATTCTTTCTTTTCAACTTCAGTATGGTCCTGTTGAAAATGGTTATGTAAAGACCATTCTAACGCTCTACGGGCGTACGAGTTATGTAGCAACACGATGTGGACAGAACGAAACAAACCGTCAATCAAAGCTCTATGGGGAATTCACAAACTTTCGACCAGATATAGAATCATTTACAGAACAAAATAAGGGTCAGATATTGTTGAAAATTAGAAAATAATTATAACGGTTCAAGAACAGAACGGTATTATAGACAGAATACTTCAAAGATACTACGAGAAAAATCACAATATATTTTTGTATCAGATCCCTGATGGTGATAATAACGATGATCGAGAAGAGCATGCGGAAGGGTGAGGTCCACAATTATGAATAAACCAGCTAAAGACATCAAGTGTTAGCATAAATAAATAACGAGGGTTTGGAAAGAAATATTCTACTATATTACTGGAGTAGATACACACCTTCGCAAACCACTACCAGAAATGCAATCCAGTGAGACAACTTTTCAACATATTTAAATAGCCAATATACTTAATAATACAATATACTTAAATTCAAAATTACACCAGTAGAATGTGTTCAGCGTCATGTATACTGCGCCGCAAAAACTACCCTATCAGATCAAAATATTATCTACCAGCCGCAAAAAAAAAAAAAAAAAAAAAAAAAAAAAAAAAAAAAAAAAAAAAACCAACTTTAGATGGAAATTACGTATTGAAATTAATAAAACAAGGCAATTTAGGAGTGGCACAGCAATGCTGCAGGTATGAACGGAGAAACCTGATGAGGGTAAAGAAGAGCAGAGACAGTGTTCCGCATATTACTAAGTCATAAAATCAATTCAAATGGTGTTGATTTTTAAGGATAGCAAGAGAAACGTGTCAATACCCTGAAATAGAAAATTGGAGCCCTTTGTAATACATTGAAGAGCTATAATATTTTATACATACGACAACTAGAGAACAGAAAATACAGTTTCAACCAAAAACAGTTCTATAATGGGTTTGTAAAAACACCTTCCACAGGATATCATCTACCGCTAAATAAAAATGAGTTTTAGGTGAGTACGTATATGCAGTAAAAACACTGAACACAATACTGAAGAAACTACGATTTAAAATCAAATACAATATGTAACTCAGACACGGAAAATCAACACTTGACGAAAAAAGTAAAATCATGAAGAGACTAGACAACTGAAAGCCCTTGGACCATACAGAAGTCATAACCTCGATTAAAATACCTCCCTGCAGTACGTGCACCGCTATAATAAACAACTTGCCAAAAATCCTTCCTATCACCCACCTTCATTAATCTAGGAACCATAAGACTGTTTTGGGACCGAAGGCAGTATAGACGAATTACAAGTCTAAATACAATACACATTTTACTAGTGGAATATAAATAGTACCGTCTTTAACTTCTCAAGATATATTACACACACACACACACACACACACACAAACAAACATATAGGCCATCCCATCCCGGCAGTTCTTGACTAAAGAGCTCGTTTCCCACCCTGCGAACCCAGGTTCGATTCTCGAAGGGGGCAAAATTAATTGTTGTATTCCAGTTCATAAACTGGTAGATAAAGTCAAAGCTTCTCGCAAGTAGAAAATGCCAAGAACACAAATTTACACAAAAGTAAAAACACACTAATTTTACACAATTCTACTCCTTTTCTGGTGTATTTTTCTTTCTGAACAATATTAATTTCTTTTGTAAATATAGAACAACTTATGTTTCTGGAGTGTTTATATGCTTCTGCTATGCAAATTGTTGCCTAGAAAGCATTTTTTCAAGCCAACTTTTCGGTGATTATTACGGCTTAGCATTGGGAAAATCCACGTAGTTTTTTAGACAAAATATGCATAAAATTGTCTTAACTGCTTATTTTCGAAGTTTCGTTGTTTCCTCCCGGACATACTGTATATGACTTGACCAAAATGTGTATGTTGCAATCATGACACACAACGCCTTCGACGTTTGCCTATTGTAGGCAAATTGCCTACCATCGCCATCGTACAAATCTCTTCAGCCCGAGACGGGCATTGTTTATTTCATAAATGCCATCGTTAACGGCGATCGAGCCTGCCGGCGGCAGGGAGATCGCGTCTTTGAGATGGAAATATGTTCGGCATGTTAAATATGAGCGAGGTGGTAGCGCGTATGAGGATCTGGTACGTACGTCCGCTCTGGTTTCTATGACCATTTCCTGGCGAATGCTGGAGCTGCACTCTTTCAATGGGCCAGTGACCGTGCAAAATTTCTCCTTCCCGTTCCCTCCTCTTCAAATCATTCTTCCCACTCCGAACGTTTGATTGATTGATTGATTATTTTCTGTTTCAAAGAGGATCAAATGCAATGGTCATTAGTCCCGTAAGTGTAAGGTACGTTATATCCCGGTAGATGGCGATAACAGGTACGTGAGATCCTTATTTATTGGTAACTGAATGTGCAATCTGTGCGTAATCTGTGTGCGTACTTGAACGGGCTCCCTGCGCCCAGGCCAGGCACCAGAGGTAGGTGCCCGAGCAGGACATAGGGGCCAAAGGGCCAATTTGGCGTAATATTCTTGGTGCCGGGAGGGGCGTGTTCCCAGGAGAGCAATAGTTACCGCGGGTGGTCCTGAACGCATTCTTAAGCGCCGATAGATGGTAGCTCGAAAGGGGATGCGACAGAACCGAGAAGGTAGCTCCGACACAAAAGAAGGGGGAACTAACGAGAAGACGGTGGCATTTTGTAGGGCGAGTAGTTAAATCTTATTCGTTTTAATACTTTTATTTGTATTAATTCATGTATTTATATGCGCAATAAACACACTAGATTTGTCGATAATTTCCAAACCACGAGTTAAAATTTCAAGTGCAGTTGTCTCTCAGAAGAAACTAGAGGCAGAAAAGTGATCTCACTCAACCCACATTCGTCAGGCGGGCGTTCTCGACAGATACACTGCAAAAAGCCATTTTCGTATGCTGACACAGAAGGCGACGCGCAGATGTTTCTTAGCGCTGTATTCTAGCCACCCATTTTTTCTCTGCCACTGAAGATACGCTTTTGTCAAGTGTATATTTTATACAGCATAAATAGATCTATGTTGATGTGTGAGGCGTAAGATCAACATTGACTTTTAGAACATAAAAAAAAACTAAAACGAGAACTATATTGCGACGTCGTCTTCGATTATTACGTATTAAGTTCGAGATATTAAGTTTTGAGATAAAGGTAATGGGTTTAACCATATTTAAAAACATTTTGTAAATGAACAACATGCCGTATTTGTGTGCTTACTATCCAAGTATCTGCTTCGTGCGTAACTTCTGATACCCCTGTTCCGTTATCATGACTGTGCCTTCTAGAGCAGGGGCCCCGCGAGAAGCACCCACGCGTACATGATGGCGACGTTTTTCCCGCGGAAACCGGAGAACCGTTTTGGGACCGCAGGGCAACAACGCGCGCGCGCCTCTCGCGGCCAAACTTTGCAACTAAGTTGCCGCCGCCGCCGCTGCCGGGGGCGGCACTACGTCCGCACTATGGACAGCAACGAGAAGAAAAGGCCAAAAAGGGAAAGAAACGACCATCTCGATTTTGCGATCACATCCATTCACTTTTTTCCATGGAAACGATTTTTTCCGATTTTTTTCGATTTTCTTTTCTTTTTGGACACTTGCACATATTTCCTCTTTTAGGTGGTCTCTTCACCGCGCAATTAGCGGCCAGTTTCATTTTGTATATCATTGTTCGACAACGTGTTTTGCTGGATCACATTTCACAAGGGTTAGTCATGCATGGAACAGAACCGTTTTTTAAGTATTGGAATTGGTTAATATCAATAAAGGATTACGCATCATATCCCTTTGACTAATCCATAAAAGAGGGAAATTCAGAATAGTTCAATGACATTTCAAATATAAACAATTTTTTTAAATGACAATTCTGAATAAATTATCACAATTTTCTAGGACCCAATTCATTATTAACAAAAATAACCTGTCGGCTTGAAATTTTCAAACAATATTTTCTCAAAAAAGGCTAAAAACTTTTGATTATACTTTTCGTTCGGATAGTGATAAGTGGACTCAATATGCTGCACCGGCATTCGCCTGGTGTTGACAGGAGAAAACATAGATAACTTCCGATCAAAGCAGCCGATCACATTAATTCTTTTCCACACAGTGACTGAATTCATTCTAGCTTCTGTAGGTAGTGTCGATAATCCTTTTACCGTCTCGTGAAATTACATTTACGTATTGGATGTTAGAACATGGCAGGTATATACTGGGAAATTGAAGATGTGATTGTATTTTATTTTAATATTAAAATATTTGTGTACATTCCGTGTGTAACATACGATTATTGTAAAGCTCAATGAAGGCAGCAGTCTTTTAAATCGCTTTAGAAAGGCGATCCACATCACAGACACTTCTGACAATACTCTTATATTGCAGCAATTAAAAAGAGTATCTTATTCCACCATGGGCAATGCTGTCTGATTTTCTTCACGCCAAAACAATAAAAATAAGTATTTCATTGTTCTGGTGTTTGAATTATTTGATTCACATTAATAAATAATTTACAATTAGTGCAATGGAGGTAGAAGTTTCAGTAGTTATCTGTTATATGTTTTAATGTTAATTATTTTTACACCTATTATTTACTACATAAAAATAAAACCTATAAAATTATAATACACGAATAGAAAATTCATGATTCTATATCCTTAGTCTCTAGAAACTCAAGACTTGTTAATGGTTGTAATGAAATTGAACACCAACCTACATTTTATTTCGTGCCATGATTTAACTAAAGGTGTTTTCAGATGATTGCGTTTTGCAATCCCTCCACACGCGTATGTTCTGTCTGCCTGCCTTTATTTTTTTAGCATACAATTCGAAATGACGTCTCTCACTCAATATAATTTTGAATGCATTTGTAGTTCTGCCAGTGTTATTTGGCTTTATTAATAAAAAATGGAATTACTTGTATTCTACTTGTAAGGAACAAAATCAATAATGAAATTCAGTAAAAATATTTCAGCTACTAACCGATTTCTTTCGCACATGACTGTTTAAATCTACTCTACAGTACTGCAAAATCTTATTTTTAATTTTATTAATTTATTTTGAGTAATGGTGAAGGTTTTGGCATTTCGAGAACACAAATTAGTTTTGATGTTGGGTTTGGTTGTGCTTAATATATGAATTAAAATGTGTTCTGATACATTTTACTCATATCTGGCTACAATACTTATTAAGGTGTATTGGGTATCCAATTATTCAAATTTTCCCCCTTTTATACCAAGATAAAAGTCAGTTTTTAACTAAAATATATGTCATTGTTGGGGATACCTCTAAATTTACTTTCTCTCTACTGCATATTTGTTCATGAGTTTCAGTTTTGAAATATTGTTTGGGTATTTACTCGCATACTATTTCATTACATCTCACTTCTCAACCAAATTTTAAATTAAATAATTAATATAAATAAATGAATTACTCATCTGTTTTTAGTCACCGACTATCGGATAATGATAAAAAGGCAAACATCGATTACATCTCTCCATTAGCCTCATTGAAATTGTGACAGCTGAGCACTTCTGTGTGGGCAGTTGGCACTAGTCGAGGGAGAGGGATTGGGGGCAGGAGCTTCTCTCGATGTAAAGGACCCCAAGGACCTCAAAGAATCCCAAGAACACCTAAGACCTAAAGAAGAACCCAAGAGCGTTCACTGACATGTGGATCATTACAACTTATTTAATTTTCGTGAAAATCGACACTACGAATATAACGTATCCTCGTGGAAACCTAAACCTACTGTAAGAATGCTTTACCTCACGGAACTATCACGAGTGGATAAAGTCTACAAATGCTTGCTTGCATGTATGTGTCTAGGGTGGCAGGGGGAAAAGAGCCATCGTTGACGTGTTACACGTTTGGGCCTCTAGCTTAGGGATCGCCAATGATCAGTGGCGCAGCAAGATTTTATTCGAATGTAATCCCCAAATAGTTGAATTTTAGCTTGAATACCAAAAACATTCTAAAAAATATAGGTTTTTTGTAAGTTACTTGAAAAAACACCACAATTTAATAATTATTATTTCGTGGTTCTGTCAAGTCGTGAAAATGGAATATATTATCATAACAAAAAATAATATATTTTTAAGATTCATCAAAATACAATGGAAATAAAAATGTTAATATTGTTTGACATTTAAAGCTTGAATGTCCATGATGTGAATGAAAAAGGGGAGGTCAAGGAAAAGAGTCAACCGTGTGGTAAGATTAATTGAAATCAACACTGCTGTCGGCTGATGTGGCTCGAGGCAACGGCTCTTGCCGTTGCAGCGTCTCTCCGGAGGGTCTCAGGGCTTGAGTTCCGACAGTGGAGAATTTTACACATCATAGCTAGATAGCTAGATCGAATTCAGACAGGGCCCGGAGGAGAACTGTAACAGCCACTCACTCTGATTGGCAAATTCCTGTATTTTCTCCGATCAATGCCAGACGAATGCAGGAGCAGTACCCTAATGGTCGGATCACATTTCACGCATGATCCTTCCTTATTCTTATCCCTTCCTCTCCCTCTATATATACACTCATACACACACACACTTACGTGCACTGCACTAACACACATGTTTGAAGGACAATCGGGAGCTGAGCTTGTTTCGGTTGAGCGAGACACCTAGAGGAGGAAAATTCCGTAAGACAACATACAGAACGCCGCTAGATTTCACGTTCCAGCGGAGGAGGAATACGGCAACACGACTCTAATACATCCTACACTCACGTCAATAACGGCCAAAGTAGTTTAAGCGCCCGTAAACACTAATCAGTAACTCACCCCAGCACTGTCGCACAACACCACAATAGTTTCCCTCTTCCAAACTCTAGATGCCGTTGCCTACAATGCGGGGATGAAATCCTTTATTTCTTTTGAAAAATACGTTCATAAAGACGTTGTTTAACTACTAACATCAGAAGTAGCTCAACTGATGTAAACAGAGCGAGCTTATCCTATGTTTAAATAAGAGTCAATTGCCACGTAGGGATTTGGTTAGGCTTTTATTATCACTAAATTCGAAAACGTACAGGAACTGGAGAAAACACTTTGCAGCCTCCGGTCATGTGGGAGCTATCTGTGGTATTAGTTACTCATGAACTCGAAAACCGCCAAAAACAATGAAACAGGTTCGATTCTGAGAGGAAAAATGCAAATATCTGGTTGTGTTATATCGCCAATTCTCGAACTGAGGACATTGACTCAATTCCCATACTCGGAGTGACGTTGCTTAAGACACAGCTGTCGTCATGCCATATCAAGTCTCCAAGGAAGAGGTCGCCCGCCATTAAATATTTGCTATTCATGCCTTGTAACAATGCAACGGTGTTGACACACTTGGAATGTAAACAGCTGATGTACTGTACGAAATATACTATTTGTCAGTCGTATATATGTTATTGGAGTATATGTGAATAATGTTTTTGTTAAAATATTAAATTTATATTGTATTTAATACTTTTTTTAGCAGGCTGTGTCCTGGAAAACCATTTTATACGGTTGTGTTTAGCTACATTTAAAAATGATTGTAATTTGGAAAGCTAATATAAAAGTATTTAATGAGACATTACGAGTTTCTTTATTAATTTAATATTTCGAAAAATGAATTAAATTCTAAACTGGGGCGGATGAGGAATCGAATCTGAACATTGATCTGAGCGGAAGTTCGTTATAAGAGAGAGGAGTTTCATAAAGCTGTTTCGTGACGGTATTTTTTGAATATCAATTAATTGAACGGTTTCAATCCGTCACCTTGTCCATCTTTGACAAAGGCGTGTGGTAGACCCCGGAACCTTTGATGAGGTACGTTTACAGTGTACTTCTATTTTGTGAGCAATTAAATAATGATTTCTACTTATCTTTTGATTGCGCGCGTCATTAGCTCCGTATCCGAGCCTCATTTAGCTCTAACATTCAGAGACGCGTTCCATAGCTCTTTAAACACACCGAGAGGTTTTATTGCTGCAGCTTTATGGCTAGATATAACACAGTGGCTGTAGCTTATAAAAGTTTTTTTTTATAACTACACACTCCTTCGACTATATTAAATGTCTTTTAAAACGTCGCGACGAATCCACGTTCGTTGGTAGTGACACGAAAAAATGCTATCCTCACTACATTAAAACTGTCTTTGTAAGTATACTAGGATTTATTAAACAGTGAACTTGACGTAAATCATCTGTTCACAGTTTCATCCAATCGGGAGCTTAAACGTCCCCACAGTGACGTCACTGAAGCGAATTTAAGCTTGCAATTGGATTAAACCGCAACAGCTGATTTACGTCAAGTGGGCGAATAAATAAATCGTACTATAACTAGGAGTGTGCGCTAGCAATACGTTGCTTTTGGCATATTCACCGGAATTCATTGATTCTTTTTACTTTCTCTTATATTCACGTATAAACGGAGTAATATGCGTAGCATAGAGAAAGTAATGTGATGCTGCGGAAAATCGTTTTCGAGATTTCAACGTAATACACGTTTTCGGCTTCTCTGATACGGAAAAAGTGTTCTTTTTTAAACGCCCGTCTGTCCGTTCGTTTTTCTGTCCGTTTATCTATGAACAACACTATTTATGAACTATTCGGGGGACTTTTTTCCAAAATGGACATTCTCCGGTCGATCTGACTCGACTCAAAGCGCTGCGATTTTGAAAAACATTCTTTAAATTTTGGGAGTAGTTTACAAGAAGCCCCTGGGAAAATTTTTAAATTGTCTCAAAAAAAGCTCGAATTTTTTTCTTTAAAGTTTGTGGACAAAATACACTTATAAAGATGGAATAGGTCTGACTTTCCCTGATAACTTTAAATTTTCGGAAATTGTAAAAGTTTGAACTTTTTTTGGTGTCTTCCTACAACTACTAATTTGGTAACCGAGATTTTTCCTTCCAATGAAATTGGTTCTCAAAAATTAGTTCTTTCATTAGGTCATGTACTCTTGTTTGTTAAAAATTTTAATAATTTTCCATGCAATATTGGGTAACATTGTGCAATATGAGAAATATCAAAAACAAGACTTTCTCAAAAATAGCTCGAAATTTTTTTCTTTAAAATTTTGGTAGGGAGAGTTCCAAATGGACTAAACAATATGAGATCAATTTCACTGGAATGTATTCTTTTTATTTTTAAAAATACACAGATGTAATTTTTTTAACTATTCTTCATGTAGTTAATATTTATATTACCAGCGATTTGTATGCGTTATTGCATTTTACTGTCAATGTGCTTTAAATGATTTCCAATGAACTATTTCTGAACTCAAAAGTCTTTTTGTGAAAAAGTGTCAAGTTTTCCATTTATAGAAATTATATTTTCTCAAAAACGGCTCAAAATTTTTCAACAAAAAGGGTCATACAGAACGAAGTTTTTCTTTTCTTTCATATTCTTAAAGTCATATATCAGGTCTACCGTTAGGAAATGGAACATTTTTTAAAATTGAAAGAGCGGCGATAGATTGCAGCTGACAAAAGGGTACGAGTGAACCGTAAAGCTAATTCAGAATCAAAAAATTAGTGAATTAATAAGTTACTTTAACTTGTACTTTATGTTTTATGGACTTACTTATTATTTAATATTAAATTATTTAGCTTGAATATAAAAACTTGCAAAAAATTGAAACATCAACTTGTTAATTCCCTTTGTTTTAGGAACTATGAATGATTTTCTTCTTTTATTTTCGAAAATGGCAGACTTTTTTTTATTATGACGTTTTTATTTAGTTTCTTCCTCTTTTCAAATTATGCTTTTCAGGGAGTTGAACAAAGCAAAGAATATCGTTGTTATTTATCCTAAGTTTCTTTTTCTAACTGTGACTTTGTAATGAATAGTTAAATTCAATATTCGCACTGAATAGTGATTGTATTCTTCTAGAATTTGCAAACCTCCCTCATTGCTTCGAGGCTTAATACTAACCCTCAAGAAATACCTTCTAATTGGAATTTTTTATTTTACGAATAGAGAATAAGCAGAACTTTTATATCGCAACATCCCAATGTTATTTATTTTTCGACGTGCTTTCTTCCTGCACGAAACTTTAAGAACTTTCCGAGCCATTTCATCAATACTGATTTTCCCAGCCATATTGATTCTTGTGACTTGGATGTTTACTTCATAACTTCATTTAATTGTAGATCTTTTAATGACGTCATAGACTTTAAAAGTATGTGTAATTGTTCAGTAATAACAAAGAAGAGGAAAATGTTCGGTGTGCTACACATTCACACTAGTTTTAAATTGTTCAATATTTGAAGGATGTACGCGAGCCTAAAATTATTTTTAGGAAAGTGTGAATGCATGCTTGTTTTTGAATTAGCTGATTTATCAAGGTTGAAAGTGACAGTACATGGAAGAAATTAGAGTTTTTTTTTTATCAATGTTTAGTGATTAATATTAAAGAAAAGTTATTTCATGGGCTTAGTTACTCCTTAATACAAACAATAATTCGATTATTGAATCTAGTGATAAATCGAAGGATTTTACTATTGATAATGAGTCAATGTAGTTTTAAATGTTTTTAGCAAAAACTATTTTCAACAGGTTTGTAGTAATTGAATGAAACACGATGCTGACTTATGGAAGACAGAAAAAGCATACGTTAATGTAGAGCAAATTATTTACTTACATATACAAGATTATTTTTCATACAGAGGTTAGATTTGTAATTAATAGAATAGAATAGCAGGGCATAGAATTTACTTATTTTAGTTCAACACTTGTTTGTAAAACTGTGTACATGTGGTTCACATTCATTCACAGTCTCTTATCTAAAAATACATGAGATAATTCTCTGCTATTACGGAAGGAAGCCATGTAAAATGCTATTTTCTATTTTTAGCTGTGGATGTAAAAATGATCGATGCAGACTAAATATTTTACATTGAATTTTTGTGAGTTGGTCGTGATTCTCTGGGCTTTTGACGAATTTATCAAGTTTACTAGATCAACTTGCAGATAGGATATTGGTTATGAAATATTTTGTCAGAAAAATAACAAAACCTTTTTTGCAATTGATTTCTAGGCTTTAGAGCATGAACAATATCTAATGGTTCCATTTACTGACTGAGAATGCCGGCTACAAATAACTTCCTTTTTATTCATTTCCTGGGATTCCTTCTTAAAAATGTGAGTCAAATGTGAACGTAGTGGTTATATATTTGGAATTATGTAGTGCGCTACGTTATGTATTCAGTATTGCGTTTACATTATTCAAGTATATTTAAATTCTATTTAAGTCAAGACTATGCGAAGTTTGCGTATACAGAATTGAAAATTGATATAAGCAACAACAATGCAACCCTATTTGTGCATTACGTAAGAGGATGTTCGGAAAGGAATAGAGGATTACAGAGAGATATTTTTGTTCTTTATCTTCCGAAGAGATATTTGCTTAAATTGAATTTCGTTTTAGCGATACCTCTTATAATACGGATCAACTATTACGACGAAGGTCTCTGGTCCCCTGATTATGTTAATTCCGGTAATATGTTCAAATGGGCATTATTGAGTTGAACGATACCCCACATTGATTTCGCAATCTCTTTGAAACGTGTTTAGACAAGGAATTTTGCTTTGGAGAAAACATTGTATGCAAAAGGCCTACGCGCTACTTGAAATAGAAGTAGTAATTCCTATTTAAAAAAAAGAGTTTGCCGGTATTAACCCAACACGACAATCAAACAATTATCAATTCATAATAGCGTGCATTTCTGTGCACCAGATATCGGTTCTATCATTATTAATTATCTGGCTTGTACTCTGCAGACTAGTACAATGTAATATGGTAATAAAATAATAATATTCACACAAATCATTCTGAAACACACGTAAGTTTCCTTTTCACACAACAATCAAGTGCAAAGCGATATGAGAATTGCAATAAAGTCCAATGCCAGTTTCATACATTTTACGAGTAGAACCAATCGGCAGCAATAGTTTTATCGAATATTCGATACTTCCGCGTAACTAGCTTATTATCATGTGACACTGATAACATATGAACATAACCTGAAAGATAAATTATGCTATATCTTTTGATAATCTAATTTATCTACACAGGATTATCTTCGAAACATTTTATTCATCGAACTGTTAATAAAAATGCTATTAATGTAATTTTCCCCCTTTCTCGCATTTCCATTGATGGGACGAGTCATAATGTGTGAAGCGGCATAGAGTCAATCCTTTCCTTTCAGCGCTGACTGAATATTCTACGCAAAGTGAGTAGCGTACCGCCTATTTAATTACATATTAATATTTGTAAGCAGGATGTTTCAATTGTATAGATACTACTTTAATTCAATAACAATGACCTACCATGCAACTCGTCTTACTTACAGACAGAATTTAAGGGTTGGAAAGAAGGATTGTGAATTGTAAATATTCTCGAATTGAAATGGCAGTACAGGACCCTGAACTGATCATAAAATAATAATAATAATAATAATAATAATAATAATAATAATAATAATAATTTGCGCAAAGCTTTGTAGAAGCATAGACAGTCCCTAGAACTGCTCCTTAGGAAGCTCGTTGCAACCTGGAGTAGATTTTGTGTTCAACCGACTCGTAGCATCTTTAGTCGTGAAACTGAGGATTAATAATATTAATACTTTACTATTCACCATCTAATAATAATGGAATGCTAGTTTTGAGAGCAAACGCTTCATTTAAAGGGATGGAATCTTCGGACGGGACGAATAGTAAAACTAGCTAGATCCGTTACAACTTGCCGCACTTTGTCATTGTATAAAAAGTAAAAACAACTTCACACTAGAACCCAATTTCGAACCGCCAGACATTTTATATATATATCTTATGCCTGGAACTATGCGTGGGTCACATATTGCCAAACATTAATAAACGAACAATTACTTCTAGTCGAGAAATTACCACAACAAAATAGCGAATTTCATTTCAAATCGCAATGGAGCGTGCGTTCGTGCCGTGGAACACGTGGGAGGGTGAAGCGGGGCGCAGTGAAGCGTAGCGGAGAACAAAGAGAGAGCACTCGCCGGCTTAAGCTGCATCAGCACGAAAGGTTCCAAATTAGCACCTTTTAATGCGATTCCAATTCTAGCAAGTCGGGACATACCTAGCATGAATACGTTTGATGTACAGGTGACGATGATATGATTTGAATTCTGATGAAGCAACGGTGGAATCAGAGACAGGAATGAGGCATGGGGCACTAAATTATTGATTGTGTGCGTGTGTACGCGGGGTCGACTTCCAAGGAGTCCCCTCTAGTAAACAAGTATTGGAAGATGCGAGAGAACGTTGCTCTCGGGGGTGGCGCCCACGATGCTACGGGAGAACCTGCTTTGTGCACCACGAATTGCTCGCTGGATTGGGAGGCATTTGAATACCCGAGAGTGCAAACAGAGGTCTGAGGGTAGAGCATGTGGGCGCGCGGTAGTAATGCGTCATCAATAACAAAACATTGGCGTTAATAAACGTCGTTGTTCAAAATTAAACTATTGATATGAGAAACCATAGATGATTTTAATCATCGATGATTTTAAGTGGCTTAGTAACTTATTTCATTAGATTCGGGCGCAAGAATTTGTTTTCACAGTAGCCGTGATTGTTAATTTAAAATTAATTATTTAACTGAAAACAAAGTTAAAATAATAAGAACAAAGGATGCTGGAAGAAGATGATATTAACAGCGATCGTTTGGTTCGAACACACAAACTGAAGGTGGTTTCAATTTTTTAACGTTTACGAAATTGTCATTACGGGAATTTTTCTTCCACAAACAAATCATCGAAAACGTAAAAACTTCGAGCACAAAACACTGACGTTAAAAAACGATATTGACAGTAATATTTCGAGGTTTAAAACGCTAATGTTTCTAGAACAACATGAAAACATAAAAACATCGTCTACAATGTGTGGACACAGCCATCGCTGCCGCATCCCTGGCGGGTGGCGGTTGCGAACAAAGAGCACTCACCGTCGGCGACGAAGGCGCTGAGCGCGGCTGCATCGCCCTGCGCCACCACTTCCTGCGCGGCGGCCTCCTTGGGCCAGCAGGCGGCGTGCGCGGCGCGTAGCAGCACGGAGGGCGGGCGACGCGCGGGTGGCGCGGGCGACGACGGTGCGGGCGACGACGGCGCCGGCGCGGGCGGGCAGCGCGGGCAGGGCCAGCAGCCGGCGCACAGCGCGAATGCCCGCACGCCGCTGTCCACGGCTGCGCGGAAGGGGTCGGCACCGCGCGCAGGTGAGGGGGGCCACTGCTCTGTCACGCCCGCTCCCGCGCCCGCGCCCGCTGCCGCCTCGCACAGCACGGCGCAGCCGCGCCGCGCTCCGCCGCGCCCGCAGCCCTTGGTCCCGGGGGTGGCGGCGGCGGGGGCGGGCCCAAGCGCGGGGTGGGCGCGGCGGCGCGGCGAGGGCACGGGCGCGGGGCGGCGGACCAGGCTGGCCCGGGGTCCACAGCAGCCGGCGTTTTCGCCGTCGGCGGCTCCGTGGCGGCGTGTGTG
>BOPP01000119.1:2587273-2597275 GCA_017312745.1 Gryllus bimaculatus | reverse complement strand
ACACGCACCACGCACTCGTCGCACACGGGGAGTCGCCGATCGGCCGGTCGGCGCACGCACTGTTAGGCCATGGAGCCTTTGTTCTCGCGGGTCACGTGACGCGCACGCACACTCGACGGCACCCGCTCCACCGGAGTCGACGCCTGCGATCCTGAGTCGCGCTGCGTCGATCGAAGAGGGCGCGTGGGTGGCGGCGCGGGTACGAAGTCCTCCCGTCCGTGGCTGCGTCCGCTGTGGCCGGGCGGCGCGAGCAGACTGGCTGACGACCGCGGCCACCGCTGCCTCGCTCGCGCGCCTCGCCTCCCGCCCGCCCCGCGCCTCCCTTACGTAACGCGCGCCGCTCAATAGGCGTCGTGGCGCGGCGCGGCGGGCAGTGCGGCGGGCGGCGCGGCGGTGGCGGCGGCGGGTCACGTGGGACGCAGCCCTCCGGCGCGGAGCCTCCGCCTCCGATCGCAGGTCCTCGCGCCCTGCCCTGCCCTGCCCAGGCCCGGACCCCCGTGCGGTCAACAGCCCCGGCAGCAGAGGCTGCGCTCCGCCGGCGCACGACGGCCCCAGCCAGCTGCAGCGGCCAGAGGCAAAATTAACAGTTTCGTAACTTGCATTTAAGTATTTTCTCCTTACTAAGTTTTATTCATTTACAAAATAAAAATATTGATACCAAATTCATTTTAATAACAACCATTTTAATAAAATAGGAATTCAAGTTAATAACAATCGTATCAACATTAAATGTACATCATGTTACTCATTATTTCAACAAAAAATAAGTTTTATACAACATTTATAAAATTACGAAAAATACATTTAAAAAATGTCTTGTAAACACTCGGTGTTTGTATCACAATTCAAGACTAGCCAACTTCCCTGCTAGAAAAGTACAGAAAAATACTTTCGTAGACACGTGATAAAATTGTAAGAAATTTTACATCGAGCAAAAAATTCTGTATTTTTCTTTTTCGATCGCTTTCCTCTGCCGCTGCTGTAGGCCAGCCCTGCCCGCAAGCGGCGCTCCCCCGCCCCCTCTTCACGTCCGACGCTGGGCGCGGCGAGGCGCGACCAGAGAAGCGGCGCGCGGGTGCGCCTCCCGTAGACGCGCGCCACATGCAGCAAGGCGAGACAGAACCACAATCTGGATCCCTGCCGCCTTCGAGCTTTTTCATTTGTTTGTAACATGTTACTACGAAGTTAATACCACTATACTAGGATAATTGATTCATAACTTTAAATATATAATTATTAAAAACAACTGATTTTATGTTATTTCTTTTTCGCAGATGCCAAATCGCTGGACCTGATGTAAGCACCGCGGAGACCCAAAACACAAAATGGTGTTGCCCCCTCCCCCACCCTGACCGGAAACTCCCAGATTTAATAAAAAACTCTGATTATAATGAATACTATTTCTTACAAATACAAATGAAAATAAACACGAATTTCCTCTCTTAAAAATAATGAAGTAAAAAAATATTTCATTTATAACAAAATATGTTGGAATAATGAAGTGACGCCTTAAACAAATATTTAATTTGCCGTTCGTATTTTCTACATCCTGAATTTTCTAAGGATTCAATTTTAAAAAATGGGTATTGACAACAGCTAATAAAAGACCATCTCACCACAAACCCCCTTTTAGATTATTATAATTTGTTTGTCATTTTAATAAATGTATGACCCCAATTGGAAAGTAAGCATCTTAAGAGAGTTCTCTTGCTAATCATTCTTGAGGCTTTGGGTAGACATGAGATTCGATTTCTTTGTATTTTTGTGAAGAAGCTACCGAAGAGGTAGAACTCAACTTAGAAATATTTTCCATGGAACGTTACAACTATAGAACAGCATTTATAAGGACACTGCATATCAGTTAAATTATTAAAGAGCGTCTTTCCAAAGTGATCTCCAAGAGACAGGATTTTTCAGGGAAAAAGTATTCAAACGTGGACTTACAGTTCAAGGTAGGAATCAATAGTTTTTGGATACTGTTTAACGTAGAAGAAACATCATTTCAGATCACAATATTTTGCAACATGATGGAGAAGCCCCTTAAAAGTGTATTGATCCGTAACACCAGAAAACAAACGGAAATGGAGAAATATGTGATTTTGGAATTGAGCTCATCAATTGGGCAGCGTAGAAATCGACCTCCTTTACTTGGATATAACGGAAGGAGGTCATGGCGCAAGCAGGCTGTTGATCCTCCAAAGAAAAAGCGTATCGTATTTCCGTCCATTCATGAGCTTAGGAGCTTGGGAACCGGTCCCTAGGCCCTGTCACGCACCCGCGTCCCGGAGAGGTTCGTCGCGGAACGCGTTGGTCTGCCGCCCCCGTTTCACGTCTCCCCTGGCGCTGCCTGGGCTTCGTGGCCCCCTCTGCTCCACACAGCAGACTTCTCCCGGGAAGCCAGAAGCTAGTTACTGCTAGTACAGTGGGAAAATCAACTAGCGAGTTGTTGAAAACATGCGCTACTCTCCACTGAACGTTTTATTTCCGTGGCTGCTAATTGGAGAGAGGTCACAGAGTTGCTTAGCGGTAGTACATTAACACAATACTCGCTCTGCTTGAATTGATGCAAGCAAGCTAGTTGGAGAGAGAACGACACGTTATCGACTACAGCAAGTGTATTAACACTCCAGTCGCTCTGTGTGATTCCTTCGAAGCAAGTTATTCGGAGAGAGGTGGTCAGAGATCGACTAGTATGTTAACACACCACCCGTTCTGCATTATGCCATGGAACCAAGCTGGTTCCATGAACGAGGTTACGTGATCGCCTAGCACCATTGCATTGGTTCAGTGGTCGCCCTTTGTGAAGCCATGGAAATCAACGTAAGCAAGCTAGTTGAAGGATGAGATCACGAGTTATACTAGTGTTAGTACATCAGTACATATTTCTGTGTGCCGCGCTTGGAAGCAAGCTAGTTTGAGAGAAGAGGTTACGTGTTGACTATCACTAGTGTCTTAGCACACAAGTCGGCCTGTGTGATCCCTTGCAAGCAAGCTAAATGGAGAGAAGAGGTCACGTGTTTGCAATCGCTAGTGCAATAGCACACAAGACGGCCTGTGTGGACCCTTGCTAATTGGCAAGTACTTGAGCCGGGGCCGAAGCCGTAACGGGCGCGACGACCTTGTTATGGCCCGGGGCTTCTCGCGAAGCGGCCAATTCGGAGGCGGGGCAGGCCGTCCGGAGGGAGCTGGAGCGAGGTCCGGACGGGACGAGGTCGGAGGAGGAGACGGCGGGGGCGCGTTGAGGGCGAAGACCGGAGCTGGGAAGCGGAGGGTCGAAGAGGAGCCGATGGTAGGGTTGTTGGGAAGGGGGTGGATGCAGAGACAGGGGCAGCTGGAACGGAGGTTTGAACGGGGCCAGGGTGGCAACAGGGCGGCGGTGGCGGCGATAATGGAGGCGAACGAGGGGGGGGCGGTGATGCAGCGGTGGGTTCGACGGACCGGTGGCTGGGAGGGGAGCGGGGGCGGGAGCGCGAGCGAGAGCGGGGGTGGGACGGGTCCGATGTCCTGAGCTGCCGCGAGCGGGGCCGGGGGCAGCTGCGGGTTACGCGATTGGCCTCGATGCCGCGGACGTACGTAACGCTCTCCTGCGGCCAGAGACATAACTAACGCCCTCCCGGGGGGAGGGGGTAAGAGGCCTCAAACTTTAGCTCTCCGGGGCAGCCATACTCTTACTTGTAAAATGTTATCTAAGCTTCGGTGCTATATTGGTAGGGTGCAACCGATCAACAGGAGTGTTATAATTTTTTTTTTTGGAAAATCCATTTAGTTTTACAATGTGGCTATCGATCATATCTATGTATTAAGTGCATAGTTGAATTAGGAATAAAGCGTTATTAGCCACGTGTTTTAACAGGTAGTGAATGCTTCCATAGTCGCAACTATTTATATCGTAAACGAGTCACATATTTGATTTGATAGTATTGTTGACTACTACTGACGAAATAGCTAAACCCCCTTCCTCTTTCGTAGTATGTATGTACTTGGCGCGACAGCTCGTGAACGGGCTCAAGCCTACCGACGACGTTCCTGTACGTGTGGTTAGCAAGAAGACATCTCATCTTTTCAACCTCAGAAGTGAATTATTTCTTCGTCACACCCGAATGTCACAGCAATGTACACTAGGCCATTGCAAGGAAAACGCACACTGTAATCTTGGCTCGACCGAGAATCGAACCCGGGGCGACGTAGTGGAAATCAAGCACGCTGGACAAGAGCTAGCCACCAGCTCTCGTCTTTTTTTCTTTTTTTAAATTAATTTATTTATGGTCGCATCAACTATTAGGCCATTAGCGACTACTATTGCTTGTAACGGTATGGTAACTGCGAGGATGACATGATATGATGATGATGATAGGAGTGTGAGAGGACGAACACAATACAACCATTGCTGAGGCGGGACTCGGACTCACGATCCTTCGGTCCGAGATCGAACGGCACTACTGCCTTAGCGATCTCGGCCATCCGAGCCGGCTTCTTTTGTCTTGCAGAACGGAACTTCAAGGAAAAGGGCGGAGATAGTGAAGACTCACTGTTCAGAAGCAGCGTGAGATCAGTTTTTCCCAATTGATCAAGGTACACTGACCGGAAAGCCTGTGCGAGATGGACTTGTAAAAGGTTTAATCTTCTAACGATCACTATTTCCTGTCGACTTCTTGTCTTGCTCACCCTATGTATTCTTTTTCAGTTGTATTTTCTTTTTTCTATTTCTTCTTTTGGATCAGTGTTTTATAAGACGAGTTCCGTGAAAACATCTACAGGGTCCAAATAAATGACAAACGCAAATTTGTCACACTTCTCCCTAGTTTCTCGATTACTCGTTCATTCGTCGAGCGAATTAATCACGCAAACTTGTCTTGTTTTTTTACTGGAATAGGATTTTTGTTAATAGACGAAACACGATATGACTACCCTAAGATATTTTAATAGCTTCCATAATGGTATACCACAAATAGGTCCGTCACTTCATTAAAAACAACCTTTGAAGAAAACAATTATTTCTGATTCCATTAAATAAACCTTTCACCTTTGCTTTATAGAACTTCTCTAAAAAAATATAGGTATAAAAGAAAGATGGTTCTTTGACATTTTATATACTTTCCTTTGTTCATTGTGGTTCTACTTGTGGGAATATTATAAAGTGATGTATAAATTGGGTTCTTATAATCTAGGCATCTGCAGTTATTGACACAATATTCATTTATAAATAGTATATTTTCCTTTTCCTTAAAGAGACTTTTACAGTTACTTAATGTCCACAATATTGATTTAAGTAACTTTAAATAACCGGTCTCACTTACATGCATGAACTATTTCTTAATAAACATTCAATAAATATAAAATTATAGTTTCTATAAAAAAAGCAAATATCCATTTTTTGCTCGAACACGACACCTTTCATGTTGCTATTTATTATTTTCTTAATAATACCACTCATAACATTTTGTTTGGTTTTCTTCGTTGGGAACTGTTAAGCAATGTTGTAGGTACAATATGTATAGAGGAATTACTCTGAGGGCCACTTTCACAGGTCGGGCAACAAATGAACGTCATACAGGGCGATGACATTTCTAGAGATAATGATGAAGATATTTACAAATGAGTTAACTGTAAATTAAAACACTGACAAAAGGAGTGCTTGGTCGTAAATTGAAGTTATATTGTCAGAAATGACCAAGTAGTAGTTGTCCAGGCAGTCCCTCTTTCTTATAGTTATCTCTCTAAACTAGAATTATATAACCTGTAAATAACTCTAATTATTACATAATCTATCAATTTTTTTATATCACAAATCGCTGACTTTTAAATAATGAAGTTGGTGATGCTACAATAAAATATACTTTCTCGTTAACGGTACTAGGCAACTTCGATTTTTCTTACACTTCAAACATTCGGAAAATTCGAGACTATAATTCAAATTATACAAAGAAAAAAATAATACTTTTGTTTGTGAATGTCCGGAATCGAACCCTGGACTTCAGATTAGCATGACAGATTTCATTGACCTACGGTGGCTAAATTACAAGAGTTCTAATAATTTTCTATTCGAGATTTTGTAAAATTAGATCTAATTTTCGCAATTTAATTCAAATGCTACTTATATTTCGAAAGAAAAAGCACTTAAAATAATTTTAAAATCTAATACTAAGGAATTGGTTGTATTAAAAAATATATAGCATCAAATTTAATGTGTGAGACTGTTTTGAAAACATGTGATCTTCAATTTTAGGTTTTAATGGTTATCGATTCTCAGTTTTATTATTAAGCGAACATTGTTCTACACGACCAAAATATTTAAATAAACGTTTGGAGACAATTTTGAAAAAAATATTGTGTACTTAATTTTACTTTCTGTGTAATGCTTACGTCGTACAGAGAAAGTATTGAAATGCTCAACGACAGAAAACTCTTATTGCCAGGTACTGGTAATGAAAAAGTGAATGTAGAATCCTGTATTTAGTAATTACTTCCGCCAACACCTAGTATAAACAGAATCCATGTTTTAAGGGTTCTTGATACCTAAAAAGTGATTGACGTCCAAATCGTCTCTCCGTCTGTAGTCAATGCTAGTACGTTCAGAAGATTTTCTCCAAAATTGATATTCCTGTGTGCTGCTTACGTAAGTTTGCTGCACGTTTGAAGCACATATTTTGATTTTTGGAAGTTCTTTTTACGAAACCACAACATTTTCAATTTTTGTTCAAAAATGGCTTCAAAATTTTGGATTAAACTTTGATCTTGTATAGCTTAAAGAACTCTTAAAGAAATAACTTGGGTCTCATTTTTGTAGAAATACATGATTTTTTTAAAATTGCAAAAGCTTTTTTTCGGCGCCTTCCAACACCTACAATAATGAAGATAGAATTTTTTTCTTAACAAAATCTGTTGATCATAAACATATATTTAAATATGACCATGTAGAACTTTTTGAAAATTGGGTAGCTTTGCATAATTTTGCTCAAACTTGGGAAATTTTAAACATTTTTTTCTCACAAATAGTTGTACCAATTTCCTCATATAATGTGAATAAACCAACAATGTAATATGTGAGTCATTTTTGCGTTTTTCGTAATCATAGTAACTTTTGCGGCCAAATTTACAAGGAAAATCGACTATCTTAATTTGTTAGTTTTCCTTCTTGTTACGTCAATTTCTACGTCTTGAACGTGTCCAATTTAGACGTGTTGTGTTATTTTCGATACGAGATCTTGTAACGAGCGTAACATGAAGCAAAACAGGAAAATCATTATGTGATATTCTGGGGATGCGTTATCTTGGTCGTGCAGCCCAAGGCGTAATCCACGGCCGGCGGTCCCACCTCCAAGAAAGGCGCCATCATGCCGTTGCACGAGCATTCCGCGACGGTTCGAAGGAAGGGGCCGAAGGCATTACGTCATCTTTACGTCACCGCTGCTCAGGCCGCGTTGCTGCGCTGCTCTGGCGAGCGGGACTCGCTCGCAGAACAAAAGCGCTCTCCCACGCACTGCGCTCTAAGCCTCGCCAGGCGCTAGACCGTTGCACATAACGTTTCGGTTAAAACTCAGTTTTGGTAAACTACTGAAATTTACGAATATCACAACAAACATTTCCAAAGGTGATGAAGAACATGTCACAATCAACTTGAGGAGTCGTTTGATAATAAAAATTGATTTTGTGATCTATCAATTACTGAAATTGAGATTCAGTTCTAAAGGAAAAACAGTTACTTAAGAAAATATGCACACCTGTGAACGAACATTCATTGTAGCACAATTTATTTAATTTATTGATTTATTGTCTCGCCACGTAAAATAAGGCAAATTCAATTCAATTCAATTTATTTGGGTTTACGGATCCTTTAAGTGATGAGGTTAGGAAGTCTCATGAGTGATAATCAAATAAGTGGATGATTGCGATAATAATGATGAGATGAAATGATGATGGGTTAATGGTGAGAGAGACTGGGGAAACGGGAGAACCTTGAGAAAACACGTGTAGGGCTAACTTTGCTTCCCAGTGACGGAGGTGGTACACGCTAGTCACTATGCCACGTACTCTTTACCGATTCTTTATTCCCACACATGTGTATTTCATTTATACTTGCATTCTATAACCCGTACCATTCCAATTTTCCAACCAGGTAAGTAAGTTTTGTAAGTAAGGGGTGAAAATAGCAAAGATCAATCGCGGTCCTTGATCCGTTTGTTAGGGTGCTCCGGCATTCGCCTGGTATTTATCCGACAAACCACGGAAAACTACGGAGCAGAACAGCCGGCCGCTAGATTTCTCCAGACAACGGCTGAACTCGACCTAGCTATCAAGCTAGTGTCGAAAATGTTGCCACTGTCAGGATTCGAACCCTGGGACCTCCCAGTCAGAGGCACTGCGGTGACATCAGTTGACGCCCCCCTGAGCCACCTTTCCCTGTGAGATCGCTTAATAATCGTGCACGACTGGCGAAAGCGTTGGTTCGAATCTTCTTGTAAAGCTTCTTAGCTGCTTTTTGCCTTTAGGCCGTAACGCGAACGGAACGCGAGGCCAGATTTGTCCTCGGGAGTGCGGCCGAGTGCTGCGTCCGGGCGCCGCGTGCGGCTGCGCACCTCGATGGCATCCAGGCGTGGCGCGCCGCCGCGACGCGACGCGACGCGAGGCGACGCGAGGCGACGCGGCCGAAGGATGAATGGGCCGCCTCGGCGCTTGCGGCTGCACTCGCGCCCCCGCCCCACCCCTACGTCGCCTCACCATCCCTGCCCGTCCGGCCGACCGCGCTGTTTCCTCTTCTCCGCTGCCTTCGTCCTGTCCGCTCCCCGCCTTGTCCCGTCCTGTCTCTTCCCGACACGCGTTCCTCTCTGCGTCCCCTGCATCTCGCCCTTCCCTTCCAAACCCGTTCCATTCCATCCGGTCCCTTCCCGTCTTGACCCGCCAGGCCCTCTTTCCTTCCCGTCCAGTTTCATTCCTCCCTTCCCTCTCTTTGCATCTCCGCTTCCCGTTTTCTCCCATCCCGTCCTGTTTCATTCCATCTTGACCCTTCCTTCCCTTCCCCGTCTCGCAGCTCCCTCACTCCACCCCGCCACGCCCCCGCCTGTTCCTCCGCCGCGTGTGGCTTCGTCCTGCGCTAAGAATAGCCGGGGCGCGCCCGCCGCGCCGCCCAGCGTCACTCTGCGCGGAGTGGCTGCGCGGCCGTGTGGGGGCGGGGCCCTGCGCGGAGAGGAGCCGACGCGCGGCGACGCCGAGCCACGCCGCTCAGGGCGTTACGTAAAGCCCAGTGCCCGGTGCACAAAGCACGCGGCGCGAGGCACGAAACAAAGAGCCAGTCAGCGGCCACGTGGCGCAAACGTCACATGCAGACACTTGGCCTGCGACGATTCGGCGGGAGGATCAGCTTGTTATTCAAAAAAATCTCCAGATCACAACATTTTATGTAGTAATCACTCCGTGTGAGTATTTCTGTGGAAGATTTACGTTTGACCGGCTGAATCACAAATTTATTAGGCTCTCGGTTTCCTTCTTATCGTACAAATCTGACAATTAACCTCACGTGAAATTACTGCGAAATACCAAAATATCAAATTGAACTTATGTTTTGAAAGTAAAAATGACGTAAAAATAAAATATAAAAGAAACGTTTTGATATAAATAACCTTATCTTCTATTTTACTCAAGACATAAAAATGATTACTCATTTATTTATTACTATTTATTGTTAACTAATATCTTATTGAAAGAAGAACAAATGTATTGTACTTTAATTGAAACTTTTGCTGGTCCACCAACATTGCCCACATATCCAAAATTTAATTTAATTTCCGCGGTCTTCCACTGCGACTGCGAGGACCCCCAGGTGTCCAGGTGGCATTTTGCGAAACATTGGCGTAAACGCCTCATATGACTTTCAAATCACTTTATGCGACCCGCCAATCGTGATCTCAATGTTCTCGCTGAGACGTTGACTGATTAGCTATTGTAACGTCGTGCCGAGGGGCCAGATGGACAACACATGTCGGAAGGCCAGCGAGGGGGCGGGGG
>BOPP01000119.1:2557862-2584808 GCA_017312745.1 Gryllus bimaculatus | reverse complement strand
CGGCGTTACTGCGCTGATCAACTCCAGTACTTTATTTTAATTTATAATTAGTGATCATTTTAATTGTTATAATTACAGAAACGTTCTTCGTTTCAATATATATATATATATATATATGTGTGTGTGTGTGTGTGTGTGTGTGTGTGTGTGTGTGGGTGTGGGTGTGGGTGTGGGTGTCTTTGTGTGTGCTCAGAACCCTGCAACATCCACGCTGCTTCGGCAACGCCAAGTCGGGTTCTCGTAACATGCGCGCAAGTAATAAGCATAGGAAACAGCAAGATCTGCTATCTGTGGTCCGCGGCTTGACCGCCGGTCTTGCGGCGCATGGCGGAGCGAAGCAAGCGCGGAGGGGTCCGTCGTGGCGCCATGCCCCTCCAGGAGAAGCAGAGCAGCTGACCACTCGGCGTACTGGTACGAAACGTGGTGTGCACACGTGTGCGGAGAGCGAGGCCGGTGTAGGGCATCGTCGATATCTTGTTCAGAGAGAGTACTAGTAAGAATACGATTGTGCAGGAGTAAGCTGTAGAGCAGCGAAGTTAATCAGTAATCAACATTAATTCGGCAGTTAATTGAACGGCAGTGAATTAGTAGAAAAATTTAGGGCGAGGAATAGTAGTAGTTGCGAGACAGAGGGACCGAAATTATCGCGAGGAGTTCATAAGTCTTTATACTTCCCAACATGACCCAAAAGTGTTGAAAGACGCCAAAATTACTCTGTTTGCAACACGCGTAAAGTCTGTGTATCACGCGTCAGCGTGATATGAGTCAAGATAAGCGAAGAGAGAAGCAGACGGGAACGTGAGGTGCCGCGAGCGAAGAAAGAAGAGCTGGCGCGGATTCCGTGGGAAGCCGGTCAAAGACGGCGGTGTTAGTGCGACATCGTGGGCATCTGAAAGGCAGAAGAGCGACGGTGCGACCGGAAGTTGGAGCAAGGTCAGGCGCGTCGATGGAGAAGTGAGGTCGGCGCAGTCCATTGCTGTGAGTGCCACTGCAAAGGTAACAAATTTTGTAATGGGAGTCTGGAGCAGGCGGAACCGCGAGCACGCTGGCGCAGCAGAAGAAAATACTGAATTCTGACCAACAATTTGCATAATTACGTAGATTTCGCTGCGGACTATATTGCAAGTGGAAACGGGAAAAGGGAGCCTTGTAAGCCAGTGTAATACATTTCATTTGTTTTTAATGTTCCAAGGAAAGTCATTGTAAATTACTGTATAGAATAAAAAGTCGTTGTGTTAATTTGTTGCGAGCTATTGAGTCAAAGACATTTTTGTAGAAATGCGAAATAATTTCACTGCGTGATGTGATAATTAATCCAAGTAAATTAACATTTTGTTTCTTTTCAAACGGTGCTGGCGAAGCAGTAATTACCGTGCACGAAAATTTCTTGAAGGGCATTAATTAGGAAGAATTAATTAGTTAAATATTAAAGAAGTGTTTAATTTTTCGAAGAGTTGCAAAATTATAAATTCATTCTGTGTGATATTTGTAAGTGTTATTTGCCATTTGTTTTCTTTGTATTTGTTCAGTACCTGTTGTCGATGGTTATACTCTTGGAAGACTAGACGCACTGCTTTGTCTAATTCTGTCTTGGGTAAAATGTTCTCATACCCTAAAGATCCTGCCTGCCTGAGATCACAAAGCCCGATAAGAGCATTCGATCTCATGTATTTAGAGTTGAGAGTTATTTTATTACTCCAATATCGTTATACGAAATTTGGCACAAATTGTAAGTACATTTCTTATTTCCCCGTGAGGGTAATGAGAGTATCAAAACCGATAACGCATTAGTATTTTTGCAGTGCAATATATATGACGTATCAAACATGTATTTCTAAAATTAGCAGTTAGAACTAGGGGCGTCTAGAAGGAGGACAGCTGGGGCAACACAGGCTCTGACTTAATTGGAGTCCCGAATTTTTTCATTCAAAAGAAATGAAAAATATATTTATTGCTATTCCAAATGTAACGCTATATTTTCTTATGCATAGAGAAATGAATTTTTTTTATGAATTTGAGTTGGAGGAACTTTTGTATTTGAAATAAGGCCTCTCCTTGAATCAACTCCCCCAGGCCCCTGTTTAGAACCAGCAAAATTTGGGATATTTTGAAACCAAAGCTACAAACATGTGTTTTCTCTAGAGATTTTGAAGGATCTCAGGGACTTCAGTTTTTTTTCAATACCCTATTGCATGAACCCCCTCTATAGCGGTTGACCCTACGTAATGGCCAGGGAATGTCGTGCCCCTATCACCTCTGGTAGAATATGTCAATATGAATTCCTCCTTAATTTTTCATTGCAAAGAAGTCAATAAACACTTACATTTGTTTAAATAATGATAAATGATATTAAAAATTTATGAAGTTTTACTGTTAACAGTAATTCAAAAAGAGATATTTTTAATCACCTCGTGTTTAAATAAAAATAAATTAGAATCGCCATGTTGAAGCAATTCCAAAAATTAAAAAGCTTATAATTCAATTGTTTATTCAGGTTTCCAGAATTACCAAAAGAAAACACAGATGTCCAATTAAATAACGAACAAGTGTAGTACCTATTGAAATATTTGTGGTTCGAGCTCGGCTCTCGTCGGGGTAAGACCTCTGCGATACCTGATCTCGATTCGGATCATAACCCCATAATAATATCATTCAAGAGTACTGCCCAAGTAAACAGTTTAAGCAAACTAATAAACGGTAAAGTAAACTTAGGCTAAAAATAGCCACACAATTTTCGTTCCCAAAAGATCTCAAAAACGGAACTCATATTGACCTACAAATCAATAATCTAATAGAAGCAGTAAGCATCGCGGTTAAAAAATCATGTCAACCAGTGCAATGTATCAAACATTCATCTTACTGGCTACCGAAACACATCGTGGACTTGATGAAAGACAAATACAGATTAGAAGACTGTGGCAGTTGTATAGAAGGTCACTCTTAAAAAGGAAATGGGTCTCCTTATGCAAAAAAGTAAAATTTCTAATCGACGAACACAGATATAGTTCATTTAAGCAATTTTTAGCGCAAATTATCCCCGGCTCACCTTTTCTATGGACTACTATAAAAAAGGTTACCAGAGAACAATCTAGAATACCACCTTTAAAACCGAGCTCTAGTATTCTCTATAAAGATGACGAAAAAGTGGAGGTGTTTGCTGTTCACTTTTCAAATACTTTTAAACCCAATCCAATAGTTAACCATGTGTTCAATGAGGACATTTTAAACAATATGAAGCAACCTATATACTCCTCAGATGTAAGAACAAAATTCATATCCCTCGCAGAACTCACAATAAAGACTCAAAAACAGAAAAGCAGCTGGGAATGACCTAGTAACTCGCCAAATATTAAAGAATTACCAAAGCCCACAAATGCAGCAATAACAGCTTTATTGCAGTTTTAAGACTAGGTTATTACCCAAGCAATTGGAATAATGCAATAATCATTCCAATAAACAAACTAAATAAATGTCCACAACTATTAGAAAACTACAGGCCAATTAGCCTATTACCTTCATTAGCTAAAGTGTTTGATAGACTGATTTTAGCCCGGCTCAATAAATTCTTATACGCTACGAACGCCATACCTGATGACAAATTCGGCTTTAGAGCAAATCACGCGACTGAACACCAAATTTTAAGAGTTACTGACTTGACTGAAAAGGGTTTTCACGAGAAGAAGTACACGTCAGCTCTGTTTTTAGACATTACTAAAGCGTTCGATAGTGTGTGGCACACAGGACTGACATACACATTTTGCCATCTAGGCATCCCTAAATATCTTCAAGATATAATTGGAAGTTTCTTGTTAAACAGATAATTCAATATTAAAATACATGACACCACGTCGGATAAATACAGAATCTCAGCTGGAGTTTCACAAGGTTCCCCACTCTCACCGAATTTATTCAAATTTACCTTGCTTATTTTCCGGAATTAATGGATACCGAAATAGCTTTGTTCGCAGGTGACACTGCCATCCTCTCACAACATGAAGAACTGGTTATTGCTCTGGAAAACCTACAAAATGATTTAAATACCTTAATTAAATGGACTGATAAATGGATAAGATAAACCCAAACAAATCACAAACTAAAATTTTCTCGCTTAAAAGATTTATAATCCCTCCAGTGTTAACAATTAGTAACAATCCTGTTTTCTGGCTAAACAATAACCAACCCGAGAAATACTTAGGAGTTAAATAAGATAGAGGATTAACATGTAAGAACCACATAATTGATATTGCTAACAAAACCTATGCAAAAATGGCCAATCTCTACCCACGAATAAATAAAAACTCTGCATTAAGAATAGAAAACAGAGTAACAATCTTTAAATCTATAATTCGTCCGTCGCTCACCTATGAGTGCTCAATGTAGGGAGGCGCCGCAAACACGCATATTAAGAAATTGGAAATAATTCAAAACAAATTTCTTAGACTGGTCACCAAAACTCCCTGGTTTATTCCTAATGCACAAATCCAAAGAGATTTAAACATTAACTGCATTAAAGAGTACATAAATAAACTAGCGAAAATTTTTTATGTAAGGCTTGAAGCTTGTCCTAGCAAAATAACTTTCAACCTTGCCGTACAGCTTATGCACCATGCAGGATATTGTCACGCTTTCCAAAAGCCACCATAAATTGCTGATACTAAGATTATAAACAATATATGGGATTGTAATAACGGTATATAAGTGAGGTATTTTTTACTCAATGCATATTTTGGTATATTTTTGTATATATTTGTATACTTTGTATATTGTTTAATTAGTAGGTATATTTGTGAATATTTGTATTAAGTAAACAAACTATATAGATTGAAAAATAAGCTCAAGTAAGTATACTTGTGCCCTGTTGTAAATGGAAGAGACTGTTAAGTCATGTAATGTGTGTATTGTAAATAATAACTCCCGAAGGGAGAAGGGCCGAACGGGCAAGAAATAAAATAAAAAAATAAAATATTTGTGTAAAAACTTAATCAGAACGGAGAAAATATGATTTTCTTTGATGTAGTTATATGAACATTATTTATCCAGAACTGTACCGTCCTCAGGCGCAAGTTGAGACTAGTAGATTCTGAGAAGTGATTCAGGATAATTGCAGGCTTATCGCTGAGTTCCCTGATTATTTAACGCGATGTGGGCAGTCACTCCGTGCGGGCTTCATTTTAGCGACCTTGCAAATGGCAGCGACATATCGCTAGAATTATCAGTCACTGACAGGGACTGGTGGTACAGACAGTGGTGAAGCTAGAAAATTTTGGCAATGCTAAAACGACCCTCCCCTCAAAAAAATTAAAAATGTGAAATTTATATCATTAATGAATTATTATATTTATATCAACAAAAAGCAAAAAATACAACGTTTAAGACAGAAAATATTTTCGGAAATATGTTTAAATAATGTTTGAGTAACGTATTTAGTGATCAAATAATACACTTTCCATGGTAAGCTTAAAACGTTGAAAATTGTGTTTTGTTTAGTTAGTGTTTAATAAAACGTGTTGTTAAATAGATATATTTATTTCATGTATGAAATAATAAACATAAATTTCAGTAGACCCTATTAGCGTTATTTGATTCACTTAATAAAGTCCTACCTTATAAGTAATGATTATAATTATGTATATAATATAAAATATTAATTGTAAATTTAATGAAATATCAGACTACTGTACTGCGACTTATATAATTACGATAACTATTTTCTGGATCTCTAATTTCTTTTTCGATTTTCTACTTTTTCATCTTTTTACCATCAGTCCCATCATCGGGACCCAACAACATACATCTAGACTGCCAGTCTACCAAGATATCGCCCAGAAGTCGTCACCGCAAATAGGAGGGCCACAACCAATACTGCAGATAAGTAGAATGCATGAGCCTTCGCTAAAGAGGCCAGGAATTCAGCCAAGATATGTCCCCTGCACGAAACCTATCTCAAAACAATCAGCTCCCTTCTCCCGACACCTTGCCAACTCAAATCATTCCAACAGGAAACAGATTTCATCTAACCCCGATGCAACCGAAACAGTTTCCAGTGATCCATCCCATTCAGAGAATTAAAAGTACCTCCAATACTTATCCTCGATTCACCAACGCATAACTACTAGAAAAAGTAAAAGATCTTCTCAAACATTCAAATTTCAACACAAGAGTCAGAGGACGGTATTCAGAAGTTGAGGTCAGCACAATCGTTGATTACATCACATTTCCAAAAACCGTGTCAACAAAAGGACTGTATTACCATACGTATCGAGATCCAACAAAATCAACTATTTCAGTTGTATTAAGAAATTTTCCAGTGTCATACATAGAAGATGAAATCTTTAAAGAACTCGCCACTAAAATCTGTCCTGTAATAACAGTCATAAGACTGACATACTCAAACCGGAAACCGTGGCCCTTGTGCGCAGTTACTCTTTCAAAAACGAATGCCGGAATGGAAATCAACAAACTAACAAACCTATTTAACGAAATAATCTCTGTAGAAGAAAGATGTAATCGACCAGAACCAGTGCCGTCAATGTCAAGCTTATGGGCACACTAAAAAGAACTGTGCTTATTCTCCACGTTGCGGCAAGTGTTCAGGCCTACTTTCCACAACTGACTCTACAAACGATGTGATAAAGTGTGTACATCACGCAATTGATATCTCAACAAACACATTTCCTCACTATTCTTATAAATCAAATTCTCTCATCTCTCACAATCTCAATTATTCAATTTTTGAATAATTAATGTCTAATAGTAGTGCCCACCACTAATGGATTACGACTAATGGACTAACATTCATTCACTAGCACTCTTTGTACCTGACAATAAAATGCATGTAGCTTGAATTCAAGAAACACACCTGAGTCCCTCAATGAAAATTTACGTTCCAGGGTACGAATTACATCGCTGTGACCGCCCACCGTAAAAAACGCAGTGGAGGAGTTGCTATATTTGTTAAAAATAATAGATTTCATCACGTGCAATCACTAAACCAAACCAATACTTTCGAAAATATAAGAGTAGTCCTACAACAGAACACATATCCTGCACTCAAAATAATATCGATTTACACACCACCAAATATCTCATATATGGCAGGCGATATTGACACGCTACGTACTCCCAACAAACCAATCATAATTGTGGGTGACTTGAATGCAAAACATATAGTTTGGGGCAGCAGACTGAATTCTCCGACTGGAATATCTTTTCTAAAAGATATACAAAAATTAAACCTAACATTTTGTGCCTGAGAAACCCCAACTTATTATCCTTATTGTCCCACAGTTCAGGCCGACGTTCTTGACTTTGGCGTCTCAAAAGACATCAGTTGTAATATTCATGCTGAAACAAAACATATCTCTTCAATCATATCATCGCCCAATCATATTTTCTCTCGAAACATCACCCCGCGAAATTCGTCCCACCTTCCCCTATAATCTACACAAGGTATATTATTAACTACTTGTCACACAATTACTACCACCATTACCATCACTGAAAACCACACAAGAAATAGACCAAGCAATCAATGTACTTACACCATATTATATACATTAGATTTAACCGCACCCTACAAAAATTGATCCATCACAAATGACATAAGAAATCACTGCCATAAACACCGATCTCCATTTTTAAAATCGTACTTAAACATACTCAACAAAAATTGTGAGAAAACTCTTAGCCACCACCCATGCTCAAATGTTACACTTCCAAACACGGCAAAAGCATTTTGGAATATAACACGGCGTTTCCTGAATATGCCTATCATACCGCACCTCACCACTTCATTGGGTACAGCGTCTTCGCCATCTGAAAAATGCGAAGTGTTAGGGAAATACTGTGCTGCATCATTCACACCCCACCCCAACAAACCTGAACATGACAACTTCATCGCAGAAGAATTTCTCAGACCAATAGAAACAGTACCAGAAAGCCCAAAATTAATTTCTCCGTTAGATATCATTAAATATATTTATCTGTCAGCCCAGAGAGTACCAAACGGTTTCGACCAAATCTCAGCGTACTTAATCAAATGCCTTCCCCTAAAAGTCCATGTCTAAAAGTCATTGTACCCATTATAGAAATATTTAATACAGCCTAGAAAATTAAATATTTACCCCATAAATGGAAATACTCTCATGCAAATATAATTCCCATCCCCAAACCAGGAAAAACAAATGACGATCCAGCAAGCTACCGCCCAATCAGTCTGTTATCCTCCATGGGAAAATAACTTGAAAAATACATCCTCACCATACTTAATACTCACTTCACTTCAGCAAATATAATAAATCCTCATCAGTTTGGATTCCAACCGTTCTATATACCACCAAATATTACGTTTGTCAGAAGACAATATCGAAGTTTTTCATGCCCTTAAGCATACAATAGCAATATTCCTTGACATCGCAAAAGCTTTTGATACAGTAAGTCACTCAGGCATGATATTCAAACTCCGGAACATCGGCACTCCCCAGTATCTTTCACGCATAACAAGTTTCCTTAGTGATAGAACTTTTCAGTGCGACTTCCCGGCGCACTCTCAACACCATATCCCATAAAATCAGGAGTTCCACAGGGGTCGAGCCTCTCTCCCGCCCTATTCAATTTCTACATAGCTAACGTAGCCACCACACCAATTACATCCATTGCCACCTTTGCAGATGACAAAGCAATCAACTCCACAAATCGAGACATGAACAGCACTAGAGGATCTACAAGGTTTCCATAAATTTTCCGATTGTACAAAAATGGCATATTCAAATAAACTCAAGCAAGAGTCAAGAAACAATACTCACTCTTCGAAGACCCCTCGACCCGCCGACACTCACCAATCCAAGCTATAACATAGCATGGATTCCCGCGAACGACACGGCAAAATACCTAGGAGTATTATTTGACAGACGAGTCACGTGAAGATCAAATATCATGCACAGAATGGCATTAGCCACTAAATGAACACATTAGTTATATCCTTTACTTAAGAAATCCTCTCTTCAATTACACACATCCATTCATCAAACCAACCTACCAAAAAATGATAGGACCTATATTATGTTATACGTCTCCAGTCTGGGCCACAGCATCCAAAACCAATATTCACAAAATCCAACCGTTCAAAAATAAATTCTCAAGAATAATCACAAAAGCACCCTGGTTTATCCCCATGTCTCAACTCCATCAAGAACTCGGTATCACTCCCATCTCTGTACATTTCTACTATCTATCCGCAAAATTCTATAACAAAATTTCTCGAATACCTCCAGCTACCCATCATAAACTAGGTAACCAGAACGCCTATCGGAAATGTTTGTAAAAGAAATTACCCAAATAATTTGTTGACCCTCCTTAAGAAGACTGGAAACTATTAGCCTTTCCGTCTAGTATAAAGAGATTCTAAAATGAAATAACCACGATAAAAAATTTATATCTTGTAAACTTGCTTTATAAGAAAATCAACTACTTTATCTGTCGTTCACGGCTTTTGAGAGCCACAGTCCAAGCAAGAATTCATAAATAAAAAAATCCTCACGAGAAGTCTACGTGGTGCGGAAGACTTATGGATGCCGTCCAGCCTTTGACACCTGTGTTAAGTTGTGGAGTGTTGGATCCCGATACCACCTCAAATAATATCTGTACCACCATGCCATCCGTAAGCATGGTCCGTTTTCATCATTATTCATACTTCATGATCGTCTTGGCATCCTCGATATCATGGAAGGCAATGGATAAACTCTAGGGCACGGATAATTATCAACTAAAAATTGGGAAAATATGTACATAATATGTATTATAATATACAGAAATATGTACTAAAAATTAAAAAAGTATAATTAAATCAATTCTTTTTTTATTAAAATAATTTTATCTTACGGTATATTGTTTTTTTCATTATATAAAGGCCAAAATTAAACATTATACTTTTCCAAATCCTATGATTTACAACGATTTCCGTAACAATGAAAAGAAACAAATATTTGTTTCAAATTTTCAGCAATGAAACGTTTCCTATTATCTTACAAGATGGCCTTGACTGATACAAAGAGCGTTGTACATCGCACGAGTCACTGGCGCGTATTTAAATTTTCGTAGTTCCTCAGGCGTGTGGTCAATATCCAGTGTGGCGGATATTGACCCCCTTGTATTGCACTAACAACACATATTGTTTCAAATCCGGGGTTTTCTCCAGAATTTTTCCAGACCTCTTTTACATTTCTCCTTTTCTCCAGACCTCTTTTTCTTCACTACATGCCCTGTTGATCTTCGAATGGAAAATGAACAGTTCTTAAAGAAGCAACTGCTGATTGGGCAATGTCAAGACTGTTGGAAAGTTCTAAAGATTTAATTGTAGTGCTTGCTGAAAGATGGGGCAATATAATGTTTCAGGTTTTCAGCATCAAGCAATATTTTAATATGCTTATGGACGCTGCATCATAAGAAACAAATTAATGTGTAACTAGTACGTATAAAATCAACATTTACAGCATTGTAGCGCATAGAATCAATTCAGGCACCCAATTTTGTTTATTTGTTTTTTGTATTAGAAATCCATGCGACATCTTTATCAACCTGAGATCTAATCAATTCTGCAACCTAATGCGTGCCCAGGTCAGGTTAGAAGTGGTAGTTTTGGACATGACACAATAGGGCTTGCACATGTACGTAGCGTAGCGCTGCATTAGTACCAGAAGGAAGACGTTACTGTGTTTAACTCCATCGGTCCACAAAAATGCCATTGAAATGGTAACAGTTTTGCAATAGTTTGATGGTTGAATTTGGGTAACATCTCACAACTTAACAAAACAGACTTACCCTTTTAACCCCAAAAAGTTTAGTCACGATGTTCGATCCGGAAAGTTTTCCCTTTGTAATTCTCAAAAATAATCGGTAAACTAAAAACAAAAATATTCTGCTAGTTAAAATGAATTTGTGAATCCGGATTGTTAAAGAATTGTTTTTCTGTCACTATACACCCGTTAACTCACATACTGTATTTAAATGCATCCTTATGCGCCCGAAATTTTCCAGATAGTTTCAAAACAGCTATGATAAGCCGCTCCTCAAAAAAAGCAACAAAAATTAAATTAAAAATTGTCGGCGAATTTTCCTTTTGTCTGCTTTTTAAAAAATATTTAGATAGAGTTATTATTATAGAGAGAGTTTTTTAGTTACGAACAGAAACCTTTTTCGGCAAACACGACACGTTTTCAAATTTGCCAACATGGATTTCGAAAATAAAAATCTACGGGAACTGCTGTACTTGTCTGTGGTAAATTCTCACTGAGAGTTACCACTGCTCCATAGGGTTTAATCCAAAAGCTTCAGTGCCACATGATTTTACTTCAGATTTTCGCCTCCCCCCCCCAAATAACAAACAACGGCGGAGATTCGCTTGTGACAATCAGGGAAATAAAAATGCCAGCGGCACTTCCTGAGCTGGGTGAATAGTTTCTGGTGAAGGGTATCAAGATTAAGAGAGACACTTTGAGATGCAGAGTGGGTGCGCGATATCGCGTACTTTCGTATCAATATTACAAACCTAACTTCCTTTGTGTTCCCTGCGATACTCGCGCTGAAAACCCACATGCCAGAACCAGGGATTGCGTCGTCAATTTGCAATAACGTCGCCTTTTATGTGCAATAACGTCGATATTTACGGACAGACCTATTCCAACGCGATTCAATAGCGGCATTTGAGAGGATGCTACAGAAAAAAGGTTGACAAAGTTGAACAGTTTGTTTGGGAGATTCCTTATCGAAAACATACAAGAAAAAATAAAAATTAAATAAAACTTTGTAGAAAATGTAAAAATTCAGTAATATATAAAAATTTGTTCTTTTGAGTAAAATATGAAAGTATATATACTTTTGGGCAAAATATGTAAAAATATGTACTAAAACGTCAACGTATTGTGACACTAACCGATACGGAACGTAAAGATATCATTGATTTGATTTGACAGATTTACTGTAGGAAAACATGTTATATAATTATCCGGGCTCTAATAATCACCACTGTAATCAGTGTCGTTGGATGAACAACGGCGGCCTTCGAAATATTATTGATCAATGCGTTAACCGGCGGCTCGCTCTGAAATACTAAATGCCAGCCCCAGTGGCTTCAGACAAGCGCGAGTGGTCGGAATCCGCTTCCAGCTGCGGCGGGAGTGACCGCGGGAAGAGTGGCACTAGTGGCGGGAAGGGGAGGGGTGGAGCGAGTACTGCGCAGGCAGCGCCTTTGGCGAAAGGACAAGCGAATAACTTTCAGGAACGCATCGTGTATCGCAGACTTGATGGCAAATTCCTAGTGAGGGGAAGATGCGAATTGGGCGCAGCAAACGCTTTGGGCTTCCATAGTCAGTTTCTTAATTATAGAAACTGTTTAATATTAGTTAAAATATACACAAAGCGTACAAATTTAATTAAATATTATAGTGTTATTCATAAAAAGGGATATAGAAACACAATACAGTAAAAAAACAAATAAAGTACATTTTGTAGTACAATTATTTGATCCAAAGTTAATTTTCAATTGATTCAATTGATTCACGATAAACGCATATTTTTATTTTATACTTTTAATGCATTTATTCTTCCTATCTTCTACTTTCCTGTATGCATCGTACACATACGTATATACGGAGTAATATAATTAGTATAGGGAAAGGTATGTAATGTTGTGCGAAATAACGGCGGATTTTCGGCGGACACAAATTCATTGTCGGGCTCTGACAACGAATAAATGGATAAATTCAATTGCTCCTCTAAGGCAATCCTCTATCACATTTTGTAGCCAGAACCCCTGTTTTGTGGGTTTTTGAAACCGAAAAACCCATTGATGGTAAAACTTCCGTCCGCCTGTCCGTCCGTCCGTCAGTATGAACACATCCGTCCATCCGTCACATGAAGCCCTCCGAACATGTTCAAATTTTTTTCAAAAATAGTTAACAAATTTTTCTTTAAATTTCTTGAAAGAATAGAGTAAAATACATTAAAAAAAGGTGGCACAGGTAAGATATTCTGTTACGGTTAACTCTGAATTTGTGCAAATTGCAAAATTTTGAATTTTTTCGTGGATTTTTTTCGTCTTCGTACAACTACAAAACTGATGATAGAGATATTTCTTTCAAATAAAATTTGTTTTCATGTTTAGTTTTTCATTAATGTCATATATATGTAAATTTTAGTAATTTTTGCGCAAAATTGCGTACAATATATGCAATTTTTAAAAAATACAAAAACAAGATTTTCTCAAAATAGTTTCAATTTTTTTGTTTGAACTTTGGGTAGGGATAGTACTAAATGTACACTATTAGATGCCGGAATCGACATATTGGAATATTCTTTTGTTTTTTTTCAAACATTACAAACATATATTTTTTTACATGTCATATTTATAGGTACATGTGCTTTAAATACGCAATGTCATATAGTTTCTCAAAAACTCAATGGTTTTCTGTGAAAACTAGCTCAAAATTCCGCAGAAACGCAAAATTTTCAGAAATGCTCTGACGCCATTATCTCAATAACCACTCGAAATTTTTTCTTCAAACGTTTCGAAAGGATAGTGCTACTTGAACTCTTTAATATGACGCGAAGTCCACTATATTGAAGTAATTTTAAAGCTCTCTCAGCATTATTATGCTAATTTCATGCAATATGTGAACACTATTGTATTGTGAGTTGTGTACTTCAAATTATTTCTAATGAATGTCTTCGAAAACTCAAAAATTTTCTGTAAAAAAGAGCTTCAAATTTCAAATTTTCATTAGCGTATAAAAGCCATTTTCTCAACAATTGCCTCAAGTTTTTCCAAGAAAATTGCGACTTAGAATATAATTTTCTGTTTTTCAATTTTCCTAAAATAATATTTCCGTTACACTATCCGGAAACCGAAAAATTAAGTAAATATTTTTAAAAAATGTACTTTGGTCGATAGATGGCAGCTAGCAAAAAATATGAGGCAAGTCCGAATAGCTAGCCGAGTCCAAAGGAAATTGGAAACTAATAAGGGAAAGTCTTTCCCTTTCTGCAGCACCACAATTTTAACCCTTCGTTAGTCGAGCCATTTTTATTATATTCATAAATTAATTTATAAATTATATTATTATTATAATTAATATTTGTAGAGATGGATTTATCACTGAATCACTGAAATGTTTTGATGGTGTAGGGAGGCTTCATTTTCAAATCCTCAGGGTTCAGGGCCTCAGAGATTCTAGAAATGGCCCTGACTGTGATCAGCCTAAAACAAGTGGGGGCCGGGGAGACTACATTTCTGGGCTCTCTTTTCCATTATTTTTAAAAAGAATTACATATGACGTAATTTACTAGGAAGTAATAAAAAGTACTAACAAAATTATATAATTTTAACTTCAAACCTTTGTTGGGCGCAGAGCGTTTATGTGTATTAAAGGAGAAATCCGCCATTGATTGGCGGCTTAGCTCATTGCTCAGCGTGCATGACGCGGCCCAAAGTTTGATTACCGGTCAGACGAGTTGTAGCATGCATTTTCCGGGATGTCACTGGTTAGCCACGTTCCATACACGGGCCGACGCGCCAAGTACAAACAAATCCCCCGTTATTTAGTTTTTATTCTTATCTTGTCTCATCACGTCGAAGTCAGTGACTTTTATTCCTTTGGCCAGGGGTTCGGCGCCATTAGTAACCGGGCTTCCCAGATCGGCATCCGACTAGTAATCCGCGGAGTCTCAAATTCCTTAACTTTCGTGACATCATGGAGCGTAATTAAGCAATTTGACTTGCAACGTCGACTTAAAATAAGAGGAAGAAAGGATTTGATCGAATTTACGGAAATAATTTGTTTGGTACCTAGTGCTAGGGGACACCTTTTGAAGTTTTCTGACACGAAACGTCCCTCCTCCCGCCCCCCCCCGTTCGCATGTTTATGATTTTGATCAACTGATTTTGATCAATTTGCTGTGCAACCGAAACATGGAGGAAAAAATGGATGGGAATGGGAAATTACTACTTTCTAAACAGGAACGTAACGCTCGCCCAAAACATTTTAGGTGATAAAAGGTCCAAATTCATGGAAGAATTAGGAACATTTTTAGGAAAGGTTCGGACCATTAGGAAAACTGAAATTAGGGAGTGGGAAAACAGCACCGGTTAGCTTGAGCGGAGCCTAGACTGGAGAGAAATAAATAAGTCAATAAGCTAACAATATGTAAGTTAATCAGTAATTTTATGTTAAGTAAGTAAACAGTTAAGAAATAAGTCATAAGTCATAGTTAATTGGTAAGTAAAATGTTAATATAATAAATAAAATAAAACTGGCATAGTAATAAGCACATTAGGGGGGGAAGGTAAGGGGGGATCGAAAATATAAGGCTAGAGGCGTTGGTGCGGACGATCTTCTGTGGCGCTGTTTGATTTCAGGTGCTGAGGAGGCCATGCACTGGAAGGAGACAGCGGGACGCCCGCGCCAGAAAATAAAATAGCTAAAATAAACGTCGGATAGATTAGAATGTACTCGGCTTCTGACGGCAGGTTTTTCCCCCTTCAGGGGTTTTTTCCTGAGCCGTACCTTATGGTCTCTTTTCCGCGGCTTTGATGCGATGGAGAGACCATTTGGGGTGAATACCAGAATTCGAAAGATTAGAACGCGAAAGGATGTAGGTATTGTAATGGCTTAAAGGCCTTCGGCCTAGCCACATAGGATCAAGTAAGCTAATTTTGTCTGTAATAATTACCTATTAAATAAATAAATAAATAATTTTGATCAACTGTCCAGGTTACTGAAGGAAACAGAAGGCTAAGCTTCCCCTCTTATAGATTACAGCTCATCATCAGATCCTGTCCTATGGTTCGACAGCCCGCTACGGGCCTAGGCCGACCAGCTGGGATCCCACCCCATGGGATAAGGGGCTTGTGTAGTTAGCACGAAGACATTCCTTCACCAGATGTTCTGGTCTTCATAACATTAGGATGGGTTTTCTCATCGTCACACAGCAGTAGATACGGGGACATTTGCGAGAAAAAGCATTAATTTTGCTCAACCGGAAATAGAACCCGGGGTTGCGTTGTGGAAAGCGAGCACACTAACCAACAAGCCACCAGGGCGTTATTAGATCCCGGCGCGAAACAAATAAGAAAGACTGTTTACAGGACATCGAGTTGATAAGAGAAACCTTTTCCAACGTTTCATTGTCTGGAGGTGAATTCTAGTGGTCGGCTGCTCTGATTGACAGTTTTCCATGGTTTCTTCTATCAAGGCAAGGTGAATGGAGCAGTGTGGCGGCGATGGTCTAATGGGTTAGCGTATAGGACTAAACCCAAGTTGGCGGGTTCAAATCGGATCAACGCCGTGGATTTTTAAGGGCGAAAAAATCCTTAGTACGCCTTCCTTCGGAGGAGATGTAAAGTCGGCTGTCCCATGTTAGTAGATTTACTCGCATGTAAAAGATCCTCAAGCCCAAATGACGCCTATCAGCTAAATTCAAATCGCCTGTTTCGTCGCTCAAGAAATACCTCCTTTCCCCGGTAGTGGGTGAAAGGAGCGCAGCGAAATTTGCGTGGTCAGACAGAAGAGCGGGCGAATTAATGCCGTATTTTACGTGGCGAGTCTCGCCACGTAAAATACGGCATTAATTCAATTCAAATCAGTGTCATAACAAACAAGCCACAGACCGCGCTCTTTCCTTCATCTTCCTTGTCCTATCCTCACCCCTTACTTACACACACACTAACATAACATTACATTCATAACAGTATACTACCACAAGTGACGAGAGCTTAGTGCTTGTTCCGACTGAAGCGATGCCCCGCTGGTGCGAGATACCTACGGGGAAAACCCCGCTTGCCAACGGTATGTCGGCGCCGTCGCCCTATCTAGTGGGGGAACATCACCGCCACCACCCGAGAAGAAAATTCATTACGGGACTAACGACCTCAGCAGCTGACGCATCTAGGATCACTAATCAATCAATCCGACGTTTCTTCCAGGTATTGTCTACCGATAATGAACGAGAAATTTATTCAGCTAGTTAATTTTCATACATCGAGGTTTCGAAATCACGTACACAAGGAGCTAAGCAACTTTGCATTCTATTATGTATACGAAACTTCTATTACATGCGAAACGAAGGCGGAGTATACCTAGAAGTCATAGTTATCGTAAGACCCGCTTTGCAAGAGTTTTTTTGACGAACGATTTCGGAGTTTCAACAAACGAACGGATGCGCTTTGTTCCTTCCTGTTCCAGAAACCGTTCTGCGCAAGCGTGTGTTCGCTGAAACGCCGAAACCGTTCGTCAAAGGGAAGCATGTAAATTGAGTCAAACGGACAATGGTAAAACATTTCGTTTTGCGCAGTATCCAGTGCAAAATGTTTACCTAAGTGAAATGAAACACTTCTGTGAAGAGTTTTGATGTGTTATAATTGAGACCTTAAACTAAATTTACTTTGTCTCTTAGGAATGGCGAATAAACTGAGAGTTTCATCTTGTTGAAGCTTATGCTGAAGATTAATTACTTTAAAGGACAAAAAAGCTGCTAGCTTCATCAAAATTACTCCTAAACTACTAATATTTCCAAAAATTGTGCAAAAATTGATTTAAAGATTTAATATTGTTGATTACTTTGCATTACAAAGGAAATCGCTAGCTTCAATATTGACGGTGTAAGAAGTGAATTTTTTCAATTTTTCAAATTCAAAAAGTTTTGATAAAATAGCTGGTTTTTTGACACCATATTTAGCAAGCCAAGCTATTCTCTCTTTGGGCAATTTTGGGCAACTGAAGTCAATTTTAAGAAAAGCTCATTTACTTTTTTTTTTAAAATAGCGGTTACACAAAAAATATGCGAAAATTATTCATATTTTCAAAAATTATATTGGACATTTTAAAAAATATACTTTTGAGAAACATATTTTTATGAAAAATCAGTGTTGGTGAATGCCTTCCTATGATTTAAGCGCTAGTTTTATTCACAAACGTACAGTCACACAGACTTCAAGTAAAACTTTTTCGTTATCAAGAATTCACGATATGTGGACTCTTAACTGCCCTGCTTATATGAGAAAGAAATTAACTTCACTGAGGGGGGGGTAAAGCCACTTTTTACGAATCAGGGAATCAGATAAGTTTTTCTGTCGAAAAATATCGGCACTTTTTTCTATTGCATTTCAATACTTTCTCTAAACTTCGTATTTAAAAAAGTAAAAAATAAAAAAAACAAGATTTTGTCAAAAATGATTCCATTTTTTACAATATTTTTTGGCATGCCGAGAGCATTGTACATAGACAAACAGCCAGGTCTAGTGGATACATCGGTTGCTCGCGGAACCTACTCGACTAGAGCCAAATTCCGGCCCGTTTTCCTTTTTTTATTGGAAACACCTTTGCGGGGTTATATTATATTCTATGATTACATAACCGTTATAAATAATATGACATTGTTTGTTTTGTTTCAGCACTACTCTTCTGGAGCTTTTCCATACTTTCTGATACTACGTAAACAAGAAAGTACACGATCCCACTTCTAATTCTGTTCCGAATGCTCCGCCCAGATAATCCGGTGATTGCAGCATATCGCCGCAGGCTGCATTGAGATAGCGCGGACTCGTCAGCTGGTCGATGTGCCCTCCCGCACGTAGCTCGCCTCTCCCTCCCTGCGGCCATGATAATGGGCCCCGCTACAGGACGTCACGTTTCCTTGATCTTGAAAACGGCCGTTCTGCCGCGCTATCTGCGCCGGAGTGTTTTTGTTTGCGGCGCGGCCCCAGCGACGCCGCGTCACGTGGGAAACGGAGGCATCTCGAGGACTTGCTGTCTGGGATTCCCCTGGTCACGTGCAGTTGCGCTCGCCGGTGGAGCCGTACTCTTTGTTCCAGGGCAAGAGGGGGAATAAGAGCGATACTTACTGCAGTTAGGGTCGGCGCCCCGGATGACTTGAGGTTTATGAACCCCCGTATGCCAACATTGATTTGTTGATGTACTTTTCGTGTTTACTCCCTTTTATATATAGTAGAAGAGAGAAGAAACGTGTTGAAATCACCTCAACAATCTCATATCTACTTTTCGGTCTTAAATTTCTGGTTAAGTTTCTTTTGAGTTGTAACTTCGTACACACATCAGTATTATGAAACAACATATCAAGATTTGGAAAACAATTTGTTGGTTTAAAGAAGGAGAACCAACCAAGTTTTTCATTCTGCGTGAAGCGGGAGGCCTTGGCCCTTAATCTCTTTAGCTCATAATAATAATAATAATAATAATAATAATAATAATAATAATAATAATGATAATAATAATAAATACACGTCAGATTTCGGATTTGTTAGTGCTGAGCCAAAGATAAGACTGATGCAGATGGCGAGGAGATAGACGCAATTTTGGCAATTTTGTATTCGAAAATCGAGTTCTTTGTATGGGTAGATGAAAGTACGTTTCGCGCAAAACTTTGGAAGATTGTCAAAAAAATTTCAGAAACTTAGTAAGCACGTCAGGAGAAAGATCTAGTTGTGTCGTTCCCGGAATCATTATTTTTTTTAATTTTGGGAGTATGTGAAACATCTGAAATACGATCAAAATTTTCTGAAAAATGGCTACAACGTTTTTGTTACACACACACACACACACATATATATATATATATTTATATGTATATATATATATATATATATATATATATATATATATATATATATATGCAGAGCTGTTAATTTCCTATTTTAATTAAAATCTCGAGCCTTTTGAAAATGACAAAAGTTCAAATATTTTTCAAACTTGCCCTACACCTGACTGGTTCTTCAATAATAATATTAAGAGGAGAAAAGTGTGGTTTCGGTAGGCCGCGTATTTCTACAAATTTAAAAACAAAACACAGCCGAGTGTACAACATGATGTATTTGAAGTTATATAGTTTTAAAAACGTATGATATATATTTTTCAACAATTGTTCAAACGACCATGGGTTTTGCAATGTAATTGGTAAGTAAAATTAATTATAAAATATTTAATTTTAGGTAAGTGTATTAAAATTTGGTGCTCTTATTGTTATGCGAATTGTTTAACTAGTTCAGATCAAGCACTGATGGATCAACGTGATCAGTAGATACAATTCCTAGATTAACAAGTCTCTTCAATTATGAAGAGCCTAAAATGTTAATGTAAGATAAGTTCAACTATGGACAAGGATGCTCGCAGGATGAGGAAAATCCTCAATGCAATGAACACATATAAGGAATTTTATTTTTGACTGCATTTCATGATTTTTTCAACGATTCTTACCAAAAGGAACTCGATCTTTTGGTACATTCCATTTTCTTTGACAGTGAATTTGTTCGTTAAACAGTCACGTGCAAATGGTTCAAATTATTGGTTAAACCTTTAAAAAGTACTACGAAGATCCAATCTTAAACTTTTTGTTGGTTTGTTTAGATGAAATGTCTTCTGTTCACAGGCCTGCGTGATAATCAGGCAAATTCAATGCAATTCACCTTCGTATCAAAAATGGTGAAACATTTGCATCCCGAGTGTGGTTACACATTACGTAAGTGGTTCCAAAAGTGTCTGGTCTGTCCAAGATAACTCATCTATGGGAAAAACCCACTGGGCAATGTATAGTCTTATCTTTAATTGTTGTAATAGATTACTTTTGCAGTCGACATCTCTTATTTTGTGGAGAGAGGTTCTTGAGATGGACGCGGTCCACGAAATCTCATGATGTTTTGCTTTTTCACAACAATGAACCTGTGCTTACACCCCAGATTGCAAAGAATGTTGTAAAGACTATGACTTGATGGAGTTGGACCATTCGGAGAAGAAAGTTTCAGACGACTGTGAGGTGAAATAAGCAGTTTTTGACCATTTTACGAACAAAAATTCAGAGCACTTTTTCAAATGCCTAGAAATGTTAATATACAGATATGAAAATGGCTTGGAGTAGAGGATGATTAAGTTGAAATATAACGTATTTTTTCTTTGTATCAAAAACAAAAATGAGTGAGGTCAGCCATTTCTGGAACTCTTCACATAGCAAGGTTGGCCCACACACTCCTCAGACGAAATTTTTGCCAGAATGAGATCATGACTAATAATAAAAGGGGAATGTACATATTTTATTTTTCTTCTCGTCTTTCTCTTACTGATTTCTTTTGTACGATTTTCTAGTCAAACTTTTCGGCCGGTTAAGAAAGTAATTATCCGTTATTTTCCACTATCTTTTTCTTATTTTCTTTATATAATAGAAAGGTTTTACGTTTAAAAAAGCATAGCTACAAGCATGTGGATGTAAATCAACGTTTTAAGAGTAACATGTTAGACCAATGCTTCTAAGAATATAATAAATATTTTATTACCCAAAATGTATTCCTTTTTATGTATGTTTATTACTGTAGGATTTCTCATTCAAGAAATTTATGTTATGAAGAACTTTTCAACATTCACAAGGCGAATTATGTTGTGAAGAGTTCTTAAACTTAACCGGCACTTTCTACAAGGCACATAATCTAAAAGCTATAATCAAAATGATTTCTAAATGATTGTTAAATATCGATCCGTTAGGTGGACAACGATGATGACTCGTTAGTGCTTTCGAAACGACATTATGGAAGGAATAAAAATATCTCGGCTCTACCCTTCTCGTGAAATATTCATTCGTGAAAGAGTGGTGAATCAGCGGGGGTTATATAAAAGACACGCGGCGCCCGAATTGGCTCGCACGTGCAACGGCGCAGATAAAGCGCGAAGCGAGTGCCCATTCGCATGGAAACGAGGCAATGGCTGATGGCGTGATGCGCGTTCGATCGCGCAGGCTCACGTTCTTGTACAAGGTAACAGGAAATGGAACAGGTAGAGCCCACAGACCTGAATTATTCATGAAATACTTCGTTTTCTGAAGAATCTAGTGCACGTAGTTTTGGAAATTTGTAAGAATGAAATTAGGCATGGTGTTGTTGGCGTAACAAAATTAAGAAATAATTGAAGTCATCTTCTTCTACTTAATAGATTTATTCAGCGAACCATTAAATAATAATATTAATAATAATTTAAATGTATGTATTGTAATTTAATTATTTCTATTAATTCCATTTTTTACTAATGTTAAATTTCAATACTTTATTAATTGTAGTATTTGTATTATCTTGTTATTTTGTATTTGATTTATATAATTTGTAGACTGATGATAACGGCAAAGGCTACGAATGTCAGCTCTCTGAATTAATCCTTTAAGTTTACGGAAGATGACTTCAATTATATTACCGTCTCATCAAGAATGAAATGTGTAATGATGGGCATTCTCCACCACGAAAAGGTAATTTGATGTCTAAATAACTGAAGTTGTGTGCTACCACTAAGACCGGTGTTGTGATGTCCTGTAGATTGCTGCTCAATTGTTTGAGCAGTTATTAACTTACAACGCAATTGCAATTACATAAATGTATATGAAGTTTTTTCTTCTTGGTACGAAGCAGATTCTTTTGGTTTTCCTTTATACAACACTATAGAACTACATTACGACACATATTTTCTCGTAAATAATCTAACTTTCGTAAAATGATACTAAAATAAAAATGAGAATAGATGAATATTATGCAACATCAACCGTCTTTATCAGTGAAACTTCATTATTAGTTTTGGTGTAGGTAACATTAAAAATAACAGAATCGACAAACACATAATGGGATAATCAAGAAAGAAGTTCAAAATAGGTTTTACGCAAATGTATGAACTTATTTTTTTTAAATGAAGATTTTATCGAAAAAAATAATTTTCAGTATGAGAGACCCCCAAAACGTTTTTCTGTCAGAATGTAGACACGTTTTCCTGCAACATTACATAACTTTCTCTATAACCAACACCAAAACTCTATAACTACAACTTTCTCAGAAACCAATATAGAGTAAAAGAGACGAATATAGATCACTTTGCGTGATGATCCAGTTCGTGAAGCATACACGATTGGTCGTATGTATTGGATTAAGAAAACAAAAATATTCAGGTAGATAATTGTTATTTAATCATTGCTGACGTAAACGCTCCAAATATTTATTTTTATGAAATGTGGACTACAACGTTCGTTGCTTTATTCATTATTCAACTAAGTATAGTACAAGAGGGAGCTATGAAGTCAGAGACTCAAGGAAAGTAAGCAGATAAGTTTTTTTCCCTCCACTTCACATAATTTTCTCACTTCTATTTTGGCGTTAGATAAATCCATATGATAGCGCCGAAAATTGATGTGTAACCTCATCTGCTTAAGAGCAGACCGAATGAGAAATGCTGAAGAGTACAGACGACGTTTTACTTATTTATCCTGGTCCACAAGTGGTCATTTATTTCTCTTCGCATATCAACGTGTGAATTATTTATGAAGAAAATTCGGGCACTCGGAAATACTCATTTTAAGTGTAGACTGTGAGTTTGGTCCTTAGAGTCCTGGGACGATAGTGACATTTCGTTTGTATGACTAATACAAATCATTCATAAAAGCGAACGTATTAGGAACACCACGTCATACCATCTAGTCAACTGTGACGAAACACTGCTTAATTCATCGGTTCCAACAAGTATGAGTCCAGTATTCGCCTAGAAGAAGGCAACTTTAACATGGGTGTTCATCGCTCCCTCCTCCGTCGACTTGGCCCCTGGAATCACTTGTCTAATCTCCCTTTTCCACATCTTCATTTATCAGTGTTTCCAGGGTTTACCCCGCATCCGGCAAGTCTCTGCATCTCGTAGATCCTACTCCAGACACTAGCGATCCGCGAAGCATAGCACGCCGGCGGCAACAGGCGCTTCGTCACACCACGCACCCGCAAGTCGAGGAGGAACTTCGCGCTGCGGCTGTGAATCTTCTTTCTCACTATTTCATGTTTTAACTTTTCAATTCTTTCAATTTTTCTCATTTTTTTTCTCCATGGTGGGAGATGGACATAACCACTGGTTCCGTCGAGGTGCCCGGGTGGGCAACCCCCCCCTCCTCGCAGGCAGGAAGGCGCCTTCATCCCGCCGCGGCCAACCGGCTAAGTGGCTCAGGGCTTCAATTGATGTCACTTTAGCGCTTCTGACCGGGAGCTGCTAGAGTCCGAGTCCCGACCCTTCATAGCTAGGTGGAATTGAGCCGCTATCTCAAGGAAAAGTATAGCGTTCGGATGCTCTGTCATCAATCTGTCAGGCGAGTGCTGGTGCAGTACCCTAACAGACCGCGTACCGTGCGCGATTTTCCTTCCTCTTCCTTGTCCTATCCTCCCCCCTTCTTGCACTTAAATGCACTTCACTATCTCACAAGCCGAGAGCTTATAGCTCGTCGCAGATGGGGCGGTGTCCCGCTGCTGGAAGATCTTTCTGGAAAACCCTGTATCCCGTCGTGTGGTTCGGGGCCGGATCTCACCATCCAGAGGGGGAATGATACCACCACATCTCGCGATAAAACAAGCTCTACAATTTCGGGACTAATGACCTTAGCAGTTGCCGCGCCCGGAAACACTAATCGAACAGCCCTCAGCTCATTAAGCCATCTTTTTCTCTCCTTACATGTTGTTAATTTCTCCATTTTTCTTGTCTGTCTAGTGCAATGAAGCGGTGGAAGAGGAACGGCCACCCCCGTGGCGGCGCGGAGGCCCCGTCCACGTTTTGGGCGGTCACGCAGCGGGCGGGTGGCGGCGCGCCCAGCTGCGGAGACGCTCACGTGGCTTTACGTAACGGAGCGACGCGGCGCTGCGCGGCGCGCGAACGTAGCGGGCGACCGGCCGCGGGCGGCGAGCGGCGCACAAGGCACGTCCGGGCCTCTCGGTCAATGGATCGATTGATTATCTCGTAGTTTCCGGTGCGTGGGCTGCTATGGTCGTTAAGCGGGCGGTGGCAGTGCTACTCGTCCGCTGGAACGTGAGACCGTGAGAGGTGGCTTAGGGCATCAACTGATGACACCGCAGTGCCTCTGACTGTGAGATACTAGGTTCGAGTCTCGTCGGTGGTAGGATTTTCTTCACTGGCTAGATAGCTAGGTCGAGTTCTCTCTGAAGGATAATTCTAGCAGGCTGCACTGATCCTTAGTTTTCCGTGTTTTCTCCGACCAAGAGCAGGTGAATGCCGGAGCAGAATACTGACAAACAGGCCACGGACTGCGTGTGATGCTTCCTCGCAGGAGCAATCGCGTCTGCGTAGGTGGGCGCGATTTCTAGTGGAGAGTTGTGGACGACCACCCGGACCCCGAGTTTCGCGGCGATACTCACGCCGTTAGCTTCAAGGTGGAGTCCGTGAAAAGGTAATAAGCTCGGTTGGCTACGCTCGCTGTTGCTGGGCATCGCTCGGTTATTCATCAGTTGCGCTTCTGGTGCGTCGACCATAGGACGTTCCGGCATAGTAATGCCCCGGAACACTTCCATCTATAGAAGTCCGACGGGGACCAGATCCCCCTGTCAGGTTGCCTAGGTTCTGACGGTACTCAGGTCAATAGCTTCAAGGTGGAATCAGTGAGTAGATGAGAAGGGGGCCTCGAGCCACCGGGACCTTTGTTCATGCAATACCCTTACGTATCTAATGGTCTTAGAAATTGACGCTCTTAGAATCACTAATCAATCAATGTAACGCGAGATTCCACGACGACCTACACAACAACTTGCGGAGGTTTTCCCTCTTCAGGTATCTTCACCGGCAAGTCATGGCCTCAGTCAAGTCACCGGCAAGTCATTGGCAAGTCAATCTTCCAAGTCGACCTTGTCTTTGGCAGAAAACTCCGTCGTTGTGGGCTTTTCTCGGCTATTCTAAATAATAGTAAGGACACCGGTAAAATATCGGTTCACGTCACGTATTCACAATTTGTACCGATTCCACAAATTAATTTTAAACTCAAATTTGTCGAGCATCTGAACTCACTAATAAACCGGATTAAAACATAATTGTGTATGTGCTTGTATAATTTAAAGTGCATTGACTGCAGAAGTTGGAAGGCGAACGAGTAAATAAATGTACAAATGGAGAAGAATTTGGAACCAAATTGTGGGGAGGGGAGGAGAACGTAGGGGGATGACCGAGTTCACGTGCAAGAGGATTCTAGGATTCTCCTCCTGATAAAGAGAAAAAAAATAGAACACACACCATCGGCCATTGGGACCTGAACCCACTGATTTGCAGGTTAGAGACGCAACAATTGCAACATCTTTTGCCCGGAGCCATATCAGCCGGTGAAACAAGGCTATAGATTACAGGCAACAGACACTTCGTGGTCTTGGGCGATTATGAAAAGAGGGGTGATGGGTGAGGAGTGATTATTGGGGATGCTACGCGGCAGAGACGGTGTGACGACAGCTGCGGTGCGGGCCACTCAAGATGATCGAGTTCCCACCCACCCCGGAAAATGGCGACTCGCAGCTGGCGGGCGGCCTCCGTCCGCTTGGACTACTTCGGAAATGGAAGCCCCTTCGCTACGTGGGACTCCGAGAAGGTCGCGCCCTTCATTAGGTTGGATCTACTTCGGAAAAAGGGGATAATGGGGTAGCACCGATCCCTTAAGGAAATTGATCGCTCAGATGAAATGTATTCATCAAAAATTTAAAATGTTGCATAAAACGACAGATGGGTATGTCCTAGTATCTGTGATTGAGAACTACAAGTAGCAGAAGTTTTTTTCTTTAGCACAGTTTTCGTAACAGCTTTGATCGACATTCCCCTATCCGTGGGGTAATACCAATCACGTATTTACCTCGTGTATTTTATATTGAAAATTTTGAAATATATTTATTATCCTATATATTTGTTCCATTATGCTAAAATTGTTTCATTATTACAAATTTCAATAATATTTAACCAAAAGAGTAAAATAATTGACTATCCTTCGACTGTAAGGAAAAAACTATTAAATTAAACTGTTTTACAAAAAATTATTAATCAGTACAAACATGTTACACACTAAACGCAAGAGTTAAATTGTTTTAAATGCTTCTCTCTCTCTCTCTCTCTCTCTCTCTCTCTC
>BOPP01000119.1:2484970-2557850 GCA_017312745.1 Gryllus bimaculatus | reverse complement strand
TCTCTCTCTATATATATATATATATATATATATATATATATATATATATATATATATATAACTCATTACATACATATACAATTTAACTCATGCGTTTAGTGTGTAACATATAAGTAAATAAGCCTTAACGAGTTTATCTGAAAAAATATATAAGTTAGGATCAGTTTTTTTTATTTAAACTGTAGTTTTCTAGTTCTTCAAGGAAATGTCACAAAAATAGTTAACAGCTGAATCAGCTCTACTGCAATGTACGTGGTTCCAAAGCCCACTCTCGGACACGGAGTGGGGATTACTTTTGACAAAACCATAAAGCCGGTCTCTACCACCTAGGTAGGATTCCTTTGGAAAATTGTTAGGAACGTTGTTTGCCTCGGCATACGTAAAAGCCACTTTGGGGACTTGTAGTAGAGACTATAAAAAAGATTGTCCATCAACTTTATTCGTTCAGCCAATGCTGCTTCCTACTTTTGAGTTAAAACTGCTTTCCCGCCAGTTAGTGGATTTCCTAAAACCCTCTTAAATTTTCTGTCACGCAGTGTTGATCTGTTTACTTGATGCTCTTGTGGAATGTCCTTCATTGATAAGTAACATCGCCTTTTGCAGCTTTTCATCAGACCATCCTCCTCTGGTAGTGGTTCTTTTCGTGTTCTATGCGCCTGAAAGAGAATATGCTCTCTTCCTATGAACTTGAGCCAAACGTAATACAAAGACGAAAGGACCACGCATTAGTGTTTAGATCTGTGAGGGGTTGTGTCGATCACTAATCGCCATTCCCTCACTAAACTGATGGGTGCAACCCAACCATGTATACTTCAGAATTTCATAACTAAACAACTTAAATGTTAGTTTAAAACGTAAAACATGAATTAAAATTATCTTGTAATGATTACACATCTATTTGTATGATTGAGTTAGTAAAAATACAAGTGTAAATACTACTTATATCGCTTTACAGACATGAACAAATTAGAACAGTTTTCTCTGAAACACACTTGCTTTTTTCTCACCAAACGCAAGTGCGGAACAGATCAGCGGCCGCATGTAGTTAATCTATTGGTCAATCGGAAAGAGCACGTCAATCACAAAAACTTCGCCAGAGCGCATTGTTTTGTCGTTACCGACCTGATCGGGGCTACCCAATGATCGGTGCCACATCACTCTCCCCTATCCCGCACACCACCTGTTCACCTCCATATACGGTAGTGGCTTTCTTTCTCCACGCTTCACGCTGCGATGGAAACATTCCGTTGCAAGGAATCCTCCCGTGTGACGCCAGATTCCACAATTCCACCTCCAGCGCGGAGCCCTTGTCTCAAGTGTTATTTGAATATTCGGAAATTACGTTCGTAAAACTGGCTGAACCCCACCGAATACATCGCACAAAAGGACTGCAGAAATATTACAACATACAAGTACTACATTCTCAATGTGCAGAAAATCACAAAATTGTTGATTAATGTCGTTCAAAACTAATGAAATGAGAGAAGTTTACAAATTCAGAAAAAATACAATCAGTATTCATTGTGAATATAGTGTTAAATGTTTCTAAAAATGAAATTGAAACGTTTTTTATTAACCAAGATCTTTCCACGTTGTAGTGGACTATAGTAGAATATCCTGATATTAACCTTAACTTAAAAATGTAATGAATAACATATAACTACGGTCATTGAATTTTTTTAAGGTAAGATAAGATAAGTAAAATATATTAATTTTAACATATGTGTCTGATAATTGCTGGACATGTGTCAATATTAGAACGAACTAAAATGTACAATTAAAACAGTCAATATTTGAACTTAAAAATATCTCAACGATTGCTTCATCAACTACAATCACTAGGTATAGCCACTAATGCAAGGAAATCTCTGCATCATTAATGTATCTTCACTCATATTCTTCCAGGCATGACGAAATGTCGACTCCTTTTTATTGTAACTCGCTAAGCAGCTTAGGCTAATAGCAATTAGTCTTGAAAATGGCGTTATGGACAAAGGACGGCAGATAATTAATTCTAGTATAAGTTGTTTTACTATTAAATCAGTTAATAAGGGAAAGGGATAACACATCTAGAACCGAAAGATCATTGAAAGAAAAAAATCATAAAAGTTGTTTTAGTAGAGAGCTCAAATTCTTTCTAACCGATAGTTTATGTTTAATGTTTAGTGTTTAAAATATATAGATAATTGCTGATATGAATAAATACTGATTTAGCGTTGATGATGTAACTTGTTCATGACCCATTCGGCTCATAAACTGGAGGTAATTTATCCCTTAACTCTTGGTGCATGTCAGCCGTTACATATATATTTCTAATATCAGAATGAAAATTATACATTTTCAGTGCAATAACCTCAAATGTCTAAAGAAAGGGAGACAAGATCTCTTAGACGTAAAATATCAACAACAGAAACGAAAAAAAAAATGTTTATAACCAGGTCTGCAACAACAGCATGCCATGGTTATGTCCAACAAAGATTACCTTCTTCTGAATCTCAATGACAAACATATCTACCGGAATTACATAACAAGTTATAATGGAATTGAAGCTTGGATATCTAACATTCTTCATGGTAGATTCCTCCATTCTAACTACAGTGCCGATAAGAACGCGAACGCGTTTGCTCGAAGATGGGTTTCTGGAAAAACTAAATATTTTATCCACACAATGAAAACAATGTTCTTACCACAAATGACTACAAGAAGATCATACACGAAGACATCAAAGATAAATAGTACAGAATTCTGAAAGGAAACGCGAGATCAAAGATCCGAATATTTAGATAAAACAGCAAAACGCGACCGCGTGCCAAATGCTGAGGCATGCGCAAACGCTGGTTGAGTTTCAACACAGGCGGCGAAAGCGCGCTGTTGGGTGTACTAGCTCACGACCACTGTCAGCAGTTCGGGCAGAAGACTCGGGGCTCCGGCTTAAAGAAAATGATTCGGACCTCCTGGGAACATTTTTTTGTAGTCTGAAATATTGTTAAAATTCTTTGAATGAAAACAACCCCCTTTATCTGCATCCCATCGGGGAGGTGTACAAGTGTTTCTTCCAGGAAATACGAGAAAAAATTACGGTGGTCGACGTTAACCGAGAGCTATTCGGATATTATTGTTAGGCGATAGTTTCCCACTCTGAGGTAGGAGTTACAAATCATCGTCATGGAGCGAGATGATGCTGAATGATTATTTATTTCGTATTTCCGTGCGCTTCAACTGCTACGGCCATTAATCTTGTAAGTGTAGTGCTTGTTTTTATCACTGGAGATGGCGTTATTCTTATCTCGCTAGACGGTGAGATCTGGCCCTGTCCTACGAGTCGGCTTCGGGCTTTTCACAATCCCAAGTATCTCCCACCAGCGGGACACTGCACCAGCCGTGTCAAGCTTTTAGCTCCACACTAGTATCCCCACAGGTGTGTAGGTGTAAGTGAATGTACATTAGAAATGACGGTAGGTCCAGGAATAGGAAAAAAGATCGCGCGCGCTCCGTGGCTCATTTGTTGGGGTACTACTCCAGCGTTCTCCTGGTGTTGATCACGAGAATTATCTTCCAAGTAGCGACTGAATTCGTTGTAGCTATCTATCTAGTGTCGAAAATGCTGCCGCTATCGGAACTGGAACCTTAGCGCCTCCCCCAGTCAGAGGCATTGCACTGACATCAGTGGATGCGCTGACCCACTTCAGCCGGTCACAGAGTTGTAAATTATAATCTTGGGATATTCGCAGAGAGTAATCAGCGAGAGGAGTCTTGACCGGGGCGTTCACCCGGCGCTCAACCGGGGTCGCATGTGGCTTCTTGGGGGAAGGGGGGGTGTCTGCCTCGGGCCCGGGACTAGAGATGCAACATCGATGTTTCTGCAAAAATATGGAAACATTGACATACGGAAGCCAATTTTTCTTGAACATAAATGTTTTGGGCATGATTTTCGTAAGTTTTTTATGTTTTCCTCATGAAAATTTCCCATAATCACACTTCTTTCAGTGTTATGTTTCTGAACCAAACGAACGCCATTTATACTGCCTTCATCGAAGAGACTATCTCTCACCTAAGATGATCTTGATGCCCTCGTATTTCCTTCGCATCTCCCTGTATTTTGCAAGTGGAAAGAACTTTTTAGGTGTATTTTCAATTAAATTTCAATTATAAATTAATATGCACGGACGCTGTGAAAGATATTGATGGTTTTCGAACAGTGTATTATTAACATCGACGTTTTAATTTTGAACACCGATGTTCGGCAACATTAATGTTTTGTTTCGATGTCACGTAACTACGCGGGACCCCTGTTCTGGAAACGCCAGAAGAGTGAAATGATTTCAATATTTACTTGAGTTCAACGGCAGCCGAGATAAAATAAACATTATGTAATGAAGGTCGTTCCGAAGGTCGAACTGATTTTAAACGAGTGAAAAGAAATAACTGTTAACAAAATTTGCAAACGTCCGCGCTTTGACCGTATAGCATTAAAAATGATATTTTTTGTTTTAATTATGTTTGACTGTTGCCTGGAAATAAAAGTGTCTTTAAAATTGGATATTAATTTGTATTATTTGTGCGGCGCATACCTTGACCCATCCACTGCTGTGAGTCTACATTATGTAACCGATCTGCAGAAACAATCGACCGTCTAATAATAAAATGCTGAAATATCTGCAAAAATGTTACCTTCAGTCTCATAATTTAACTAGGAACATTGTTCACGAAGTTTTAGTATTAAAACAGAGTTTGCAGACAAAGGAATATGTCCATATTATGAAAATAAGGATATACACTTATTACAGAATCAGTCTAATATACTGCACTACGATATTCCAATTTACACTGATAAATATTTTAGTAACAATGTATCTGACATCGTCTTGCCCGAAATAAACAGAAAAAGGTTGCATTATTAGCTTTTTTATTTCCTAGCTGATCACAAAATTAATAAATTCATTTGATTTGATTTGATTTATTTACAGTCGCATCAACTACATAGAGTTATTGGCAACTACCTTAATAATACACAATCAGTACAAAATAACACAGTAACTTAGAATTTTACATGTAATGGTTATATATTGTTACACATTTCAATTTCCTTTACAAAGCAAATGAATTTAATGCATGTTCCTTTGTTATTGAAATCTTTAAGAGAAACTTAGTTTGTACTTGTTTCTTGCCACTTTCATATTCAGGGCAAACAAACAAATGTTCTACTGAAAGAGGGATCTTGCACACACTAAAGTTATCAGCATCCGTCTGTTCAATAATAGCCATGTGAAAATTTTTGTGTGTCCTATTCTACATCTTGTTAAGACGACCTGATCATTTCTGCAGAAACTGACCGTTGGATTATCATCTTCAAGTTTCCTTAACTGATCTTAATTTGCAACTCTGTAAGTCCATTCTTTACTGTCGAGGTCAGCTAATTTGTTCTTGACTATTTTGAGGTATTCTTGATAGCGTACTGGTATAATCCACTTCGAACTTCGCTTTCGCGTTGCTTCTTTAGCTTTTCTATCTGCCGATTCATTTTCTGCAATTGCAACGTGCGAGGGTATCCAGCACAAAGCTATTTCTTTACCTCAGTGTTCCAATGGTTGATTTTTCCAACTATTTCTGCGACCATACATTTTCAATGGATAGATTCCTTATAGCAGATACAGCGCTTTTAGAGTCTGTTATTATCATAAATCTTTTTGATTGGCCCTTGTGATGTATTTAAGAGCCTCAGCTATGCATATAATTCGCTGGATATCACTGAGAAGTCATCCGGTAACATTTTTGGTGATCACCTCACATGAAGCTATTACTGCGCACCTACGTTATTTAGAATCTTTGAGCCATCAGTATAAAAAATTGTATTGTAACCATCACATTTTGCTAGTTCATTTCTTATTTGAGCACCAATTTTACGATGATTAGTATTCTGTTTGTTAAGGACAATTCGCAATTCAATAACTTTGATGTCTGTATTGTCGGTGGCATAGTCCGGTACAGTCGTAATCTTTAGGGATGGTAGTTTCTCTTTTATCTTCTTTAGTGTTTGAATTGCTCTTATTGATAGGGTCTCGGGAGCTTCTTTTTTATAGCTAAATGTTTTATAATGTTTGTATGCACACTCGAACACTTTATTTATTGGATCCAGTTTGTTGGCTGCCACTTTAATTCGTATACCCCATAATTAGGTTCTTCTACGTTTTTTCTAATGATAATAAATGTGCTTCACCAAAAATGCTCATTGGTGGGCTGGTCTTGAAAGAACCACACGTCAGTCTTGCTCCCGTATTATGATAGCATCTAACATTCTCTTGATGTTCTTCTTGGCCGCATCATATAGCATACAGCCATAGTCCATTTTGATCTGTCGATTGCCTGATAAGTTCTCCTTATAATCTTATTGTCCGCTCCCCAGGATGTATGGCTAATGACTTTGGACAAGGCTCATTCTTTTGGAGCACTCATTCTTTAAATTCTTAATATGCGAAATCCATGTCATCTTTTCGTCCAAATCATTCTAAGATTTTTAATTTCTTTATTCTGTACCAACTTATGCTGTACTAATTTTAGTTCAATGTTTCTTCTATGAAATCGTTTCCTAGAAAAAACTATGAAAGTGGATTTTGTCTTGGAAATCTTGTGCCCGGTTTTCCTTGAAAATTCCATGACTGCATCTAAGATGTTTTGAGCCTTTTCTTCTAATGTTGTATATCTTTGCCAGTTATGCTAATATTGCTATCATCCGCATACATATTGATGATGGCTGGAGGTTTACTATTGTTCTGGAGGTCATTAATGATAAGTAAAAATAAAGTAACACTAGTACTGACCCCTGTGGGACGCCATTCATAACTTTATAGCTGTCCGACAGGATTCCATTTATTCTAATCTTGATACAGCGTTCTTTAAGGAAATTGTAAATGAACTTGCTAATGTTGCCTGTAATCTTGGCCGACGTAATTAAATTCACTACCCGTCTTCTCCGCACCATCGCATAGGCTTTTTCAATGTCTAAGCTTACAACTAAGGTGTTCATATTATTAGCAAAACCGTTGTTTATGCTGTTTTCTATTGATGCTAGACAGTCCAATGTTGAACGATTTTTCCGGAACCCGCTTTAATATGGGGAAATCAATTGGTGATTTTCCAAGTACCACCTCAATCTCTGATTCACTATTTTTTCTAGCAGTTTACAAAAGCAACATGTTAATGCAATAGGCCTATAGCTGCTTATCAGGGATTTATCTTTCCCTGGTTTGTGGATCGGCACAATAATAGCTTCAGACCACTTTTTAGGGAATACATTGTGAATATAGATCGTATTAAATATATGAAACAGGTACTTTATGGCGGATGGAGGCATCTTCTTGATGAATATATTGGGGATTCCATCAGGGCCGGCACTGGTGTTTTTAAGTTTATGTATTGCTTCATGCAGTTCTCTTGGTGCGATGGGTGCGTTTAGATGTTGAATATCATTATCTTCTGTGCTTCCTTCTTCAAGATCGGGTTTAATTTTCTCAATCTCTTCTTTGTATTTAATGAAAGCATTATCATAATTCTGATCACTAGAGTTTGATGAAAATAAAGCCTCAAAGCTGTTTGTAATATCCCATGCATCATGTTAGTTGGTACCGTCGGAAGTGTAGAGTGAAGTAATGCTCGTACTTTGCTGGTATTTTCCATTTATGGCATTGATTCTTTTCCAAGCTTCTGAACTATTCATTTTGTAATTAATTGATGAAATAAATTCCCTCCAACAATTTATTTCGGCTTATTTTATTATTTTCCTTGCTTTTGCTCTGGCAGATTTGAATAGGATTTTGTTTGCATCCGTCTTATGCCTCTTATATACATTAAACAAATGCTTTTGACTATTTTACCTGTAGTTTTCGGAATGGTTACCACAGCGGTGGTCATAATTATTTCTTCAAAGCTGTCTAATATTGCATCTATTTGATTTAAGTCAAAATCATCGTTACTTTCTAAATGTTTAATTTTGCCTTCAATAATTCGTTGATATAAGCTCCAATTTGCTTTCGAGAGAATTCATCGCGGCTCCTAAATAACCTCATGTTCCGATGTATCTTCGAAGATCACGGTAATAGGATAATGGTCACTGTTGAATAAGTCATCGGAAACTTTCCATTGTAAGTATCTTTCTAGATTCGGCGTACACATACTTAGATCGATAGTACTTACATTTCCTGTTGCCACGTTGAAATATGTAGGCTTATTGTCATCACTTAATAACACAAGGTCTTCTTTCTCAAAACAATCACCTATTATTTTACCCCTGATATCCGTTCTTACTGAGCCCCATTGCACATTGTGACAACTAAAATCACTAAGTAATATTAATGGCTTATTGACTTGTTGAATTAGACTTACAAGTTCACAAGTACGCCGTTGAAATTACCTCCGGATGTATATATTGCACAACATGATGTTTCTAGATCCTACATTTATGGATACACCAACTACTTCAAGATAACTTGTTATTTGCACTTCACTGCTTACAAACGATTCGCGAACGTAAACTGCGACACCTCCACTAGCATTCACACATGACGATCTATTTTTGTAGTAACACTTGAAACCTTTGATATGGTTATAATGGTTATTTTTAAAATTGGATTCTTGTATACAGACAATATCGAAGTTCTCCTCATTTTGAAGTTTATGGAAGAACTCGTATCGTGTCCGGAAGCCGTTCACGTTCCATTGCAGAATTTTGATTTTCATTATTCTTCTTCACTTGATAAACATTCGTTCTCCGAAGATGCTCTTGAGGAATCAGACGCTACCGGATCCTTCAACCTCTTCATGATTCTCGCAAAACGGGACTTCATGCCTCTATCCACTAGTAATGGGTAAATATCTCTAAGCAGTGCAATCAGTTTATCAGTTTCCTTAGTATAATTAAGAGATATTTGTAGTGCTTTACTAGTTTCGTACGTATCTTCTAGAAAATCTTTGAGTTGTTCATAATTAAGAACTTTGGAAGTTTCTTCTAATTTTTCTTTAACTGGAGCTAACTGTTCACTCATGTTCTTTTTCTCACTTTTATTTTCAGAGTTGTTTTCTCGGTTGCACTTCTTTTTCTTCGTTTTGACAGGTTTAGCAAATTCTTGTGCTCTTTCTTCCGAACTATTCAAGGGTGGTGCCGAGGTTTTATTACTAGATGTATTTGTGATCTGCGAAAGTGTTCTTTTAGCTGTCTTTCCAGTCTCAATTAAAGGGAAGTCTTCATCAAAAGTAGAATTATCGTTGTGGTTGTGCTCAACATTCCTGTTTGTGTCTTGTGCTAAACCTGCAGTGATATTAGAATTAATATTATCTACATTTTTACAGTTTCTGGCTACATGACCGTCTTCCTTGCATTGATAGCATTTAATAGTGCCATAAGAAATATAAATCCAATTTCTCTCTCCTTTGAACTCAACTACCATAGAATCAGGTATTTGGTTTAGTGAGTCTTCCGGCACATACATTTGCCTACGAAAGCTCAGAATATGTGTGAATTCTTCTTTTCCGAATCCCGCTCTAAGGAAAGACACGATAGAACTTCGTACTACGTTCAATTTATCAAGTTCTTCTTCAATTACTACATTGGGGATCATTGGGTAAACATTTGACAAAACTACTCGCCTCTGCTTACTGACAAATGGTCGCATATTTTTTTCACTTCCATCTATATTAATAGATTTATATTTATCTGTTACTTCATCAACTAATTGCTAACTGCTAAGAAAGATGCACGCTCTGCTGTTTGAGATCTTGGAAGCGTAAATTATGTTTCGTGGTGAAACAATAGTAGCTGAGGCTTCTACATACCTTTCTAGAGATGTACTGTAGTCCTTTCAATTATCAAACCATGCTCTTTGTCCGGATACATATAATTTTGTACGATGTTACTCCAGTTTGTGCGCCTTGAAGGTTGAACTGAGGCGGGTTGGCTCCTGTAGTCAGAGGCCTTCCCTTCAGCCGATGCTTCATTCGAGGTCATTTCCTGTTAACTTGTTCCCCCGTAGGTGAGGAAGAGATAACGGTTTTATACTTCTCTGTAGTATTTGCTGATTAATAAACTGTCCACAATTAACACGCAGACTAAGGAAAGTCACAAGCTCACTGCGTAACACTGTGCTGTCACTGCGATGTTGACTCGACGGCTGTCTGTGACGGACTGGGAAAATTAATAGAGTAACAACTGAAAAAATATAAATACTCTCTATTTAGAATAAAATGTAAATAAATCTACAGAATAAATTCAGTGGAAACAAAGCTCCTTATCTTAATAATGGTTTCATCAACATTTTAAAGAAATATCTGAAAATATTTCAAAAGTCAAAATTATAACTCTTGATCTCAAAGATTCGTGACTATAAGGATATGGAGTGTTGTTTGCAAATTACACTGATCATAGAGCAATTGCACTGCGAGTAGACAAAATGTCCTCTCAGGAAGTAAATACAGAGTATAACTCTGAGACACAAAATAATAACAATAAATTAAAATATGATAATCATTACATTTACAATAATATATAATAAATAATATTATATAATTGAAAATGAACCTATCTAGAAAGCCTAGAAACCCAACTATTACTAGCGTATATCAATCGCTTTATTGTACCCTAAAATCACCATATTGCGATACTGTTGATCTACTGTAGATACCGCGTGACTAAAATCTACTCCCGTACGCAACGATCTTACTGAGAAGCAAATGTAGTGATTGTGGGGTCTCTAGAATACTCTGCCTAAAATATGGGCACGATTATTCTCATCCTCACCTTTGAATGTCTTGGGAGTTTGGGAAAGTTGGTGCCTAAATTTTACAGAACAAATTCCAGAATTATAGATACGATCTGTGTTTTTACGATCTGTGTTCCTACATCCGACTAATCTTGCCACACTCCTCTATTTTTACGTTTCCTTGCGTATTTAATTACGACGTGATCGCATGGCACAGCAACTTCTACAGATATACACGTTTTTTTCTCCAAATCCCGAATAACTCTATCCTTTTTGTTTGCTGCTATCGCACAATTAGTATTGGTTTGTTGGTCATATAGCATTGCGCAGTGATCGCCGCAAATAACGGTCGCACTCCACACTGGCCGGCGCCTGATTCTGCGATGCTTCTTCTGTGCTTGGAGGGACACGGCAAAGGGGTTATTCTTATGATGTTATAGCCCCCGAATACAGAGGGAAATTCACGAGAAAGATGAGTCGTGCTACAGCAGTCGAAGAGGTCTGGTGTCAGGGAAGTCGTTCTGGCGAATTCAAAGCGCTCGAGATTCCTTAAGATGTAAGTAACTTCTGCGAGTGAAAATTAACGAGTTCTTGCCTGTGTGTGAAGAAGTTCTGGGCAAACTGTTCGATACTAACTGTAGCAGAAAGTTATTGTTCCAGGCAAAGAATAATTTCCTCTATCCAGTAAAAACATAGACATATGTTTGTGCGGTCGGATAAATAATTTTTATCATGAAAAAGTGCCGAATTTAGACATCTGATCGTTCTCGCGTGAACTTCCATTCCGCCGAAAGAACTAACTCTAACAAGCCTGTTGTTGGTGAACCGAACAGTGATGACTGATAAAGGGGAAAACATGTGCTTCAAATATTTTTTGCATGTGAAAACATTCGCTAGCTAAACCTTGCTCTAACGTCTCACTACTACTTACTGGTAACTGGCTAATTTCCGAGGGATAGCTAATATATTCTTTCTGTTTGTAAAACACGATTGAATTCGAAATTTACATCGATAGAATTTGAGAGTGGAAGGTTGGACGGCGGCCGTTGATTCATGGGAGGTGCGGGGAAATGCTACATTCTGACCGAGGATCCTGCGAAACTGACGCCGTCCCCGCTTCAAGGCTGCAGCTCACCACAGGGCTGCGGTGCTGTCACGAGACCGGAATATTTGAGAGTAGAGAGCGGTGCAAGCCCTGCATTAACTGTTGCTCCGCCACTACCGTTTTGAAATAACGTAAAATTAATTATTCTTCTTCCAATATATTCAATTAAAGGAACTGCAATACACCAAATAATTACAATTTTGCCTTATCAAAATTATTTTTTTAAAGCAGTGATCCAAGCAAGAGTTCTCTACTGGGGACTTTTCGTGCAGTGTTTCGTGCATGTAAACTAATAACAATTCATTACGTTACGCCAAGTTTATTACAGTACAAATTTTAATTGAATTCGCGAACCATTTGTGAACCAAAACATAACATGATACATAAAATGTACCCTTTAAATATAACAACATATCTTGAAAAAAACAACAAATTTAATAACACTCACTCATTCATACATATTTAAACTGCATTCATTCACGCGAATGCACTCGTTTTGAAAAACATTAACTCTATTGAACATTTTTATTAATTACTTAGTTGGTTCCAATCTTGGCCATGTTAAAAGATTGTTGCAAAATTGCGTCACCTCCATGGTTGCTGGACCCCGTAAAATGGCGTCGTCCCGCTGCTGCGATTATTTGCGCCTTCTCGTCGTGGGTACCATTCTTTTGTTTTTAAACTCCAAATCGAAATACTCGCGGATTATATTCCTTATTGTGCAATGGTGCTTTAGAGTGCAATGGCAGGGAAGCGACTATCGCTACTGGGCGTACAAAATTAAACGGCTACTTGACCGCGCAGGGTTGGGAGACGTCTCTCCGGAAATGGTGGGAGATAGGGGAACCCGTGAGATACAACGGCTGATTTCCGATAGACTTGCGGATATAAAGAGGCAAGATATCTGGGCAGCAACGGCTGAAAAACGTTCGCTAGTAGCTCAGATCCATGCGATTATGGGGTTGCGAAAGTTACGTACATACTCTCGGAAAGGACGCAAGAGGGGGATATGCTTGGTTCAGGGTTGGGGTGGATGCAGCGTAGACTAAAGGACGCAAATGATAATGGCATCTGTGTGCTTTGCGGTGATAGGGAAGACTGGATCCACATCCTCTTAATTTGCTGTGCAACCGAAACATGGAGAAGAAAATGGATGGAAATGGGAAATTACTACTTCCTAAACGGGAACGTAACGCTCGCCCAAAACATTTTAGGTGATAAAAGGCCTAAATTTATGAAAGAATTAGGAACATTTTTAGGAAAGGTTCGGACCATTAGGAAAACTGAAATTAGGGAATGGGAAAATAGCACTGGTTGGCTTGAGTGGAGCCTAGACTGGAGAGAAATAAGTAAGTCAATAAGTTAACAATAAGTAAGTTAATCAGTAATTATATGTTAAGTTAGTAAACAGTTAAAAAATAAGTCATAAGTCATAGTCAATTGATAAGTGGCAGGTCACTATAATAAATAAAATGAAACTGGCATAGTAATAAGCACATTAGGGGGGGATGGTAAGGGGGGACCGAAAATATAAGGGCAGAGGTGCTGGTGCGGACGATCGTCTGTGGCGCTGTTTGATTTTAGGTGCTGAGGAGGCTAAGCACTGGAAGGAGACGGCGGGACGCCCGCGCCAGAAAATAAAATAGCTAAAATAAACGTCGGATAGATTAGAATGTACTCGGCTTCTGACGGCAGGTTTTTCCCCCTTCAGGGGTTTTTTCCTGAGCCGTACCTTATGGTCTCTTTTCCGCGGCTTTGATGCGATGGAGAGACCATTTGGGGTGAATACCAGAATTCGAAAGATTAGAACGCGAAAGGATGTAGGTATTGTAATGGCTTAAAGGCCTTCGGCCTAGCCACATAGGATCAAGTAAGCTAATTTGTTTGTAATAATTACCTATTAAATAAATAATATTCATTATTATGGAACACCACTCTATGACATCATACCACCCTCCAACCAACTTTTACACGAAAAACTCCAGATTTCACTTGTCACCATGTCAGCACTACCTGATCGCCAATGCGTCTGTGTATATGCATTGTAGCACACCTTCCTCCTCAACGCGCAGTTTAAAACAAAGGACAGCTCTTCTCTTCTGTCGAACTCGCTGTACATTTTTATATACCAATTTCAGATGTCTTTTGGTTTCCGCAATTTCTTTCTAGTAATGCTTTCCAATTGAACTTCAAATAACAAATTTAATTACTCTTCCATTATTACAAATTTATATTGTATTGTCTAAACGTTTGTGTAATCGCTCACTTCTTATATCCTTCACTTCCATTTTCCAAACATACGAACATTCATTCATTTAATAAAATATTTTTATTATTATGTAATAACCCAGAGTCCAAGGGACTGTGTATCCTTCATAAATGGTTCTTTGTTCATTTATTTATTCTTCCCAGGTCTGCTACCAGCACAGTTCCTTGGATTTTTTAAAAAATAAACACTTTGATCTTCCACCCTTACACCTTTGACCGTTTGTCTTTTTATTAAATACGTCAGTTTTATTTATCTTATTGCATATTTTTAGTAATAATTGTGCAACATTGGAATGGACCGTCACAATAGGGAGGATAGAATGTCTAGATAAAGAAAATCTCATTTGTTCTGAATTCCTATAACCAAGTAAAGACAACCTACAAAAGTCAGTCCAACAGAAGTCATAGTATTTAGTGAGCGTTCGTAGCGTAGGGGGAAGTGTTTGTAACTTTTAGGGTGCTACAGAGTGGTCAGTAGAGGTAACTACAGACACCACCTTGCCTTTTCACGTATTTGGACTAGGATTGGTCAAGTTGTGATGATGTGATCAATCGATCTATCAGTTCCTGACCAATTCTATATTTATTATCTTGGGGAAAAGTGATATGGTATGCCATCTCACACCATCTCGCATTCAGCCCTTACCCTATAAGGATCGATAACAGGAAGTCGAAGTATCCTTAATCCCCCCTCTCTCTATTTTCCAATATTTGTACAAGTAGATATTGTCGTCCCACATACAAGAGGCATACTTGCAACCGCCCATTGCTGGTTAGAGGCTGTGGTTAGTATCTGTAAGATGGTTCTTCTGGCATTTTAATCTGCATGTTCCTCTTCCTACTTTTCTTCTTCGAAGACTTCGCCCTTGAGATTCTCCTCTGAAGTTCTTCGTTTGATCCTGTGTCATCGACCTGTTCAGCAAAGGAGGCCCTACCAGTATAGTTAGACAACCGCCGACATAGGTCTCAGAATCATGAGGGCACCTCCACAACCATGTACAATGTTGTGTACGCTAGATATATTATTATTATTATTATTATTATTATTATTATTATTATTATTGTCATTATTGTTACTATTGGTATTATTGTTATTTCATGATATTCCGCAAAAAGTGAAGTCTCTACCTCGGCAGTCATAAATCATATGGATGTACCAGCTACATAAAGAAACATTATAGCTAAATAAAGTAATGGAAAACTGCGGCTTACCGAATCTTAATATCCTCTTAGTGTTATTACTCAACAATTACTGACATGATTAAGACAAGTAAATCATTTAAAGATATACCTTTGAATGAATTTAGGTAGAAATCATTATAACTTCAAAAATCAATGTGGTTAAAAAATGGTTTGGAAAGTTTGGACATCAGAAATTGGAGCAGGAAGGATGAGATATATGTCCGCTGTGGCTGGATGAATGTAATGGAAGGTGTACTGATCGATGTACCGGGAACCAGCGTCGTGGAAGACGGGAGCGAGAAGACGGGAAGATGGCCTGGAGACTAGCAACGTCTGGATCTAAAGAGGCGTGGAGCCAATCCTCAGCACGGCGCGTCACTCGCGTCGTTTTGACCAACTATTTGGAACGGGAATATACTAATACATTCTTGTAACTTTTATCGCATTAAATATTTTGTCATTACATGATAAACTCGGCAGCAAAAGAAGCGTGGGTGATTCGTATTAGCAGTTTTAAAACATTTGCAATTTTCGGTGTTCCAGAGATTTTTGAAAATGGAACTTGCATAAAAAAATACGAACGTACCCTCTATTCCAGCAGATAATTTAAAGAACAAAGTCTTACTATCCTGGAATTGAAACCACCGGTCTGAGAATTAACAGTAACCCGGCAGATACCATGTAGACGAGGGTTGTCCAACCGACGGCCCGCGGAGCTATTTATTGTAGCCCGCGAAAAATAATTTGCAGGGCTCAGATTCTGATGACTTAAAAGTTCTTTGAAAATGATCTATAAAATGACTTAAAATAAGATGATAGACAAAAAGAGTAAAAATAAAGAGAAAATTACCTATTTTTTTTAAACGAAACATTTTGTCTCAATGTTTATTTAATGAATGAATTTCACAATGTGAGATAAAACTTATTTACATAAAATTATATTTAATATAAAATCTTTATTTTATAAGTAAATGTAATCCTATCTCCAACCATCAGTTTTGAAACGTCGAGAAAGTTACCGAAGATCCATGTAATTCTGAGAGTTCGAAAGAGAGTCTACTGCAGTAGTGAATTTCGTCATGAACTGATGATACAATAAAAACTTTGCTTCACGATGTAATTGTACATTCATGAAACATTGACTAACAACAAACGAAAAGAGGAAACAAAATGCGTAAAATTGAAGGTAAAAAGGTAAAAGGTAAAAAAATACTTAAAAATTGAAAAATGGCACACATGAGCTAATACATTACTATCATCTATATGTCGTGATTAACATTCATTTAAAAGTTAGCTACGTCTAGAATGCGCCAATGAAAAGATGATACGTCAACAGAATTCGAGCCCTGGTTATTAGTCGATCGTGCGAGTGCCTTGTATCTCCTTGACTAGCGAGGTGGGAACCTTGTGAAACTAGCGAGCGCACCCCTTTAATGTAAAAATCGATTACGTTTAGAGTTAAGAATGTTCTTTCACTAAATTAAGAAATTAGTTGAGGAATTTTTGAAGGAATTAGTTTGGCAATGAATACTCAAATAAACGTTTTTCCCACGTTTACGCCTTCTCGGAAACCTTAAAACCGCAAACAACACACTTCCTTTTATCCATCACAAAGATTCGCGTCTAATCAAACATGCGTCACTTCGATGCCAACTGTGAGAGTGAATTGAGCTTAAAAGAAAGGGTATCGCGATTCTCTTTGCAAACTTTCACAAAATAACTATTATTTTTCCTTTTTCAAAAAAGTATTCATTAATTTAAAGATGGAAATATAATCGCTATTAATAATTTAGAGTTAATGATTCCTGTAATGTACATTCATAGGTTTGAAGTAATATCTTATTGAATTATGTTAAAATAAAAATGTTTTCAAATTCATTCTCTTCTTGTAAATAAGACATTTATAAGCAAATTATTTTTTCAGGGAAAATAATAAATATGCTACTAAATAGGAATTACAGTCTCTTACTCTCCAGGCACGATTTATAAACAAAACCAAAAAATAAATCAATTATTTTTCGTAAACAACTTCCAATATTAAACTTCAATATGTTCGTTAATTACTTGTGTAAATACTCGCTTACACTCTTTTTGTGTACAAAAACGTCTTTATATTAATTCCTTGTGCCTTCTTTTAATCCCTTAAGCAGTAACATCTTTCATTAAGTTCAGGTTCATTCTATGATTCATTCCATACAAATGCACATTGTATTCAAATAATCTCCGTGTGCTTATTTATGTAAACATTCGATGACGTTCTAGTTATTCTGGTTATTGATTTTACCTTTCGTCTTAGCTTGGCTATAACCATGACATCTATCCAACGCCTTCACGAAATTTGCTTTGCAGCAGACCTGGCCCACACTTCGGTTCATTTCTTCTTTTAAATCAATCATAACTTCTAATGCAATTCTATTCATTTACATTTTTGACGAGGCATACTTGACTCGTAACAATACATGCTGCCCGGTGTGGAACCTGTGTTTCTGTGGCGCTGAGGAGGGGCTGCGAGCAGTGCCGGAGCTAGACACTTTTGGGCTCGGGGCAATGCTGAAAAGTAGCACCCCCCTTTGATTCAAAATGTGAAAGTTGTATCAAGGAATTTTATGAGTTATTTTATTTCACCAAATAACAAAAATTACAACGTTTAAGCTAGAGAAGGTTTTTGGAAATATATATTTAATAATAGGTTTAAGTAAAACGGTGGGCTTAAACGCTAAAAAATGTGTTGTGTTTTGATTCATTTTACAGAGTCCTACCTTATAAGTAATGATTATAATTACATATGTAAGATAAAATATTAATTGAAAATTTTATGAAATATCAGACTACTGTACTGCGACTTATAAAATTACGATGACGATTTTCTCTAGATCTAATTTATTTTTCTCATCCTTGGGCCCCTTGACTTGCGGGGCCCCGGGCGATCGCCCGGTCTGCCCATGCCTAGAGGCTACGACAGTCTACACAAAAACTTTCACTAGTCCATCGGAGAGAGGGCGTTATACGAACATGTTTAGCCAACGTAAATGTAGCATAATAAGAAGTTTGGTTCTGAGTCGCGCTTGATCCTTTCGTTTCGCTGTTTGATGTGGCGCCGCCGCCTCTTCAAGTACGCGGCCCAAGGTGGACTACCCGCCCCCTCTCTTTCCCCCTCTCTGGCCCCTCCGTTGCCCCCTTCCACGGCGAAGAGTTCCGGCATGAGGTAGTGCGGCCTGGAAACCGGCAAGAGAGACGACTACAAAGAGACCGAAGTGATGTGAAACTTTGGTGATGTTTCGGAGGGATAAACATATTTAGATCCCAGAAATACCAAGGGATCATCTCAGTATAACAAGGGATCAGAGCCAACGGATAAAGGGAAGCTGGTCGAGAAAAACAAAAACAAATTATATTAGTGTCGCTGATGCAGATTTTAAGATTTTTTAATCTAGACTTTAAGTACCCAATGTATAACATGACACAATACTATTTTCGGTGGTATGCTTATTATTGTCTCCACTTGGAACGAGGTAAACAACAGAAAAAATACGTGTTATCCTTATGTAATGACTTCTAAGAGTTTAATCATGGAGGGGGAGCGGCAAACAGCCTTCAAACTCAGCGGCTCGTGGCAATCTCGCCTTCCACCGCTGGACTCCAGGTACGATCTCCAGTTAATGCATGTGGAATTTGGGCTGGACAAAGGAAGATCTCGATAGGCTTATTGGGGATTCTCCCGAGGCCTCATGGCTCCTTTATTTATTCATATCAGCATCGTTATCGCCATCATCTACTATATTATTTTCCTTTTTGAAGGCTTCTTAATATGAGTAAATAAATAAGAAAGTAAAAACAATTGTTACTGTTTGCATTATGATATTTATATTCTTAACATATCATTAAGACACTCGCACATATTCATTTTTCTGTTCTTCCAAACATAATCGTGAATCTTTTATTTATTCCTGTCAGCAATTTTTCGTACTGTGCCTGAAATTGTCTTTCTGAATATCCTAAATTAAATAGTACTTGATATTCAGATCGTAACATATCGTAAATTTCATAGATCAACATTAGGAACTGTTGTATGCAATTTCATAATCGCTCTACTACTCCTACAGTGTTTTCTGGAAAAATATAATTTTTCGCTAAGCAATTTTTTTCTCACACTGGTCGTCGAGAGGCTATAGCTAAAGTACTTAAGTCGTCTCATTTGAAGCTGCACCAATGGAGACCTGAGTTTCGAATCCGGACGGTAGCAGACTTTCTACGCAAGATTATTGGATATGTCACGCGGTGCCACTGCCGGGGTGAGAATTAAAACATGTATGCACTGTGCGGTGTCCATAGTTTCCTCTGATCAATTCGACTAAAATAATGGAGATGTTAAAAAAAGCAATGAAAGCGTTCATCCATTCGTTCCCGTCAATTCGCCTGTAGCTTCAAGGCTTCGACTGTAAAGGCTGTTAGTGAAATTCGGTGCGAGGTCATAGATTGACTCCAAGGAAATCTCTTGAAATAGATATCAACCTAGAAGAAATATCTGAATGGGCCAGTAAATGGCTAATCAAATTCAATCCTAGGACATTTCGACCCAAACTCTTTTCTCTACACACACCCCGCTTACATCCGCCGCTAACATACAACTCCACACCCATCCCTTGGTTCCAACACGCCGGTCAAATACCTCTGAGTTCTCTTCGATCGTCGACAAACCTGGAAAACCCACATCGACCATAGACTTGCCCTAGCCACACAAAGAACACACCAGCTCTTCCCTATTCTACGTCGATCTTCTCTCCTCCAAATTCGAACCGTACACTCATTTTTACAAAGCTATGATCAGATAAATTCTAACATATGCAAATCCTATTTGGGGCTCAGCTGCCAAATCTCACATCCTTAGACTTCACCCGTTTCAAAATCGTTTCCTAAGAACCATAACCAAAGCACCTTGGTTCATACCCAATGATATCCTTCATCACGAGGTTGGCATATCCCCATTACCATCATCATTAAACAATCCGCCCATACGTTTTACCACAAAATTTCTTCAATCCCACAAGCGCTCCACTTTCAATTAGGGAAACAAAAGCCAAACAGAGCACGCATTCGCAGGAAACTATCCAGACAATTTTTGACCCACCCTAAACCCATCGCACAGATAACCCCTCGAAATAATCCTAAAGCAGTAATGGATTCAAAATGTAACTGAACTCATTAACCCTAAATGTAATGTAGTCAAACCCGTTGCGAAAGGTTGTACACCTCAAAGCAAATCAATTTAAAAAAATAGGTATCAGATACTTAAGACAGGAAGTTGTGAGGTAGGGCAAGATACTTTTCTGCACGAACCTCAAAAGGGTGGACCGGGAGAGGTGGCTCAGGGCATCAGTTGATCTCACGGCAGTGCCTCTGAGCGGTAGGTCCTAGGTTCGAATCACGTCGGTGGCGGGATTTTCGCCACTAGCTAGAGAGGTAGGTGAAAGTCAGTCGATGTCTGGAGGAGAATTCTAGCAGTATGCTGCTTTGATAGGTAGTTTTCCGTGGTGTCTCCGATCAAAACCAGACGCGCAGTACCCTAACAAACAGGTTATGTGCTGCTCGCGTTCTATCGTCCCAATTCCGTGTCTTATTCTCATCCCTTACTTCCACACATTTACACTTACGTGCACTACTCTACCACACGTGACGGGAGACCGGTCGGGAAATTAGAGCTCGTCGTTGATGGGGTGGTACCCCGCTTCGGTAGAACCCCGTATTTGAAAGTGGTTATGCTAGTTCATAGAATTTCTTTTATATTTTCGTGAAGTCACCGGTTTTCATAAATATGGTATTATCTGATGTTTATAAGCAATCTGACCTGCAAATATTATAACAAGAAATAAAAAAAAATTGGTGTCATATTGAGGAAAATGTAGTATGAGCTTCATACCATTCTGCAAGCGCTGTACTGCATCCATGCCGTGCAGTCCGCTGTAAATGGGTTTCCTGTTTTAGACTCTAGAAGAGATGAGGCTAAAAGGGATGAGGCTAGAAGGGATGAAGCGAACGTAGCTCTATGTTATTGATTTGTATCTGGTCGATATCTGGCAAGAACAACGTTTCACGCAAGTACGAGTACATACCGCAATTATTTTTATTTTCTCGTGAGGGCTCGTCAGCGCACGATTCATGCTTTAAAAACATTGTATTCCTGATCCATTGGCCATGTGTTTTCCACCAGAGCTGGAATAATGCATTTATCTGGGCGTCTACAGAGGGTATACCACACCGCTCGCACACTTGCAGCTTGCCCATCCAATTCTGAGCAATGCAGTAACATCCTCCCGAACGGACGTGCCTAGTTTCACCCAATCAACCCTAACCAGTAGATCGAATGATCCGGCAGAATTTGAATTAATTCAATTGGAAAATCAGTTTTCTTTACTTGCCCAACGCATTGATGCAAAGCTAAACTTCATTTGGAATAAAGATTCAATGTGGTTTACAAGGTCTCTGCGTTTCACGTAAAGTTTTTATTTCCTTCCTACAAACTCAGGTTCCTAAATTTAGGTAGTATCGGCATTAGCCCTATTATGTATGTCATTTTACAGTGTTTTTAAATAGTGCAGTAATTGACGAGTACACGAATTTTAATTAATCTTGTAATTTACATAATAAGTTATGAACTGTGCGTATTCCCCGAGGAATGAATAGAAAAGCTGTGCCACAGCAGTAATCGTTGAACGTAATTGTATGTAATCATGAATGATGCAATTATTTTTTGGGTTCAAACACTAGTTCTATTCATCCCTATTAGTGAAAAAAGAGCTTGTAGTTCTTAAGTCACGATGTCACAACTCAGGGTCTGCTTTCCCACATAAATATCTGTCATGTACCTAAAACTAGTGGTGCTACAACACCACATGCTTTCTCGCGTAATTGGAAACAGCTACGTAATATTGAAATATTACATTCTGCGCTACCAACACCCCAGCTTATTTAAAAACGACCAATTCAACCAAGAAGTGATTAACACACTGTTTCCAGCGCAGCGTTATCAAAACTATGGGTATTTGCTTGGCTATTAATATTAATACGGTAATTAGAATATATGCAATTGACATCAAAATAATTACGAACATTCGTGAGATGCCTTTCGTTATAACATAACAGTTACGATAGCGTTTCATTTCATCACCGACTTCTAACATCCACACTTCAGATGCGATAAACACTATTGCTTTTCAACAAAAAGAGCGTCCATGGTTTCTGGAAAGAGAGAATATGATATAATGAAAACAAGTACAACTCAAGTGCTTCGCAATTTTTGCCAAATATTCTATTAAGCTTTGCGTTTTACTTAAAAAAATACATCAAGACATTGAGAATACACCTTGAGTAAAAAGTAAAAAGCGAGAAAGGAAAATTATAAATAATGTTGGCAGTTTCAAAAGAAAATTATAATTAAAATTAAATTAATTATTTTTCATATCATTCATTCAAATTTTCTCGTGGCCCGTAGTTGGTGTGAAACATGTACATATTTCATTAATTTCAGGCAGAAATGACGCAAAAACTACTCGTCTTTTTTCAAAAATTTGCAAATGACCTTTTGCAAATGACCCAACAGACTTTGTCTGACGCCAAAAATCTCTTATCTTCAATTTTGTAGTTTTGAAATGTTTTTGCGATTATAGAAAAAAATGAGCAATACCCGAAAATTAGAGTAGCGCCCTTTTTTCTTACTGCTCCTTATTTCATGAATGAAGAAATTTCAAAAACAAATTTGGAGCGGTTTTTAGAATTTTTGTTGTTGTAAATTTCAGTCGCAAAATACGCAAAAACTACGTTTCTTCAAAAAATTGTACTTGACCTTTTATGAAGAGATCACATGGTACAACAGTCTTTGAGACAGAAATCTGTTCCTCCAATTTTGAAGTTAACATTTTTTTTCCAATTTTCGAAAAATCGGTGATGTCTCCGAAAATGAGACCTGCACCCTTAAATGTCCTTTGCACTATTCAACAACAAAATTTAATAAAAAACTTTGGAGACTTTTTTTTTTGAATTTATTTAAAATGTCCCATGATCTTCTTGTTCCTTCCAAAATAAATGCTTCGGTTTCAAATTCCAGGATCCACGCTATCAGCTGACGATTGGGGAATAGCAATTTTAGAGAAAATTGGCTGAACGGTTTATGCGCTGCCATAGTGCACAGACTGACGGCCAGACGAACGAACGGACGGACAGACGGCGACAGACGGATATACGAACAGACGGATGGACATACGGCCAGACGGACGGCCAGACGGCCAAACGGCCAGACAGACCACCAGACAGACAGACACACGGACGGACAGATAGGCAAATTGATAGACATGTTGTCTAGGCTATCCGGTACGAGCCGCGTCACTGACATGGTGGCTAACGTTTGGGCCAGCGTATTGAGGCCTCCTTCCAGCAGTACACTCTGAAGAAGGCCACAATACGCTGGCCGAAACGTTAGCCACAATGTCAGTGACGCGGCTTGTCCCGGATAGCCTTGACAACATAAACTCCGACCGCGGAAGCCTACGCAACCTGATTGATAGTCAGACGGACAGACAGACAGGCAGATGGACAGACAGTTGTACAGACAGTCGGACAGACAGTCGGACAGACAGTCGGACAGACAGTCGGACAAACAGTCGGGCAGACAGTCGGACAGACAGACGGACGTACAGATAGACAGGCGGACAGAGAGAGACAGGCAGACAGCAGACGGACAGACAGACGGATAGACAGATGGATAGACAGACAAGCAGTCGGCAGACGGACAGACAGGCGGATAGACAGTTGGACAGACAAACAGACGGAAAGACAGTCAGACGGACAGAGGGACAGACTTTTTGCCGTCAATCAATTTTTTGGTATCAAGGACCCCAAAAACATGGTTTCTGGATACACCACGTGTTTGTGGAATTTTTTTTCTATATTTATCAACTGTATTTATCCACTTTTCCTTACAGAGCCTGGCACGACTGACTGGATATTTTCGCATTTTTAAGCGTTTGTATGTGTCATTTCACATTTTCTTTCATGTAATTGAATTAATACGATTTTATTCAGTTAAAATTAAAAACGTTATAAATAAATATAAAAATTAATTTTAAATGTTGAAAATTTTAAATATTTACATTGAAGTAAAAGGTAGACATTTATACTTTTTTATATCTCTAGATAATAAGGCATTGATACTGAAACTTACAAATGCAGTATCAATGTAAAGATAAAATAATGAGTCCATCCGTTCGTCATGATTATTGTAAGTTTTAATACGTTTCTGTGTGTGGAATGCTCATATTTACCTTTACAATATTAACCTTTACTACGTAAGGCTACTGGCCCTTTTAAAAGTATCCAGAGGGCAGGGTTCCCTAGCCACCCCACTCCCCGTGAGAATGCATATGTTGCAACTCGCCCCTGACTCTGGGTTGCTAGCTGAAGTGGAGTTCCGTGCGCCCGCCGAGGAGCCTGGAGGAGAGCTCGAGTGAGGAAGGTACTGGCGCGGCGCCCCCTCGGTTTGTTCCGCCCGTAACGCCGTCACCGCTGCCACCGCCGTCCCGTTACGGCTTGTAGTAACGGGAGTCGGCCGCGCGGCCTTCGACCCCGCCAGCGCAGCGGTGAATTCTCGCGGTCCCGGCCGACGCTGCTGCACTCCGCGGTCGCGTCGCTGCTCTGAAATCCCTTCCCGGGCACTCCCCGGAACCACGGCAGGCGCTCGCAAGCGCGCATGAGAAGCTTCGCGGTCGCTATGTGGACACTTTGCGGACGCTATGTGGTCATTTTGCGGTCGCTATGTGGTCGTTTTGCGGACGCTATGTGGTCATTTTGCGGTCGCTGTGTGGTCATTTTGCGGACGCTATGTGGTCATTTTGCGGTCGCTATGTGGTCATTTTGCGGTCGTTATGTGGTCATTTTGCGGTCGCTATGTGGTCATTTTGCGGTCGCTAAGTGGTCATTTTGCGGTCGCTATGTGGTTATTTTGCAGTCGCTATGTGGTCACTTCGCGGTCACTCTGTGGTCACTTTTCAATCGCAATGTGGTCAATTTGCCGACGTTATGTAGTCACTTTGTGGTTACTGCGTCCCAGTCCTTGTGTTCACCGTCTCTTTGCAGTAGTTCCACAGACGCTTCGCATTGGCCTAGCACTTATTCGGCATTTATTTTGCAGTTGCTTTTCAGTCGCTTACCGATGCGTAAGCAGGGTCGTTTAACTCAATAAGTCCTATTTAAGTTCTGCTTTATTTTCAGAGTAAATATTTACCGAGGTTAAATGGAACATTAACTCTGCAATGGGCAGAAATTTTAATTGCTACTCGCTGATCCTTTCCGCCTACTTCGCATAAGAGTAAAAGACGTAGAAAAGTGACAACTGAAAAACAGTAAATAGTAGGTTGGCATTAAGTAGTTATTCTTCAACAATATTGAAATGAGAGAGATTTACGAAGTCTGAAAGAATCCAATTTCTCTTTTCTGTAATCGCAGTGTTAAATATATTTCTGAAAGTGTAATTGAAATGTTTTATATTTATCCATATCTGTAGATGTATGTTCCAGTGGATTATATCAGAAAATTCTACTCTCTGTACCTTAAAAACGTAATATAATTTCAACTACTGAAATCTGTTTGTAAAGGGGCCGACATGTCAGACGATTCCTGTGCATTGCGATTAAATACTCCCAGCAACATGGCATCTTAATCAGTCAATCGCCGAACTTAATAAAATCATTATCTTCGCTTCGCTAATATAACCTCACTCACACTCTTGTTCGCTCTCGACAATGAAACGTCGCTTGGTACTGATAAGTCGATTACAAATCGCACAACGTGAACTTTTGGCAATCAATAGCAATATCTCGATCACTCTATACTATACCAAACTCTATACCGTACAACAATACTTTTGAAATTTGGTTCCTGTATGTTTCTTGGGTTGCTGAACCATGAATATTAGGTTTTTTAAGAAGAATTTTGCCTGAAAACACATTTTTTAAACAAAAAGTGTAAAAATCATTTTTTTAAATAACTGGGAAGTCATCCATATTTCGTAAGTATTGGCCATATATGAAATAAAAGAAGATAAAATTACATACATTCGTTGCTTAAGCTGTTTTCTTCGGTTTCTCCTTCACCACAATATCGATATTTTCTCCGGTTAACTGTTAATTAACAGTTAGCCGCGAGAGCACTGCGAAATTTTGATATACAAGCAAAATTAGCGATCTAAATATGATATTAAATTAAAAATGATGAAATTGTTGAGTTCACAGATTTTTCATCTCGGATCAATGGTATAGCAGGTGGTGTGCAAAACGCATCTGGATGTTACTGTGAATTTCACTTAACCTCTCACTAACTACTTACTAATTTCTTTATTTAATTTACATCCAATAAAGTTGTGAACATATAAATACGATGCCTTGTGAATCAGTTTATATTGTAATTGGAAAACTGAAAGTAGGTAATTAATAATGTGAAAAAGAAAATATTTTTTAGGACAATGGACTGCACCTTCACCTACGTGTAGGTTTCGAAGGTCCTGGTTTTTCATGCACTTGTGCTATATACAAATGGCACTAGTGGGGTTTTATTAATGGATTGTATTTGAGTTAATTTGGAAAAATGAAATATGTTATGAATTGTACACATTATTTGCTTAAAAAACGCGTTTCCAGACAAAGTTATTGTTGGCCAACCTAAATACTCTCTTCAAAACATTAAAACTAATCATAAACTAACAATTCAATGTCCACGTTCAATACGTCGTCAATGATGGGCTTTTAACTCCTACTATTTTTTGATAGTCTATCCATGTCAATTATGTTGAATATCAATCATAGGCAGTTGTTTTTATGGCTACCCTGAAGTGCTAAGCGAAGTAAAATGTCTATAAAACTTGCATATATAGTGTTTGACGACACAATGATGCATCCGACGTCTAAAGAATTTTTCTTTTGCTAATACCAATAATAAAAGACAGTTAATATCAATGTCGATTACAAAGTTTTTATTGGCAGGAATGAAATGCATTCACGCGAAGGAAGACACTGCAGTAAAGAAGATAGCTTTATCCTTAGATTCAACAAATACGACCGTGATTGCAGTTGGCGAGGAATGTAGTAGGTCAGTTAGAGCTCTAAAGCATTCAAATGTGTCCTTTTTGAAATCCAAGAATCACGTGGTTTCTTTACCCTCATTTTCCCGTTTGCTCGTACGAGTGAACCAATTAACAACTGTAAGGGACAACAAATTTGTTTCCTTACCAGCAATGAGTGGTTCCGAAAGCACTTCGGCATAGATCAAGAACGGAACAATGCATTTCTGACTAAGGCCAAAATTGCTTTTAAATTATTCAAACACTCCTACGCAACTAATAGTTGCTGAACTTTTTTTCTAGTTTCACTATTCGGGAAGAGGGAAGAACGTGCCTTTAGGCAACCAACGAGATGTATGCCTTCAGTTAAAAGGCAAATATTACTTCACCACCCCCATCCGCAATGACAGTACAGCAACACTTTTTAAGAGTTTATGATCAGGCCCAGCAACGGCTAGACGTAGACAAGAATCCAGACGAGTTGAGATGGAAAAGAAAGAAAAATGGCCTTGGGCTTATGATAACAAACTGTTAGTACCGCCTGCTGCACCAGTTTTATTGAAGTTTGTTTCTTGCAAAAGCTTCAAACACTTCAAAATCAGTGACTGCAATAAGGCAGGGATTAATAATATAACTTGCCATAACTGCGGAACGTGTTGCGTCAATATGACAATCGTTTCTAACAATGACCTGAAAGGCGCGTTAAGAACTGGAACAAGACAACAAGAGGAAGCCATTGGACCTGACTAACCAATGGAGAATATAGTCTTCAAGATATAAGATAATTCCAGTAATTAGAAAGAATGTAATATATAAGATTTATAGGAAGTTAGCAGTATAATATACAAAAGTTATAAGAAGTTATACAAGAGATCAGCGACTTTAACGAAGAAGTCTGAAAGGTCATGCTGCAGAAAGCAGAGGCCGCTGGTAACCCTGGCGTGGACTCATAGCAAAATAGCTATGGTTTTCATGTTCAACGTGGAATTTGTCGGCACAAAGTGTACATTTTTACGGGCAAAGGTTTTCTCAGATTTCTGTATGGAAATTGTCATCCATGCTAGGGACCAAATTCTTAAGAAAGCAGAAAAATTAAAATAAAACTGTAAAGTAGTGAGATGTTTTTAATCTAAGTATTAAACCATCCATGCAATGCTATTCTGGCACAACTCCAAAAATGAAGATTTGAGATTAACTTACTCGAAGTTTTTGGTGACGGTTGAAATATTGGTGTCACATTCTTACGATTTAATGAATAATGAAGTAAGCGTAATTTTCGGTTAATAATTATTTTATTATTACAAAATACAAACAAACAAGTATTTGAAAGCATCTTTGTTACTACTACAAGCTCTTTGTAATATCAATAAGACATTTAATAACAAGATAAAACACCTTCGATCAAAATCGCGATATTAACATTTACGAATAGTGGAAGCTTGCTTAGGTTGTGTCTTGTTTTGTCTCTGCCCGAAGCCCTTCACATTTAATTCTCCTGACTAGCAGATATTTGTGAACTAATTGAATAGGAAAAAACAAAAAAAAACATTCGATGTCTATGATATTCAACTTTTGAACAGCAAACAAATAGGTATTAAGTTTCAGAAATCAGACATTTTTGATTGCCACTAAAAGTTAAAGAACCCCTTACAGACATTACAGATACTTCGGACAAACTTTTATGCAAAGCAAGTTTTTCATTTTGTATGTTAAAAACAATTTCCCGCCATTAATTCAAAACCCGAAAAAATGTGACTTCAAACCTTTCTGATTGGTTGTTAGTAATTCAGGGCAAGTCATTAGTACCGTAAGTGTAGTGAATGGTTTTGATCGGGATATGACGGTAGTCTTTCCCCGCTGTAGATCTACCGTCGGCTAGCGGGGCTTTCCTCAGCCTGGTATCTCCCACAAGCAGGGCACCACCCCAGCCGGGACAAGCCGGGACGGCTCGAGCGATCTTCCAGCATGTGTGGTACCGTTGGGAATGTGAGTGTAAGTGTGTGTAAGAGGTTAGGAGAAGGAAGGAAAGATTGCGCTCGGTCTGTGCTCGTTTGTTAGGGTACTGCTCCGCCATTCGCCTTGTGTTGATCGGAGAAACCACAGAACAGTTGACCGCCAGAATTCTGCTTGAGACAGCGACTGAATTTGACCTAGCTCGAACTTTTTCTTTGCCCCGATTTCATTCCGACTCACTCCAGCTAGAACCCTGATGAAGATTTGCTCCGAGCGGAGGCACCGGCGAGGCGCATCAAGGCGCAGCGAGGCGCAGCGCAGCGCGGCGCGGCGGGGCGGGACGGGCGGGGCGCGGGCGGCGGCGGGCGCGAGGTCGGGCTAAAGACTCGGAGGCTCATGCACCTGCAGGCGGAGGCAACGCTCGCTGCGCTCGGCGGCACACTGCTGGCTCCGCCTGCGCGCTCGCCCGCCTCCGCGGGCGCGTTCCGGGGTCCGTAACCCCAAGGTTGTCCCAAACGTTTTATTACGAGCGTGATATTTGGGTGTTGTAAATAAGTTGAAAAGGACGCACATGCGAGTGAAATGTGTTAATGGTGGAAAGAACAGCAAGACTAAGAACACAAACACTACAAGATTGAGAAAATGATAATTCTTTAGTACGTAAATCTTAGGTCCTGCGTAACATCTCAATCGTCATAGCGTCACAGTTACGTTAACATCGACTTCTCATCAGATAGTTTCTTCTTACAAGCAATGGACTTTCTCAACAGCAAATTAAATTTTCAAGACTTCTATCTTACAGTTAACAATTACAACAACTTCTTAAACATGTAGAAGTTACTACTGCCCAATTCCTAGCGTAAAAATGCTGATATTTACATAATCCCACATTCCCGTGGATGTGAGAATATTTGCCATCACTGGGTACACATTCCATAGCGGACGATTCTTCCGACGCTCCCGACGCTCCCCGACTTCCCGCAATAGCCTCTACTCATCATCATCATCATCATCATTCATATTATTATTGTTATTATTATTAATAATAAAATTAATAATAATAATAATTAATAATAATAATAATAAATAATAATAATATAATAATAATAATAATAATAATAATAATAATAAAAGCCCAGCCCTACGTCCGAGCAATTGAGAACTTAGCACGTGGGAGACGGGCACGTCAGAAAATTTGGCGGCAAACGGGCGATGGCACACCGCATACAGATATGGAGACACGGAATATGCGTCGTAAGGCCTCGGAAAAGCACCCGCTGCAATGGGGAGCGCCGGGGCACCTTCGGAGCCACCGCTGGAGGTGACAGCATGCGAGCCGGTGGTGATCAGGAGCTGAACAGGCGGGCCCTGATCGGGATAAACCCCGAATATCTACAGCCGAACATAGCAGCACCCATCATCTCCACTTATAGCTGCACCTGCCGCAAGTGCTTCCCCAGAGAAGCAATCTATTGCTTCCAGAGCCCTGCCGCAGGCAGGCAACGCAGGAAGATGAAGTGGACTATAGAAATAAATACCTTTCATCATGCGTGAATACTACAACCATTACCAAAATGGAGACTGACACTACGCCTTACCGACAAAAGTTACATCAAAGATTTCTTCACCGTTTCCCTGATTCTGATGTTAGTGATCAGAAGAATAGCGGACCAGCGTCGAGCAATGTCACAAAATTATCTCCTCTCTGCACCAGTTTGAAAGCAATCAAGAAAGATGGAGAAACTGCTAAACTCCTCAGCACTTAGTAATCTGGGCTAGTGAGACACCTGTGCAAACTAGGTATAACATGGGGCAAGAATGTCAGAAGTATGGCGAATTGATAAGATAAGAAGATGTGGAAATTTGCAAATGAATTTGCGAGTCGCACTTGCGGAAATTTGAAGGAACTGACCCCTGAACCGCTATCTCTCCCCAGACAAAATTGCTCGAAGAATTAGCAAAAGCAATCAGCGTCTTGAATGAAGAAAGTTACTGCCACAACATTACAACAAAGACATCTTCGAAGAAGTCACACAGCAATTATTGTCTGCGCGTTTGGCTTTCAAATATGTACGGTATCCAGCTTTCAGCCGACGTAGCAACTTCCCACAATGATCGAAGTTGAAAAAAAGAATGCCACCTGTGCGGCTTAGGTGAGTATCGATATAGAAGCACTTAGAGAGTAATATTGGGAGACTCACACAATTTAAAAATGGAAAATCTCAAAAAACTGAGAAGAAGGTAAATAACATCCTCATCAATACAAAAATTCATACATAAGCACGCAGTCCCTTGAAATTCAACAATAACAGAACATCTTGACACCCTACGACCAAAGCTTTGGCGTTAACAAAACGCCTTCGAACGCTACAGGAATTGCACTACGAGAAGCAACAGAATTCTCTTTTTAACAGAAACCAGAAAGCATTTCTACAGAATATGTCAAAGGGCAAAGGGCTTGTAAATGATATGAAGGGTCAAAGCTTCTCAAAGGCACAATAGAGGACTTTTGGAAGCCTATTGGTCATCTGCTGTGTCCCACAACCCAGATATGACGTGCATTGAAATGGAATAGACGAGACCACCGAGATATCCTCTCTAATGTGGGAACCAATCATCACCGTGGAAATTGTCCAACGACGCTTATTGAGCAAAGCACATAACTGGAGGCACCAGGCGTGATGGCCCCCACAATTATTGCTCAAAAAATTCACCAGCCATCACCATATATGACTAATATAATTCAATATTTTCTTCACAATCCAGAAAAATCTACCTCCACTTACCTCACAGAACTAGAACATTTTTAATTACCAAAGGAGGGTGACACTAAAACCCCTCGAAAGTACAGGCCTATAACCTGCCCTTCAAACTTTCTACAAAACTCATAACAACTCACTCTTGTGTTTCGCCAATGTGATGACACACATTGAGGAACAGAACATCTTAGCAAATGAACAGAAAGGATGTAGACCTGGATCTCAGGGATGCAAGGAGCAACTCATTATAGACTCTGTAATTATGGGGCAAGTGCTTGAAAACAAAGAAACTTGTACGCATGCCTACATAGATTACGACAAAAGCATTCGACACCGGCCCATTCTTGCTCCTTCAATGTTTGGATGTATACAAGGTCACCCGTTTATCCAAAACATTCCTAAAACTGCGATGAGTCGATGGAATACAAAACTGTATCTCTCTAATGGGAAAACAATCGTCCACACAGATACTATACACATCCTCCGAGGTTTTCCAGGGTGACCTCTTTAAGCCCTTTATTGTTCTGTTTAGCCTTGAATCCCCTCTCTTACTCTACTTAATTCATTTAATTATGAATCGCTCTTAAAAAAGGGGAACACAACTCTTCTTCGTGTCTCAATCTCCTTTACATGGATGACCTGAAGCTCTATGCAGACACTGAGAGTCATACTATAAACTAGTAAACGTGACGGAGAAGTTCACTGACGAATTAGATAAATTCGGTTTGATAAGTGCAGGAGAGGTGATATCATTCGGGGTCATATGCAAGTAATACATTTGGAAACTGATAATAACCAAAGATTACCTTCATGAACCCCAAACTTACAAATACTTGGGTTTCCGCAGTCACTCCGAATCAACACACTGTTACTAAGAATATACTAACAAATGAAGTGTGTAAAATCATGCCTCTTAAAAAATCAACTCTCTGCTAGAAACCTGTGCAGGCCATCAATTCATTTGTTTATTCCAGTGCTGACATACTCCTTTGCGATATTAAATGGAGCAATACCGACCTCGACAACCTCCAGAGAACAATTCGAACCGCTATGACTCAACACCGAAAACATCATCCCCATTCAAGTACTGAGCGTTTTACCCTTCCAAGGTCGCAAGGAGGGCGAGGTATTGTAGATCTCATAAATCTACACAGCTCTCAAATTGCTTCACTCAGAAGATACTTCTTGGAACATTGTGGAGAGTTCAGCAAGCATTGAGCGCAGTTGATAACTATAGTCTCTGAACTTGAAAAAGCTTGATCCTCCTGTTCAACCAATCATTGAAACGGAAGAGAAGATAACCTTATGGAAAGCAAAGGCACTGCATGGAAGGTACCCTCACGAACTGAGGTAAACCAAAGTCGACATTTCTGAGTCGCACGCATGCTCCAGCACGGGATCTCTTTCGGACAGAAGCCTTCCAGGATCCAGCCTTCCAGCTATCCAGGACCAAGTGGTACCAACATTGAACTACAGAAAACCATCTGAGAGATTCTACCATTCCATTCCGACTCGTGTAGAAGAGTGAGCGTGCAAGCGAAACTATCCAACACGTACAAGTGGATGTAGCAGCCACGCACAGGTGGAATACAAAAAGAGGCATGATAAGTGGCGAAGCAGGTACACCAATTATTGGCGTTGAGAACGGGCTTACTCGCCACTTCCGTGCCGTATTATAATTATGTGCCTCAGAATGTGCTTGAAAGTTGTGAGCACACACTCTACTGGGATCGTTCCATTATCACTGACTGACATGTCGGCGGCAATAGACCCGATATAACGTACATTGATAGAAACCAACAGCAGGTTTCCTTATCGATATATCAATACCCAATATCCACAACATATCGGGAAATATCAAGAGAAGATCCAGAAGTATACCAATCTCGCCTATGAAGTCGCAACTCAGTGGAACTTCAGTAAAGTGACGACTGTGCCTAATAATATTCAGCTACGGGAGTGATCCCGAAAAGACACTTCGGGCACTGGAAGTGTCTTCACTTGATACCAGGAATGTATATAATATGCAAAAGACAGGAACTTTGAATACATGCCGTATTGTCAGAAGCCATCTGAACCTTCAGTAAAGCAACCACACCCTGGTATCATGACCTGTGTGTGGTTGACATACCGACCAGTAGATACTGTGAATAATGTAAGACAATAATAATATACCTTTATTAATATGGCGAGGCTCGGGCCATCAGGACCGCTCTTCCGCCTAACCACGTCACAAATATACAGATTAGTCTAAACAGTTATGTAATCTAAAAAAATTAAATATAATATAATCTACAAGTGGTAAGTGGTTAGTAGAAAGCAAATGTTATTTAAAGCAATTATAAATAGACAACATCAGAGGCTAAATGGATACAATTTTACAATAATACGTTTGAAATAATTTTAAAATTCAAGACTGAGATTGAAAACACAATTTGAATTAAATAAGATATTATGTGCTTTACATATCTGAGCGCTACGCGGTAGCCTGGTATTCATCCCGAGCGACTGTGATCTACACAACAGAAACTGCACGACAGAATGACACCATCACCCGCCGCTTGGTCCCGGAGGAAAACCCGCTTGTCGGGGAAAACCCACCAGGCAGACTCCATAATAATAATAATAAATGGACACAAAGACTTAAAGAATTGTCAATGTAATAGTATAACTACTTCTGTAAGCAAATTGAAGTATTTAGGCGTAACTTTTATTCAGCAAATTTAAATTTTCAAGACTTATATTTTACAGTTAACAAATTACAACAACTTCTTAAACATGTAGAAGTTACTACTGCCCCAATTCCTAGCGTAAAATGCTGATATTTATATAACTCCACATTCCCGTGGATCTGAGAATATTTACCATCGCCTAAGTACACATCCGCTTCCGAAGGGGCAATACCATCATCATCATCATCATCATCATTGTTATTATTATTTTTTTAATAATAATAAAAAAATAAAAATATTCCTTTATTAATATGGCGAGGCTTGGGCCATCAGGCCCGCTCTTCCGCCTAACCACATGTCACAAATATACAGATGGAAGGGGAAAAATATACCCTGGAAGGAAAGGCAGCAGGGCATGGAATCATGACAGTTAAAAATTGCATGAATTTCAATTTCTATAAAGACTTTTTTTCAACTAAGAATGGACAAAAACCATTGGAAACACTCTGAAAGTAGAAAGATACACAATTAGTTATTATATCAATTATTAATTGTTCACTGTAAATACTAATTTTTGTTAGTGTGTCTAATAATTTACTTCCTAATTATTCAATTTATTGTCCACTAATTTTGATGGCTATTGCTTGATTAATAACCAACGTATAATGCAGACAATTGACAATATGACAGTGTACTTCACGTTAATTAGTTGGCATTCGGCTTTTAATTTCTGTTCGTTCCTTGAAACAAATCTAAAGTTCAGTAGAAAGGGTTCATGCGGTATACAATAACTGGCCAACAGTACAGATAATTGAGTTAACCGTACGCACCAACGGTAACACGCAAAACAAAGTACACAGTAACACACCCGTCTCTGACAAGTACAAAATGGGCTTAAAGAGGGTTTGGAGTGAACTGGATAAAACAAATTTTATAATGTAGTTTTGCTAACAGGTTTAACATGATGTAATGTAGTCAAGTAAAATTAGTATTTTTATGCTGGTAGTTTGTATGGTGATGGTTTTTGTTATTCTATTTTTTTTTTTTATTTCAATAGTAACATTTGATGTACACTATCGATGTAACTCTTTGGAAAATAAATATACAATTATTATTATTGTTATTGTTGTGTTTGTTGCTATTGTTATTATTGTTGTTATTATTATTATTACATCGTTTTTCAAAATTTCTCGCTCGTCCTAAGTTTACAGATATAACTCAAGGACAGAACGTCAACACATATGGTGAGGTACATGGTGAGAAGTTCTTGCTCCAGTGCTTCTCAGGTTTCTCTTCAATGACTAAGAGAGAACCTAACGCACAATATTTCTCTCAGTTTTTCTCTTACACAATCCTCCAATATTCACCCACAAGCTCATTACCTGAAATAACAACGGGTACAATATCTACCTCTATTAATTTGTATAGGTTTTTCAGTTCAATGAAAGCGGCTGGTATTTTCTTTTTTTTCTGCAATTGTTGACAGCAGATTATGATCTAATGAAACTGAGATATCTATTATTATAGTCCTAAGAGTAGTTTTGTCGATTACGACAATATCGGGCTTATTTGCTTCCATTGTTTTATCTGTAACAATGACAGTATCCCACAAGATTTTTGTTCTCTCATTCGATAGAACTTGCTCCGGTAGATATTTGTAATAAAGCAAGCTTCCTTTATCAGGTCCGATCTTTTGGCAAAAGCTTCGTGGATGATTTTGGCAACATTATTACGACGCTGTAAATAATCTGTTTGTGCCCACTAAGAACATACACTGCAAATGTGTTGAATAGTTTCGATAGCCTTCGTATACAGGCAACACTTGTCACTGATACTCTCTTTCATGATATATCGCCTGTAGTTATTGGTGGTTACTACCTGATCATGAATGGAGGATGAATCCTTCCGTCTCGTCAAAAAGCCCAGCGGTTCTATGCCATTCAGTCGATCTCTTCATGTCGATGGAGGTTCTTCGAAGCGCTGTAGCAAAGCTGCTCCTTTGTTTTCCACTGCTCAAGTCAGTCCCCAGATTTCGGAAAACTTGGATTATGGTCTTCTTGCAGCAGCTTAACAGGTGTTTAGCAGTGATCTTGTGCACAGATGGATTCGTTATTGATGAAATAATTTCTGAGCTGTCTTGTTGACGGCACATAACTTCAAGTCTCAACAGTCCCCGTCCCCCACGGTTTCTTGAAAGATACAGCCTTTTGATGGAACTTCGAGGATGATGCATCCGATATTTTGATAGAAGTGTTACAGATTTTCTATCAAAAACCTGAAGAGCTATCTCAGGCCACTTGACAACTCCAAATCCAAATGTATGTGATGCTGCTGAGAGAGCCCAGGTGTTAATTCCTGTAAATTTGTTTCTCAAATTAATACAGGACTTGCAGATTTTTGTAACACAAGAGAGAACCTTTCTTTACATATGTTTTCTTATTTTCTCATCTGCATCTACTGGATACCCAGATACATATATTTTTCGCCATTTAAGAGTTTCTGAATTCTCAAATCTTTCATCAAATAGCATTCATTCTCTTTATTCTGGACCCGACCTCTTGTAACTTAAACAACAGCACACTTCTCCAAACAAAGATCCATAAAAACAGAGCTGCTGAAGATTTCAACAAGTGTCAGCATGCTGCAAAGTTGTTCTTGCCCTTTCGCATAGATTATTATTATTATTATTATTATTATTATTATTATTATTATTATTATTATTATTATTATTATTTTTGGCGTATGAAAAATTAGTGACCACGCTACACGATTAAGGTGTTTAGATTTTCCAGAATCAGCTTTGCAGCTGTATCCCTCAGTACGAAGGTTATTACGACTTAAAGTGTGAATATGCGATGATAGAATGATGATGAGGGGTGAAAGAACAATCACTAATACGACCGTGTACATGCAGGACTCGAAACTGCAGCCTCCTCGGTGCAAAAGTTGGCTGCCGCAACCGGGGCCGACATTATTATTACTATTTATTATTATTATTATTATTATTATTATTATTATTGTCTTACATTATCTACTGGTCGGTATGTCAACCACACACAGGTATGATGACCAGGTGTGTGGTTGCTTTACTGAAGGTTCAGATGGCTTCTGACAATACGGCATGTATTCAAAATTATTATTATTATTATTATTATTATTATTATTATTATTATTATTATTATTATTATTATTATTATTATCATTATTATTATTATTAGTCTGGTTTAATCCCATTGAGGTCAAAATCTCTTGCATTGAGAATAGGTGAAGCGAACTATACTCAGATTTAAACGTAATAGTGCTTCAAGGTCATCCAATCAGGATCTCCAATACCAAAAACATTAAGCCGTAACGAAGCTCCTGATTGGATATCATCTCCGTCCGGATCGTGACCTTGAAGTGCCATTATGTTTAAATCGAAGTAGAAGAGTACACTCTGATTTAAATATAGTGACTTCTGATGTTTGGTCAGCTTGCGTGGTTATCCAATCATGAGCTTCCTAACACCTTAATGATTTTTTTAAATTTTGTAATTCCAGATAGGAAAACCGCGTCAAGATAAATTAACGTCAGAAGGCAATGCAGATATATCGGGGAATAGAGGCTAGAGTCCTGCATGAGATGATTTTGCATGAGCGTCACGGCAGTCAACACCCGCTAAATGGCAGACCAATACGATGGATTTTTTTCTCACTTTGACGTCACAAACGTTCGGCCCATCCGTATTGAATATTGTGCTCATGGACAAGCTCTATTACACTTAACAGAGGTATTTGACTCGCCTCAAGAGGGGCTTTTGGCATTTTGGGGCTATTCTTATCTCGTTCTAATTGCACCAATGCAAGGCCCACAACGTTTTCGCTCCCTGGGGCCAAGACTAGTGCCTCCCGGCTCTCGGGGGGGGGGGCGGCGGCTGAGGTCCTACGGAAGCGCTATGAGAAATTTAAGGGAGAAATTAATAGGTATGAGAAATACATCGGCTAATCCACGCTGCCGCTACTCGCTCCATACTGTGATAATACTCGTATTTTGTTCAAGGAGACAACCACTACAGCCTACGAGCTAGATAGAAAACGATTACTTCTAATTTCCTGCGGATGGTTATTCTCGTCGTTTCGGCCCTACATAACAATAACTAAACAAGCAATGTTATCAAAGAAGATATTTCAATGGATAGCAAAGGTTGTGAATGGCTAACTTGAATTCTTATTAGTTATGTAAATATATTCATCTACGACCACTCCAGAATGTATGTATGTTATCGGATGCAGTAATGATGCTGGTTGCACAAGCCGTGCGAGAATATTATTGTCGCCCGGCTGTTGACCAATCACATTCGTGTTAGTTCATTGTTCAAGACAGATGATTCTCGCAGTCGCCTGCAGAGGGCAAGAACTGTCGTAAGACAAGTGAACCACGAAGCAGTATGCGGGTTGATGATTGTTAGGGTCAGAGAACGTTGAGTGTTCTACAGCCGTTCTGTAAGGTTAAGGCGCCTATTTAGTATTTTTAAAATATAAATTTCAACGTCGTAGAGAAAGTATAGTCTTCTACTCGCGCGTATGGCTATTATTCACTCGTAGAAATTCCGTCACTCGGTCCTACGACGCTCACGTCGTAAACATGTACTCGTGAATAATATCTATCATTCTTCGCTCGTTGAAGAATACAGTATTATCTGAGAGTTATATTGCAAACTGTCCAAAATATTGTTGCATGAGGATTCGGTGTGCTATTTTGAAAATAATTCACATTCATGATTCACTTGTAATATAATCTTCATCCTTTAAAAGAATCACGAGAACACTAAAGAATCAAATCATTTTATGACTCACTAATCATATCCCTTTCCATTAAACTCCCAAGTAGAAATAAGAACCTCACTAAGTAATAACTAACTTCAAAAGAAGAGCTTGTTTGCAAGCCATTAAAATCGCTGAACATCCCTTATAGATGTACATGTCTTACTTTGTAGCATTGACGAATGTAATGTCTTTAGTTTGAACTTGTTAATTGTTAAATAAACATTACATTGTCTCCAATTTTAGAAAGTAAACTACAATTCTTCCCATTCTGCTTTAAATATCACCGGACAATTAGTACCGGGCCGCTTGCTTCTCCTTCAGTGATGTACAGACAAATAGCGCTGTCTCGCATGAAACTCAGCTGTCCGACCCTTCCCATCCACGAGCTACCATCTCTCCTCCTCCTACTGCTTCCGCCCTCCGCTCCGACTGCTGGAGGCGGCTCTTTTAGCCCGACCGGCCTTTCTGGTGAGCCCTGCCCTAACGCGCCCAAGGCCTCGAAGAGAAAACCAAAGGAATAGCAGCAGTTGATCCATGGGGACCCCTGGTTTCAAACAAAACGTTCCCTCCTCACCCAATTCATTTCCCCATGCATAAGAAATAACTAGACCTTGGGATTTTAGGCACATAAAAGAGGTAACACAATTATCACACAAGGAACAATTGCGTGAAAAATGACGTTTTAGGCACTTAAAATAGGTTACTACATTGTTCATCTTCACACTATGCAATGCAGCTGATACTACATCACAGGAACAGAACCACACATACACAGATAATACTCGAAATGGTCATTTTCTTTTCGAGAGATTCAAGCGTGTCCGACAGTATACATTTGCGTGACGTCTTTCCTCGCCTGGCTTGCATACGCGACACGCCCGCTACAGCGATATACCGCAGCCGTTCAACAGCGCAGCTGCACCGGAAATGGGTACCATTTCTTATGCAATGGAAAGTACGTGCTGATCGGAGGCGAGCTTGATACATACTCGTTACATTAACATGTAGCGCTCCTTGTTTTCTGGGTGTAGGGTGTGATTTCGCTGTGTGGTCGATAGTTTATTCGATAACGGAATATTTTAGTTTCGGGAAATTCGGGACAGTATTTGTGTATCTGTAAAACAAATTTTAAAAAATAGTAATTAAAATATGATAATACTTCAAAATTACTTGTTTTAGGCAGTTTTATGCATAAAAATACTAAAATAGGCATCAACCGCCCCTTTCAGACATTTTAGGTACTATTAAATGCTTTCAGTACATCTATTTTTTCTTGATTCGTAAACTTCCGCAATTATTTTTCACAATCTCTTAATGGAGTTAAATACGCATTTGACCTAAATTCAGAGGTCTAGAAATAACTTATCGCGTTAAATTCTGATTAGAGACGAATAGATTTTTAAATTTCTATTGAATGACATAAATCCGGACCCCAAATTTAGATGAACTTTGGAGGAAGTTACCCCAAAGGTGCCCCTTGTGGCGGCCCGTGCATGCGCCGAGCTGCGCGCGTGCAACTTGAACGCAAACCCGGGCTGCTTGGGTGGGGATGGGGGGATAAGACTCATTCTAGCAGTGACCCTAGAGCCAATTAGACGTACTTGATTTGGATACCAGTATTATTATTACTTGTGGGATTGGTAATGTAATATGCTTTGCTATGATGTAATCGCAAATATAGCGTGCTGCTAATACAAAATTGTAATATTGAACCTTTTTGTTGGATGATGACAGCAATAAGTGTTTTATTAACTATATTTAATTGATTAAGATGGTTCTATCAAGGGTACAAATCTTGTTCTTAAAAATCATGATTATTTCCTGCTCCTATTTCCGACAAGAGTACATTAAAAATTGCTAATTTCAAATCAAAAAACACTATTTATTCATAATCGTTTAGGGCATCGCATAAAACAGATCAAGCCCTTTGCGTTATTTTTCACAAGACTCGTAATAATGCCATGATTTATCGTAAAATATCGTAAAAGGGGTTTGCTCATTGGCATATTTTTTCAGCTTCATAATGAGGGAAAATGGTCACAAATATATGTACTGCCAAACATTACCCTTCTTGGAATTGCCTATATATCATTTTTATATCAATGTCGATTTGAGATACTGCTCTTAATATTCTCCGCTTTGCTATTATTTGAAGATTATAACATTTCTGGTGAGAAATGAATGATTAAATTGTAAATTTTTCTTAGTGAAAATTACATAATACGTTTTGTATTATGCATTGTAAACAACCCATCATTAAAATATTCAATAAAAGAGTATATTGTGAAAGACAACAATGAAGGTCAACGTTAGCCGTGTTATAAAAACATAAATAACGAGAGAATAATGGGAAGGGCGTATGGGGAGGGGGGGGTGTGATTGCTCAGAAAAAACAAGAAGAAACGAGTTGGAGACGCTACTGTACATAGAGGAAGACACTTGTAAGGCGGGATTACACTTGCCGGACAAAACGATGTGTGCGTTGGTAGAGGAAAGAACCATTTGCGTCGTGGTCGAGTAGAGAATGCTCTGTATCGCGGTAGAATTCACAGCGATGGTAGTAGTGGTAAAGAGCAGAATGTGCCGAGGTGTGACCGTGAATATGTTCATTAGTGTCTCGTGATAGTTACAAAGTTTGGTATAGAAAGTTCAAAATTTTAATGGACGCAAATGGAATAGAACGGGATCCAGCTGTACATGGTATGACATCACCGATGTCAGATAGCGAAACTTCGACAGACGTCGTTCAAGTACGAAAAGGATTTGGAAATCGAAGTGACAAACTGATTAATACATATTTTAACATGTACAGAGATAAAGTAATGTTATTAGTTTTGTAAGTTGAAAATAAAAAGGAGAAAATATGCCCATGTGTAAATGTGATTCTCGCTCAGCGGCGGTCGCGCCGAGTTAGTTATCCGAACGCTCGTGTTTATCACAAGTGCCGACTGCCCCGGCCGTTACTGGTGCCAGTCCAGGGTCACAAAGAAGTGCATTTACTTGTGAACAGTAATGAATCAAGAATGTTTTCAACTCGTTATTTAAATTTACTTGAGAAAAGTGGTGACCGCATTTATTTGTGGACAAAGGTGACTACATTCTCTTGTGAACAGTGGTGTATCAAGAACTATTGCAGATCAATATCGCCCAAATATAGTGAAGTGACTAATGTTAACAGGCCACGTCCCCTTCGGGGGACTAATCACACGATCATCAGAAATACTAAATAATCGAGAAAGCAGTGAAGTATTCGTTAACAACAGTACGAACGGATCGACTTCAGAAAACAGTGACCTAATACAGAATCTTCAGCAATAGCAAGCAAAAAGTGTTATTGCAAGAACATCAACAATTAAAAGAACATTTACAGCTAGTGCAACAGAACCAACATTTAGGATTCTTAGAACAGAAACGTATGCATGGAAAAGAAATCCCGCCTATCGTGTTAGAAGCTACGGCAACTAACGGCCAAGCATCTTCAACGCAGGAAACGGCCTCAACCCTATGCAGCTCATGGCAAACAGTTCCGCTGTGTCGACAAAAACGACGAAATGATAACAACCTCAAAGGACCCTCTAAGAAGATTAACACTGAAAATGTTGCCGTATCATCAAAAAACAGACATGAGCATCTCTCTCGTGATGAAAATTTAGAAGTAATCTCGAAATCAGAGAATATTAATGATACAACAACCAAAGGCAGCGTACAAGAACAAAACAAATATCGAACGCCGTCTATTATCATACCAGGAGTTAGAGTTATATATGATATTATAAAATCAATTAAAGAAGTAATTAAAGGTGAAGACTTCTTGTGTAAACTAATCTAAACCTATGAAGATGAAGCCAAAATATCAATGTCAAAATCTTACCTGATACACCGGATGTTTATCTAAAACATGTTAAACATTTGAATCTGAAAAATATTGCCAATTATACACTTCAGTTAAAACAAGAAAGAGCCTGTCGGTTAATGTTAAAAATATGCACTCATCAGCAGGCGAAATGTAACTTAAGCTATAGAAGCACAACTATATAAGCCACAAGGTAAGACTGGTTCATAATATCAGGCATCGGTTAACAAAAGCAGGTCTATCAATATTTTCTGTGGAACCATCATAAGAACCTCAAAATAACAACAAAAAAATGTATGACATCATATATTTACTATATGCAAAAATATGTTTTGAACCATGGCGCAAACAATGAGAAATAATACAATACAAGCGACGATTTAGGTGCGGCAATTGTCTCTCCCTGCCCCTTCCCGCGATAGTTATACCCCCTTACGTTTTGCCATAAATATGAACGCTGTAATATTTAAATTAGTCAGCATTGGTAAATATTCTGTCCATGTCGTTGCGTTTAGAATAGTATTAAGAAATATCCACCCTACAGTAAATATTGATGAATTGAAAACAGAAATAGGAAGAAAACGGTCATACGTAGAAATATCCACATACTGCAAAAACACCGTGTAACAAAAATTCCCTACCGGTATTTTTCATTGATTAGAACCAAAGATAATATACAAAGACGTTTATAATATGCAGTACCTTCAAATACCTAAAATAATAAATTGAAGCTTCAAGAGTAAAGCGAGATTTCTGTGCAGTGCCATCGCTGCCAAAGCTTGGGAAGCACACAAAGCACTACTGCAAATCATCCTTTGGTGTGTAGTGTGCGGTGAAAGAATCATCGATAGCAAAAAACTGTGATAAATAGAAAAACAAGAACGAATTCTCCAAAATGGCTCTTTGTGATGGTCCACATACGGCGAGTTTTATAAAGGAATGTGAAATTTATCAAAAATACGTATCAAAAATATCACAGGCAACAAAAACTCTTCACATTCAAACTATAATTGCTTCACAAACTAAAGTGAATACAGATCAAGAAAACGTCTCACAACTGAGAGCTATCTCAACACAATTAATTTACATCAGCGCGGTAAAGTCTTATGCACACGCTTTGAACAGCTCACAACAGAAGAATACGCTTAACCAATATGCATTAAACATGGAGTCTAATAATCAATTATTCTCAATAATCAGCATCTTTCCAAAGATTTGAAACTATACTAAGCAGACAACAGAACAGATTAAATGACTTTAAATCTTGGTGGTCAAAACTGCTTAACTAAATTATGAAAAATCATATAAAATAGCAGCATGGAAACGCCAATGGCTTGTTTCAACAGCAGAGATGAGTGTAAGTGTTTTCTTCAGTTAACAAATACCAGACATAATGCTCATTTCAAAACCTCATTTCACTAATCAGAAGCTTTTTTTTCTCGGGCTTCAAGGATTAACAACCATAATATTACACAAACCATCCAGCATGGTACAGCACATGGAGGAACAGCCATCATTGTTCGGGAAAAAAATTTAACTCATTTTACATTCTCCATATATGCACCATGTATTTGCAGGCAACATCCATTCAAGTAAGCGATGCCATTCGGAACATTGAATATTGCAGCTTGTATACTGCCCCTACCAAAACATCACAAATTCAGAATTCTCAGTTCAACTAAGTTTCCTTCAAACATTGGTCAAGATTTATTTCTGGCGGTGACTACAATTCGTAAGCATGCCTTTGTGGGGCTCCAGACTAACATACTCCAAAAGGGAAATCTCTCTAGGAAATCTATAAATAAAACGAAAAGATTATCCACTTACTCTTTCTGGACAACCGCACTTATTGCGGCCGACTGACATTAACAAAATTCCTGATGTTTTTGATTTTCTTTAATTGTAAAGGAGTAAACCAAAGTTATATTCGCACTACTGGTCACAAGATCTATCATCTGACCATTCACCAGTTCTACTAATCTATCAGCTCATTCATTATTGAAGACAATAAAGCAAAAGCTCAATTCATAACAAATAAAACAGATTGGAAATACTTCTAGAAATGGCTATTAATAACAGGACTGCTAATCCTACATTGAAAAGTGCTCTCGATGTAAATGAAGCAATAGAATACGTAACAAGACAACTTCATCAAGCTGATGGTATTAACCAGAAATTAAGCAACATGAAACAACAAATATCCCACAATAAATAAGGAAAAGTGATACGCAAAACGCAAATTAAAAAAAACATGGCAAATCAACTAAAGAACTCCAGCAACCTAAAAGAGACTAAATTTGCCCTTCACTAAAACCCTGAAAGTACTCGAGAATACCCGAAACCAACGCTCTACAAGACTAAACCTTATAAAGAGCTGGACTCCAAATTCAAATTCAGAGTACTCTCTTTGGAAAACCACCAAATGCCTTTGAACACAGCTCATCACAACCTATTCTCCCGATCAGAAAAACTGATGGTACATGGCTATATAAGCCGACGAAGAGAAAGACGGAATCGCTTTGCCTCTCATTTCTCTACGGGTCATTTCAATCCATTTCTCCCAGAATATCTGCAGCAGAAGAAAGGAAGAAATTTAACAACTTCTAGATTCACCGTTGCAACTAGCATCCCCAAATCAAAGGCCCAATTGGCGTAAGTGCTCGAGAAGTTGAAACATTAATAAAAATTTACCAACAAGAAAAGCTCCCGGAATATGATATGATTTCTATAAGCCAATTCCTAGCTCTCATCTACCAAGAAAATGATAGCCTTAATTATCTTCCATTTCAATGCATCTAGATTAGGACACTTCCCCGATCAATGGAAAATAGCCCAAAGTATAGTCATCCTAACCGGGCAAACCAATGCATGAAGCTAGTTATCATACAGACCTATTATCTTCTACCAACACTATCCACAGTTTTTGAGAAACTACTTCTGTCAACGGTTTGAATCCACTTTCTACAAGAAAAAGAAATAATACCCCAACATCAATGTTGGATTCAGACAAAGCATTCGACTAATAGAACAAATCCATCGAATAGTAAACGAAATTAGTGAATCGCCTAGAAAATAAAGAATATTGCTCTGCCGTGTTTCTCGCATAAGCCAGGCCTTCGATAACGGTTTGGCACCGCAGGTTTATTGTATAAAATTAAGGCAAAACTTACCATATCTTATCTAATCTTTTTACTAAAAATCGTACCTCACTGGAGAGATATTTTCAATATAAAATTTAACAGTGTAACTTCAAGAACTTCTCCCTATAGGAATTCGGGGTTCCTCAAAGGAAAAGTGTGCTTTTTGCAGCTTTCCTTTACTTCATTATACACTGCGACATTTCGCATACATCAGAAAACGCAATTGACAGCAACCTACGCGGATGAACAGCCATCTTAGCTCGACATAAAGATCCAGCAGAAGCATCACGACTCGTAGAAGAACATCTGCAATCCATTCACAAGTGGCAGAAACGCTGGCGCCTCAAACAAAGACAAAAAGTCTGCCCAAGTTACCTTCACTCTGAAGCACAAAACATGCCCTCCTATAAAATCGGATCACAACCTATTTCCTTCAAAACGACTCAGCAAAATATCCTTGGGAATTACACTGGACAAAGACTTACATGGAAAATACACATATAAAGAATAAAAGAAAAATTAGATCTCAAAATTATGCAGATTGTTAACTGCTATTAGGAAAAAACTCATCCTTAAGCTCGCCAAACAAAAATTCTTCTGATAAAGCGTTTACTAATAACCTGTCTGGACATATGGAATACAACTTTGGGCGAGCAGCTCAAAATTCAAATATTGAAATATTACAACCTTCCAATCTAAAAGCTTAAGAAAATTTGTAATGCTCCTTGGTACGTAACGAACGCACAATACACCGAGACTTACAAATGTCAACAATAAAAAAGAAAATAACAAGACCCAGCGCAAATACTTACAACGACTACATAACCATCAAAACATTTCTTGCCATTAAACTTACTAGAACAATTAGTGGACCACTGCCAGACGATCTTAAACGATATCATACTTTAGACGCTGACAATCGACTTATAAAGTTGTTGATTATTTCTGTTTTATATTATATATGCTAATCATCTTATATTTTAGTATGTTAGTTTTACTTAATAAAATGTTTAGTGTGTTGTTAATCTTGAAAAAAAAATGTAATCATTAGGAGTCCGGTCACATGGACCTTACTCCTCTCAATGTTATTAAAAAAAAAGTTGTATGCATTTTTGCCAAATGTTTGTACTCAAACAAATTGCAAAATAAAATATTATTAAAAAAATGTCGTTGCGTAGTTTCATTTTTAAACACCGGTATTTCCTTCAGTACCCTAGGAATTTAAAGCCACTTTCACACCTTCCTGCTCTTAAGATGGCTCTTTAGCCTCGTAAATATTAAAATAATCAAAACCAAAATTTAAGTGCTTATATCTAAGAATTTTCTTTCGGACGCCTTTTATTTGGGTTGGCAGTCTCTTGGAAACTTCTTTAAATCCTGGCAAGTAGATGTTTGACAATAAACGCAATTGGTATACACTACATACATTGTGGTCATTCAAAAAGTTGGGAGAATTATGTTTGTTATTTTGCAAATATATTGCCAATAAGATTGAACTAATTTGTCACTCTTCGATCATATTTTTCCAACTCAACGGTTTACATGATGACAATTAATAATTTCATGTTTCTTACGGCTCCTCATAAATATTTCGGACATTGGGAAAAAATTTAAATGGTTATATTGAAATAAAAAATCTAGACTTCGAAGTAGAAATACTTATTTGTATAAAAGGCGTTCAAAATGTGGCAATTATTTTTAATAAATGTATTAAAATGTTTTTAAAAACTATCTGTCGGGAGACATCTGAATTCTCCCATAGACGATTCAGCTATTCCCCAAATATATCGCCAATTTGTTTAGGCAAATTGACTGTCCTCACCTGTGTCTTTCCAAGTGAACGGTGCACGTTAGAGGAGCGCAGCATTTCACGTTTTTCGAACTGCACCACGTGCCCGAGCTGTGTGCCGCCGGGGGAGAGGGCGGCGCTGGAGGCCGCGGCGGAGGAAAACCGCCCCTCCCCTCATCGACCGCGTTACGAGACGCCTCCGGGCCCACGCCCTCGCGTGACGCCCCGAGCAGGCCACGCCCCAAACGCGCGCGCACCGGCGGTGGCACGTGCTCGCGGCTCCCGCTCAGCAGCTCCCTCCTGGGTGCTTTCAATCAAAGGGCGACATGGAGAAATTTCAAAAATTCGAAACGAGCAAAAATTAAGAACTGTTTTAATTATAATTCAAATGAATCGATATTTTCTTCGAATTGGTCAATCCGACGTTATCATGGGTACGCTAAGAATGATTTCGAGTGGCGTCGAAGACTTCCGCGGCAATAGTCACGATCTGGGCTGGTCACGATCTGGTGCCGCTGCGTCGACGGCTGAGGTATCGTTGTTTCAACCATCATATCTTAATCTAAAAGCTGATCGAGTTAGATTTTTTTAAACACGTTATATTCCAAAATTAAATTTAAAATGGAACTTGAACAGAATAATACAGTAAACTTCCTTGATTTAACTATTACTATTTCAAACAATAAGCACAAGTTTACAGTTTTTAGGAAACCTACACAATCTGACCTAATCATTCCAAATAGTTCAAATCATATTCAACACTATAAATTAGCTGTTTTCCACTCTTGTGTCCATCGCCTTTTAAAAGTTCCCGTGGAAAAATTAAACTATGTAAATAAAATTAACATTATTAAATTCATAGCTGTTCAGATTGACTATGATCCACAGATCATAGATAAAATTATCAAACAGAAGGAAAATAAATTTTAATTGAGAAAATATTCCTTGAAAATTCAATTGACAATGACAAAAGAATATATGTCAGCATTCCTAATTTCGGTTCTTTATCCCAAAGGATAGGTCATTGCCTCAAAAAACAAAACATTCAAGTGTCATACAAGACCACCAATAAATTAAAATATCTATTCCCCAACATCAAAGAAATTGCCTCCAAAGAAGAAAAAAGTAGTGATATCAATTTCATTGTAAGGACTGCAACTCAGCTTGTATTAGACAAACTGGTAGGACATTATCTTGCAAAATCAAAGAACAATCTTTTAGATTACTACAAGAACACTCCACCTAAGCCTCTCATCTCCTTGAAAACAATCATACCTTTGACCACAATACAAATTTAAAGATTTTACAATTGGAATGAAAAGGTCCAAAATTAAACATTTTAGAAAATTTTGAAATTTTAAAACAAGTAAAAAATCCTAAAATCGACTGCCTCAACAACCAAACTAATGTGAAATACAGCCCCCTGCTAAGTATCCTAGTAGACCGCCCTCCCCCACCTCCTCTTCCCCTGAAGGACAATGCACAAAATGGCACAACGAATAATGCACAAAATACACCACGAATCATGTTGATCATTTTACTTGGGTAAATAATTATATTTTGTAAGTTTTTTAATTGTTTGTATTCTTCATTAGTTTTACAATTATATGTTTTACATTTTATCGTTTTCCTTAATATAGTGTTGAAGACACTGAAGATGAGGTAAAATACCTCGAAACACATTTGTGTATGTATTGCTGTAACTGACGAATAATTAGTTAATAAATTTCCTTTGTGGAAGATCATGTCTTTTTCCTCTCGTATTACAATCAGGGAATAATGTTCACAATGTAAGATACCAGGATCTACATTGCTTCACCTCGTTCATTTGGTCAAGAATCACAGTGGAAAAAATTTTGAATTGCTTGAAATGTGTTTTGAAACAAATTGGATTTTACTAAGACATTATCAGTAACAATAAGTGCATACTTCATGACACAGAGGGTACAATAAAATTAATTATAAAGTAATTTTCAATATTTTTCACAATTCAACAAAAAGATCCAGACGTCTTGACGGAGATATGACAGGGTGCCATTCTCCAAAATTCAAAATAAATCGAGATGTCTGCAGACACATCGTATCTTTCCATTAAACGGTACCTCATTACCGACGTGAACATGCACCAAAAGTTTTATTATATATATATATATATATAATACTTATATACATATATATATATATATACTTATATACATATATATATATACTTATATACATATATATATATATATATACTTATATACATATATATATATATAATATATATATATATATATATATACTTATAGTACTAATATTATATATAGTATATATATTAATATATATATATATATATATATAAAACTTTTGGTGCATGTTATATATGTTACATGTTGCCATATACAAATACATACATATATATTTAAACGAAGAACGTTTCTAGATTATAAACATTACAATTGATTAATAATTACAATTAAAATAAGTTACGGTGTTGATCAGCTAGTAACGCCGCCGCCGCCGCCACCACAACGGTCAAATCGGGGGGTAGACGGCGAGGCGAGCGACGGTGGTGTGAGTGTGCGCGGAGAGGCCGTGAGTGAAACACGGACGGGGCAGTGCTGCATCAAACAAATTTATGGTGGTGTTAAGAACAGTTTGATTGAATATGGCGGTTAAGTGAGAGACTAGATTTGATAAAGTTAATAATCAATGTTTAAGTGAAAGTGGAAGTGCGCACCAGGACCGAAATCAAAACATTAATACAGGAATTCGTGTGCCCGACACGTTATATTTCCGCCCGGATGTAATGCAGCAGCGGGCCGTGCTGTGCAGACATTCGCGCGAGCATTGAGAAAGATTGCCGAAGGCGCCGCCGCCGCTGCACGGCGTCCCCGCTCGCCTCCAGCCCGCAGGTGTTGTTTTAAAAGCATTAAGTAGCGTTGATGTGCACTTATTACCAAAGGCCTTGCGCGTTGCGTTTTGTAAATAGTCTTTGTAACGAGTGTTTCTATTATTAAAATATTTAAATGCACAAAGAATTTCTTATGATCATCTTCCAATGCAGCGCAAACCCCTGGAGCCCATTCACGAAAATGTACCTGTCCCTGTATAATTTATTTTGTCGTGAGAGTACCGCTTCCCAGGTACGTCACAATATATATATATATATATATATATATATATATATATATATTGGTGTGACAATTACAATGATGCACGAGGATTTTGTTAAAAAACATTCCCAACACGGGGAGTCTACGAGGCATATAGAAAAATACTTGCCAAAAAAGGAATTCATTTCACAAAACTGGGAGAAGAACAACGCGAAATATGAGAGTTTTCGTTTACACAATAGCTGGCCACAAACAAGACAATCTGGGTCTTGAGTGTGAAATTTGTATTTACTGAGAGAATGACATTAAGCAAGCTTCCGTAGCTCGTTCTCTTTACAGGAGTCATGCAAACAGGAGCTTTGAATTTGGAACAGTGTGTGTGTGTATGCCGACTTGGAAAATGTTATATTACCTCGTATCCACACATTAAAAAGCCTTCTTCACTAAAAGGATTATTGTTTATAATGAAACTTTCGCATCTGTAGGATCAAATCAGAGCATGTTATTTTCTTTTAGTATCTTGTGGCACGAAGGAATCAGAGGAAGGAGAAAAGACGAGTTAATAAGTACTTACATGCACTATCATTGGCTGATGTAGCGACCGCGGACATATAATGTCAAACTTTCCTTTCTCTCTGTCATTTGTGAGACATTGTGTATATTCTGAAGTGATTTGTGATGTGTGAAGATCAGCCTTTCACAGCTGTGATCGGAATTGTATCTATCTTCGATTAATAGTGGACTTTGTGGACCAAGCCTCAACTATCTTTAGAGCCCTCTTTCGTCTGCCTCTTGATCAAGCTCTCGCCATCGTTATCACATTTCAACACAAACATTTTGCCAGGAAGGCCCGACGACGGCCATGTTGAGAGTTCTGGACGTCTAAGTTTAGCTCAGAGGCACCATTGCCGCTGTAAATGCAGGCACTGTGAGCACGAGGTCCTACGGTTCGAGTGGAAGGATTTTCGACACTGACTTTTTAGCTAGGACGAATTCCGCTAGTTTCTGGAGGAGAATTCTAGCGGTCGGTTGCTCTGATAGTTTTACGTGGTTTCTCCGATCAACAGAGAGTTTTGCAAGTCGTGGATTTGAAAGATGTAACACGACAATTACGGGGAGAACTGTACTGCTCATGCGCCGGCAACAAATGACCGGATTTAGATTGTCCGGATCCCGTCAATGTCCTTGTCACTGAACACCGCCATCTTCCGGTATAATACTTTGGATATACTAAAGGAAAAAATTATCGTAGCAGTTGAAGTTCCATCCATAAATCCATAAATCAGTTGACAAATTACTGAGATTTCTGATTTCTTAATTACGATCGTTGTGTTGTCATTTCAAAAATCTGTGCATACGATTGATTAATAAATATATATTCTGTAGATTTCAGTTGCTTAAATGATTTTTCTATTTCAGTTTTTTTGCTGTTTCTTTATCTAAATGAGTTGCTCCACACTATAATACCAACATAAAGTAGTTTGTCTGCGCTATGAATGATCCCACCGAGCTGCTACCCAAACATCATAAAGATTTACGAGGGAAGCAGCTGACCTGTGGTTTGCCGCAGTAGTAGGCAGTCAAACGTCAAAATAATAATAAAATTTACGTTTACTACCACACCAAGGATTTACCAAAAAAATTATGACCCACTCCACAGTCGTAAAGAAACGATTCTGTCTTGTTTCTGTGGTTGTTATGTCACTTTTACCATTCGAAGCAGGCATGGCATTATAGAACTACAATTTCCATAGTCATAATGGAGGTCTAGGTAGCCTTGATGCAAGATAAATACATTACCTATTAAGTAATATGTTACATTTTGCAGCGCGAAAAAAGCAAATAAAAATATTTCATTTTAAATTTTGATTTTAATTAGAATGAACTGATAAATTTACGAATGTTACAGTGAATTTAAAGAAAGGGTTGAGTTTGAGATTCGTAAATGTTTTGAGATGACATGCTTTTTCTGTTTGAAAACCAAATTACACATACTGAGCTGAACTTTTCAACCTGGTCAAAAAATTGATAAAAATTAAGTAAACTAAAATTATCATTTTGTTTAACTTTTTCGCTTACTTCCACTGAGAATTCGCTGAAATTTTGGTTGACAGCTAACTCCCCTCCATAACCGTCGGTTGCTGCTGCTCAATCAGCCTTAACATCCCCTATGTCACTCAGTCTTGTGTCACAACACGGGCTTCGAGTATGATTACCGCCCCGCACCGAGGGTGCCAGCCGTGGGGCACTTGAACGTTGCGTGACCTCAAACGCGCTCGCTCGTTCACCCTCTCGTCAACGCGTCGGGGCGAACAGAGAGAGAAGGATGGGTAACAGAGAACTTCCTTTATGCCCAGTGGGGCACTCCGCCCTCTAGGTTTTCTATTACGCCAGGGTTTTCAAACTGATTTCGTCCACGGCTCCTTTGACCTAAACGAAGCTTTGCTCGGCTCCCCTGGTGACAAGTTTCAAGTATAAAGCTTAACATTAGCCTACTAAATATTCAACGCAAATGAGTAAGTGATATAATAGGCTATTTTATTTCTCCTTTTTAATTAGTTATTTACCCTTATCTCATCCTCCGTAATTAGTAGTAAAAAATGTTCAAAATGTATGTGTACTCAAAATATGTATGTATTTTTCTGAAGGACCCTTCCTGGGTATCCGTAGCAATAGTTAGTTCCAAACTTCCCATTATTGTTCTCATACAGTGTTCATGTACATAGAAATATAGTTCAAAAACCGTAATGTAAATTATGTAACCTTAAACACCTTGAAAGACATATCTTGTCGAACAAGGATAATAAAACAATTTTTAAAAAATCCTTATTTGCCTAGCGTACCGGAATGGGCACGCTGTACGGAACTGTAGATGCTTCAAACTTTCACTTTAAAAATTTCATAAATGCAATCAGAATATCATGTTGTTTTCCACATCATTCTAAAAGGTATCACCATGTGAATTTCAAAATCTTGAGGATTAAAGTATATCAAATCTAAAGAAAATTTTAATAAATCACCGCGACCCCGTACCATATGACCGGGACGTCTCTGGGAGCCACTGCTCAGTTTGAAAACCCCTGTCCTACGCGGTTCATCTGTAGTACTGCAACGATCACTTTTTACTAACTTTTCTAAATATTTACAAATACTAAAACGTGTAGACCGCCTTATTGGTTGATATTTAGTCTTTAATATCTAGGCCGCCAACAAGACTAATGGAGCTTGGCTTTCTCTTACAGTGTGACAATTTATCCGGGTTCGTTATCCTTTCTTCGCCAGGTAGTTGAACACAAATGTGGCTTCCTTTTGTCTTCTTTTGTATAAAGGACAGTAGGGAGAACTGTGAAGAGAGGTTGTTAGATAGGTTGGTGCGATTGTGATTCGTAGTGGTAGGAGGATCTAATTTTTACATAATGAAAACCCCCTGGCCTTACAAGGGGCTCGAACCAGTCAATGAAGCTGACAACCCTGATCATGTTAGTCATTGTCATCTTCTGTGCAATGATCTCTTTCCCACCGGTGTATGTCGGTTTCGTATGGCAGGGGGACGAAATTTCTACTCTACACTGGAGTAGATGGATGGGGAGGGAAGATCGCGCGATGTTCATTGTGTAGGTACGGTAATGAATATGACAGCAAGTGATCTAAAGTAACGTCATGGGCACCTCACTACAAATCACTGACAATAGCTCTATTATTTACAGGTTTATTTACAACATTATTTACAAGCAACAATAAATTATATATCTATATGCAGCTCTGGTAGACATTGCCCGTACTGAATGAGCGATCTCTAACTTCTTGCCTGACTCGTGGCTCTGTCCACTAATTAAAGTTCTACGCTACACACGGTGAACCATCACGTGACCACTGACAAGTCGAAGTGATATTCTAGTACGGCTTTCCGATACAAGAGTAGCCACACGCTCATCTCTCAAGCAGCGACGCGGGTGCATCCGCGCGAGCTCTCCCACTCAGCTCAAGACCGCCCCCCCCCCCACGACCACCACCACTGAGTGACACACTCTCATCCCACGTTACTCGCGACATCATACTTCTTGCACCTGCGCGGCAACTAACATCACGTGATCGTCGAAACACCACGCGGCTCTGGATTTTGTTGTTACTCCAATTCGTAGAAATTCTGAAAAAAACTTCTGAAATGTTCTCCATCTGCGCAGCGGGCATTCCCAGCCCCCGCTCGCTTGCGACATCCTAAGAGGTCTGACTAAACCCAAAGTGTCCGACCTCAACGTCAGCGCGGAGCCAGACTTCCTGCCTAAAGTGGGGTCCGTTTGCAGTATGATACACAAAGAAACCGCTAAGTCCCCGATTAGAGCACGAACTCACTCCCGATCCAGCACATTTCTAGCCCCTCCCCGGGATCGACCCGCGACCTCCCAGTTGTATCGCACGGACGTCATACGTTGCCTTCTCACGCAGTAACGATGCAAATCTCATCCTTGGCAAGGCTCTTTGTCTTGACCCTTGTCTCCGTTCAAGCCCCCGTCTCCTTCCCTGTGACGTGTCTTTCCACTTTATACTTGGAGAGATTTGCCATTGCTTTCTTCAAGGACGCCAGTGCCTATTTTGGCATGTGAATTAGCTAGATTCTTTAGTCCCTGATACGGTTGCTACAGCTACCTGCGCGCCACGTCAAACACTCATTGCGTGCTCAGGATATTAAGAGGATATTAAAACGTGTGAGAGTAACGCTCAAGAAATCTCAACCGTGTCTCGTACGTCACTGGTTTTCATGCTCTCGATTTTCAAATCCCAAAAATTGCACCGCCTTTAGTCGTGATAGAACCCAGGATTATGATGCCTGATGGTACTGAATTTTCCCAACAACACGAGACAAGATTACCGATGCGGCTTATCAAGATAAAACCTGCAGGTCAGTGTGTAAGGAAAGTGTTTTTGTTTGTTTGTTGTTTTGTTTTTTTATTTATGATCGCATCAACTTTTAGGTCATTAGAGACTACTATTGCTTGTAACTTCGAGAATGGTACGATATGATTACGATAGGGGTTGAAGTACGAACACAATACAACCATGCCCGAGGCGAGACTCGTACCCGTGATCCTTTGGTCCGAGATAGCTACGACACTATGGCCTTACATCTATCTATCTCGGCCAAAGGAAAGTGTTGTGCTTCTAAAATAAGGGTAGAAAAAGATGACAACCAGGATAGTAATCAAAATCACGTGCCGTTTCGTATACTCTATGGTAATATGGTTTATAAGATGAAACGAATATAGAGCGGGTATTTCTTTCTACCATTTTTGGAAATAACTCTCATTTTTACCTATAATATTAATTTAATTTCATATTTTGGTCTCTCTCTCTTATCGTCACGTACGAGAGGAAGTCGACTCACTTCCGCGAGAACATGGCGAACCACAATACTGGCCCGCGAGTGGGGGAATGTCATCGTAATATTTCGATAATTGAAAGGTGCGGTGACGCTTCCCAACTAGCATTTAGGTTCATGACGAGGCTCCAGCCTTCATTCTTTGCGGCGAACATAAAACATCTTTGAGACTGTCAAATGCGTAATTTTCTACGCATTTTATTCCAAAGAACTTTTTACCGAACTCTTTTTTACTGGACACCGCGCTCCTTTGCTATACGTATCAATAATCGTTACGAGACGTCGGCCTTCGGCCTAAGCGATTAACATAGAATATCCTTGAGCTTGTCCTACCTATAATTTCCAACGCCTTGCATGTCAAAATACTTTTTAATTAATTAAAGTACCTTTTACATTTGAACAGCAATGCAGAACGCTCTCGTTCTCGCCACTTATTCTTCGCTGCCTTTCCATGAGTGATATATTGTTAGGGTAGGGATTCCGGAGATCAAACAAACTTGCACAGATTTCAACTCTCTCCCATTAGTCACTGAAAGGGTACCAAGGAAGGAAGGAGAGGAAAACTGGTTCAAAATTGTCCGAAGAGAGGAAAATGAAGCAGAGGATGTACTGAAGAATGAGAAAGAACAACATAAAAGGAAGTGTTTGAATTTTGTCATGGTCCTTGGATGACCTAATGAAAAAAGGAGAAATCAAATTATATATATATATATATATATATATATATATATATATATATATATATATATATATCCGAGATCGCTAAATCGCCTCGGACATGGGTGTATTTGTGTTTGTATGTGTGTGTCATCCTCTCACCCCTCACTATCATCATTTCATCTTCCATACCGAACAACCCTGGGGAATAAAAATCGTTTCCAGCTAAATATACTGATTCCCTGATAAAAAGTTACATGCGCCTGCCACCGAGATAACGGTACTGAGCCCCGGTATATCCGGAGAGCATGAACGTGTGGTCCAAGTCGGCCTATTCGCCGGCAAAAAATAACAAAAAAGCAAACAAACAAATGTCACCTGGAGGTGGAGGGATTTGACGGCCAGAGGCGGCAAGGTAGCTCTCCGAAAGGTCAGTCTCCCCTAACCTGCGCAACAAGAGAACGCTCGCGGAGTCCTGGCCTCGCGGGCGGCGGGCGGGCAGGCGGGGGAGGGTGGAGAAGGGAGAGCGGGCTGCAGGCGCGCACGCGATGCGACGCGAGGTAGGCGGGTCCTCCGTCCCACGCGCCTACGCCCCGCACCTCGCCCTGCCCCTGTCGCCCCGGGAACGGCTGAAGCCAGCGAGCGTGAATTACAGATTTCGTTCTCGATGGCTGAAGCGCCGGTCGGCAAGGTGCCGCGCCACTTCCAGGCAGCTCGCGAAGGCATCGGAAGGAAGCGGTTGGATTTGATTTGAATTGGTGTTATTGCGGCAGGAACTTCGAAGCTCATAGACGCACATGAGCGTTCACTGTACTCATCGCATTAAGATGGCGACCTAGGAGCCAAAGAATATAGGCGGCTTGCTTTGAAAAACACCCAAGACTCAATTTTTCGCGTTTGTATTATTTAGAGTATATAATTTTATCATGGTAGATAGCATCGTGTGTTCTGTACGTATATAGGCCTATGTTGATTGCCGACTGATACTTGGCGGCGACAGCTTTGTAACGCGGAATAAACGATTTGCGCACTCGTTGGTGCATACGGAAACATCAGGCTGAACTGAGACTATCGTCATGTTTAGTATAATACCAATGTCTGAGCCTCAAGGTCATGCATTGAAACGTTGAATGCGTTTGGTGGGAAAGTGGTTATAAAGACGTGTGAATGATGGAGAAACAGAGAAATGAGAGGCAGAGGGAACGGGAGGGTTGCTGAAAACCCACTCTGCACACCGCCAGTACCGCGTGGATCAACTAGCATTCGACTCCCAACAGTAAAGACGAGAGGTTTGACGGGGTTCCACTCGAAACGAACGTGCAGCGGCGTATCGCGTAGGAATACTGGTTCTCCTGCTGAGAGAGCGAAACACTGCCATTTCGAGGGGCTCCCGGATGCCGAAGGGCAGTGTCATACGCTGGGCATAGCTCTATTACGACCGTCGGACTTCCGTGCATCTGTTTATCGATTCTTTTTAAGAATTGACTGGTAGATGCCCTATTTAATTTGCTAGCCTTTAAATCTGAAGTTATTGTGTTATAAAGGTAGAATTCCACTAGAAGACCTATTATCATCTGCCTCTAAATTATGATACATTGTCTTTTAACTGAAATTAAATACGTTGTTAAGGTTATTTCATGAATATGAAAGCACTCTGAAAAATCACTTAGATTTGATAAGATTCTATAATTTTCATTTATACAATTCTTGTTCACTTTACAAAACCTGTTTTCAATTTACTTAATGCTTCCTACAACACTCTTTACCATTTTTTAGTTATCTCTGTGAAAATATTTTTTTTATTTTTTTTCATTTGTAAATAAAAAGGGTAACATATTCATGTTATGCTACTACAGCACACATCATCTATGAGAAAAATGATTAATTATTTACAAGGTTAACAGTTTTAATTTACATTCCTTTTTAAATTAAGTACTTCCTTATTAATGAGAAATTAATACATTGAGCAATACCATTGACTTTAGACATCACGAGAAAGTTCATAGTAAAAAAAATCTTCGAAAACTCACCTACAAAATAACGAAAGTAAGAATACGGCATTGTCCCGCACTGTTGCCGAGAATATGCGTCCACGCCGTCGTACCAAAAGACCGGTTTGTAATTAAGAAGGGTTCTGTTACACTCATTTTATTGAAACTGTTTCATTGTTTTTAAGTTTTTCCGACTTCCTGGATCTAATAAAAACCGTGGATACCTCTTACATGGCCAGACGTGGGATTGGAATTGCAACCTCTGCCCATGCAAGAGTCATTGAAAATAATGGTTCGTTGGCTGTTAGTGATTTCGGGCACGTCAACTACTGAGGTTATTAGCTACGTAAATGTAGTGTGTGTTTTTCCTCGGGAGGTGGCTGTGATCTTTCCCCGCTGGATGGCGAGATCCGGCGCCGACCTACCGTCAGCTAGAATTCTCCCCACCAGACATCTCCCACTAGTGGGGCATCACCCCAACCGGGACGAGCTCTAAGCTCTTGATCAGTCTCCCGGCATGTGTGGAGTGGAGTGCATGTTACGTAAGTGTGTGTGTAAGGGGTGAGGAAGAACAAGGAAGAGGAAGGAAAGATCGCGTGCGGTCCGTGGCCCGTTTGTTAGGGTACTGCTGGGAATTCAACCTAGTTGAAAAGCTAGTGTCGAAAATTTTGTCACTGTCGTGACTCAGTTTGCTTCTGACTTTTCGTAGAAAATGACACAGAGTATAGAGGAAGAGCAAGGATACTGACTGACTGTCTTGAGTGACAAGGCTGACTGAGATACTAACGAGGATATTGATCTCACTACAGTGTATTATGTCGCTATCAACGAAGTTTTATATTCTTGTAGATCTGTTACAACTCGCACAATAATATAATCAACAAATGATGGTAGATAAACGTTCATTCAATTTATTTTATGATATTATTAACATACATCGTTTATATTGGTTACCTGGTTAATAATAGCAAACCATAAATCATCAGAGACCCGCTCCCCCTTCATTTGAAGTAAAAATGACCAAATTTGGGGGATAGCTAAAACTTCTTTCTAAACGAAAACTCTTAGTATTTTTTATGTCAAAACTTAAATGAAAATCGAAATTGTATCATACTTATCTATGCACTTTCTTGTATTTGAGCACCCAAAATTCCAGAAAAATTATCAGTCAGTATTACACAACATTTTGAAAATGTCATGGGGGGCTTCATGAAATGCCCCTCCTCCCCAAAAAAAGTATCTTCATTTTCTCCGAAACGGCGCAACTACATCTTACTACTGTCGCATTTACTATGTTTCAGCTCAAAAACTTCTAATCTAACAGACTTACGCGTGAAACGTCCAATGATTCACCTGTACATACAAATCGGTTTTGGGGTAAAAAATTGCATGCATCTCCTTTCCACTTTCTCCTTAACCATTTTTTGCGGACAACACCGCAATATTTACTCATAGCAATCTTCTTTTAGGTAGAGATAATCTCAAGATGACCTAAATCTCCTCATTTCTTGCTTCAAAATTTGGCATATAAAAATAAACCATCAAAAATCTCAAACTAAAATCTCCTTAAAACGGATTCTTGCTACTTATCCCCTAATAATTAATAACCATTCAGTCAAATGGCTTTCAAACACACCCCTGTTAAATATCTTGGACTTCAAATGAACACTAAACTAACCTGAAAAATCACATTACAACAATAGTTAATAACATACATATAAAATATTAAAACTGTATACATTTATAAATAGAAAATATAAATTATCAATGGACTCAGCATTAATAATATTCAAATACATTATACAACCTTTACTTACCTACGTCTGCCCAAAATGGGTAGGTTCCTCTAAAGGCAACCTTCGAAAACTGGAAGTTGTACAAAACAAATTCTTAAGAGAAGTTTTAAAAGCTCCATGGTATATCAGAAATTACCAAATTTTAAAAGAATCTCTACGAACTTGGTTTCTTAAACATTTTTCCCATTTCCACTCTTCTCATTTATCTTGCCCAGCCACTCGTTTGAATACTCTAGGTAAATCAGTCCTTTTTCCACGAATCAAATCAAGATATCCTAAAGGACTACAACATCCTCCTTAATTGGCTATAAAACAGGTTCAGACATCCCTAAATTCAAAAAGTATTTTGTACTTCAAGTATTTTATCTATTTTTCTGAATAACCCTACCTGGGGTTCCCTTCTTCCACAGGCATTCTTAGTAGTTATTATTGTTTTCAAGCATTGATCACGTACGATGAAATGTAGTTCAAAATCCGATTATGTATGCAATGTAACATGAAAACCCTTGAAAGGCATAATTTTTTCGAACAAGGGTAATAAAACTAAAAAAAAACAACACAAAAACCATAAGCTTTAGCAGACCTTAATTTGGGTTTGTGTGTGAAGTTACAGCTTAAGGATCTTAAATACGGATTTTACGGATGTCACATTGTTGAGGTGATTCCAATACTTTGCCTTCCGCAATACGGATAAGATGGAAAAGTATAAAAGGTGAAGAGTAAGAAGTAGAATAGTTTTGGAACCGATTATCCGACGCGAGTTCCAGATTCCTTGCATTTCCGTGCAATTTTTCCTCCTGGCTGTCCCTGGAGGCAGCGACAGTGCGAACGGCCGCTTTCAGACGTCAGGAGCGCTGTTAAGGAAAGTCTAGTAAGACCGAAGGTTGTCGCAAGGTCTCTGCTCGCAAAGGTTCCCCTGCAGATGGGGCTTCAGTCCTACCTTCGAGAGACCCCTGCACTTTGGAAGAGTGGGGAGCACTGGAAAACATCCTTGACAAGTGAGAGCCAAGCTGTAAAATCATTATCCGGTCCTTCCCTCATTTACGAGAAAAAATAATTCAATGCCTTCAGGTGGGTTTAGAATTCGATACAAGCGATATTGACATAGTACGTACCACGCTTCATATAAGGTAATAATACTTTTTTATTCTATATTATTATTATTATTATTATTATTATTATTATTATTATTATTATTATTATTATTATTATTATCATTTTTATTATTATGATTGAGACCATCACACAGGTCAAACATGTCCAAAATATATTTGTCAGAGCCGTACTTGCTAGTAATTCCCATTTATTGTATCATTGGATACAATAACTGAGAATTACTAGAAGTACGGCTCTGACAAATATATTCGCAAAATTTGTTCGCACTATTTTTCTTGTTGCAGACGCAACAGCCAGATGCATAGCCTTATAAATATTCATGTTCACATTCAAAACATTCAGACTCTCAAGTAGTGTCTTTGGAACTACCCCGGTGGAAGAGATGATAATGGATGGAATTATCGTGATGCTAGAGACGATAATGGGAACGATTCTCACATGGTCGTTTTTATTGTTTCAACCAGTGGAGAATACTTCGGCATACTTCTCTTGAAAGGTTTTCGAATTGGTTGCAGCTACGTTCATCAGGCTAAGTTGCTTATTTCTCCAAATACCACAACCAAATAGAAATCTGTTATGAGAGCGTAATGAACATGTTATGAGTACGTAATATGTCAGTGAGAATTGTTCTGTTCCAATAAAGTTCATATTCCCCGCTTTCGAGTGTACTATAAGATATTTATTTATTGTAGGGGAACTTCTGTTCTATTGTCAGGTGTTGGTATGCAATCTCTTGAATTTTTGCAACTGCATTGTGGCATTGTTTGAAATCAATTCCTAAAAAATATTAGGATTCTGGATCCCACTCATCTTGTACCCGAAGATCTCATACTGTTGCTATTGAATAATTTCTGTTGGGTATAACGGGGATCTTGAAATCAACATAGTTCCTTTCTGCATAGTCCCTGCAAACATCTGGCCTGTCATTAGATAGAAGTTAAACGCAATTATTATTATCATTATTATTATTATTACGTGTTGTGTGAGCCCTTTATACCAAAAAATTGGTTTACGCCAAAATGTCTGTTCGTGCCTTGGATCGGCTGTCCGTCTCTCTTTTCTTGGTTATAAATTAAATGGAATACAAAATACAATGCATTATCCAGTACATAATATGTGTTAAAATGAAAGTATGATGGTTATAGTTTATTATCCACTTTTCAATGGTATGGTAATGGTATGATTAGTCACTCGTAATGATACTCATTAACATATTTTGATCGTTCACGTATTTACATGCGTCATAAATTTAATTTTTCATCCAGAACCGAGATAAGAATTGACTAGCGCAATGATTGACATCCCAAGCACAATGTTCAGTTATGAAAAGAACAGAATACTACGTTTGAACGATATCTCGATCGACCTCTGCCCGTCACCTGATGGATTAGCAAGTGTTGAACGCCTCATTCTATGCGAGTCCTTATTCGTCTGTATCGTAGGTGATCCGTCCGGAATCGATTTCCATACATTGTAAAACTACATCTGAAAGACTCTTTCTATGAGGTAAATATTCTATCTACAGCACTGTTTCATTTGTTGAATTATTGAAGAATTGTGAGAACGAAATATATGGATTTTGTAATGTGAACTATGCAAGCACATGCAATGCCAAATTCTGATACTACGTATTCTCTTTCACAACCTTTTTTTATTTTCTTTCGTAAGCTTGTCTGAGTTAAATGCTACAATTTCCATCTACCTTAATTAAATGGTAAAAGGAAATGATATTTACCTAAAATTACATTGGAGTAGGTAAATGAGGGCATGAGGCAATAGAGGCATCTATACGTTTTGCTTGGCATGTGTAGCTGTTTTCCTGTCCTGCATCTTCAAGTGAGAGCCACGAAAGCTGAATTATACCATAGGAAGACACAATTGGAAGCAACAATATTCGAAAGACGTGAAATTCACGACGAGGTGAGGCCTACGGACAGTAAGAATTCTTCACAGAAGTTCGTTGTCCGCGCCTTCAATTCACATAAAGTAAGGCGCTACATAATTCTAACATTTTGTTTTGAGCGGTTATTTTGCTACGCATCAGTGCACACGTCCATGCACAAGTGCGACGCACGCAGTGGATGCAACCGTAGCAATTTGTTTGCTCAGTAGTGAGATCGCTTCAAAATTTCTTTGCGAAATATTCAGAGGGGAGAATCCCGCCAACTGCTAGGCCAAAGTCACGTCGCGCGCTGTATGTTTCGTAGACTCGAGACGGCGAGAAAATCAGTAGAACGAAGATCATTTGAACTTTCAACGACATAATTTCGTATATTTCCAGTGTTAATGATTTCTTTCTTAGAAAAAACGTGTGCAATATTTCTCAAATTCATGCCATTAAACATTAGAGTGTAAATTTAGTTTGTCTATATTTTACACTCTGAATTTATTGAAAAGTATAAACTATCTCAATGTAAGTACATTTTATAAAACAATAGAGCAACCTGTTTTAATGTTAAAGAATGAAGTTTATGTGGAATATTTTTGTTTAATCTCACAAGATACATTTTACAAAACAATTCTAGATAGCACTGTGAAATATAGGAAGGATCCTTAGGGACTTCAAATACTTTAGATCTTGTGCAAATAAAAGTTAAGGGTGTTCTAATTTTGTTGAGTAGAATTGCATTTGCATATTTTCGCCATTGTTCGTTTTGCGTGTGTATATTTTTTTATGAAAGTGTATTCAACTGAGTACAATTATATTGTGACTGAAAATATTTCAATCGTGCCAAGGTATTTTGTTTTCGCCTTTCTCACCTATTCTCATCTCATTCCATTCCGAGATTATTATTTTTGAGATTGTTTCCTTTCTTGTAGTCAAGTTAAAATCCTGCGTCGTAAGACTTTGTGAGGATGCTACACCCTTACTTGTCGTAAACCACTGGGTGGTATTTGCAGCTCGAACAGCACACAATGGATGCGGACCTCGCAGAAACCGGGTCAGTGAAAAAAGTAGCACTGAAAGAATGTTATGTATGCAGGGGGCACACACACCGCTAGTGCCACCATATTTTAACAAATATTTATTCCTCGAACAATGAAAAAATCTCTCGAGACGCCCGAAACCATAATATCATAAACAAAAAACAATTTTTGTAATTCCTATTTAACAAGCCAAGACAGCACAGTTGTTCGACGTATTACAGTATCACAACTACACATTGAAAACGCAGGGCTCAAAATCTATCCAATACATTATTCCGCTTAATTGTTGGGATTCTGTGAATCCCTTGTGTTCTTTTTTATGAAACTTTTAACCGTTATAGAGAAATGAGTGAACTTGCTGAAACCTTCTGAGTTGTCCTCGGAGTACATTCGGTCTTGAACGGTTTGTAAGCAAAGACAGATCCTACCTGATGTATATAAGCATTTCGTTGCATCATCCCGTTCACTGCTCTAGTTTATTAATAAAGTTGTTCTCCTTTCGTGTACTATGTTAGAATAATCTACGTGACAATCAAATAAATACGTGACAATCAATCAATACAGAAAAACCTGTATTTCTTTACCACTAAGAGCTTGGCAAGAAATGCGAGAATAGTAAAACAAATGATGACAGAACTCTTGCTATAATAGTTCCATAGGATTAACACCACGTCAGTGAGAAAATGTTCCTTTACGAGTGATGGTGCCCCCCGCGTTATGCAATGGGCATAATTCAAGGCCCTAACCCACACATTTCCTTCATGGCTACTCAACCTTGAAGCTGTTAAGAAATTATAAGTATATTTTAATCATTATATTATTGTCATTAAAACGAAATTTGTTCAATAGAACACATTTTACGTATCGACAAAAAAGATGGACTTGTTTACTACATTTATTATTTCTCTATCCACCATTAGAATTACTGTAATATTACACGCTTTCTAAACATTGTATCTAAAAACTGTAAATCTTGTTAAATCTCAATTTGGGTCAATGTTGTGTTTCAATGTTACTTCTATTTTCAAAATATTTAAATTGTCTTTTATATATTGTAACAATATTTTCCTTCGATTCATGTGCATCATTTAAATATTCTTTTGTTGCTGCAGCACACACAATCAAAAATTATATTGTCACCACATGGCCCACATTCATTTATTTCTTTTAAACTATTTTAAAGTAATTTACACATAGTTACACGCACATGCATTAACCCAATTATTCTGGATCTATAAAAATATGTTCCTTATCTTCCATAATAAACAGAATGTTAAGTTTGGCGTTCAATTGAAATTTTACATTTTTCAAATTTTTTAAAGAATAAATTTAAAAATAGCAGATTTTGTGTTTACTCTCCCAGTTTTACGTTTTTTTCTTTCTTTTATTTTTTCTTGTTCCTTTCGTAAGGTTTTGACAATATTGCCAGCACTGTGACTGAATTTCATTTTGTATGCTAATTTATTTCCAATTCCTATGGATATTGCTACACCTGACCCGACTCCCTACTCTATCTTGCTGACATCTATTTCTAATGTTTTGATCGCACTTCCAACGATTGATCTTCATCTTCTTCTTTCATATAACTGATTCTTGATGAATCTGGAATATTGGAATTTTCTTCTAATTATAGTTTAACTTCTATTTTTGGTCTTAACTACGAATATATTATAACATATACTTCGGTCGATTATTCTATTTTAATTGGCATTGGTACTAAACTTGTGAGGAGACAAAATGTGTATATTAAATATTGTGAAGATGTAGGGGAAATCAAAAATAATACTTCTCTTCCGCAGAGCCCATCAGCAACCCGGAATGCACAACACTACCACACATACCGGAAGAACGGTCGGAAGCTTAGCGCTTGTCCCGGCTGGGGCGGTGCCCCTCTGGTGGGAGGTTCCTGGAGAAGGAAACCCGACTAGCAGTAGGTCAGAGCTGGATCTCACCTTCTAGGGGAGGAGATCACCGCCATCTCCCGATTAAAAAACATGCGCTACACTTCCGAGACTAATGACCTCAGTAGTTGACGTGCCTGGAGTCAGTAACAACCACCCAACCAAGCCGGATTCATCCGCTGACAAGGAAAACTCCAGCTGCCGATTGCTCTTACCGGTAGTTTTCTCCGTTCAACGCTAGACGAATGCCGGAACAGTACCCTAAGAAACGGGCCACGGACCGAACACGATTTTTCCTCACTCTTCCGCGTCCTTTCCTCACCTCTTACTTACACACTCCTTCTTACTCACATGCATTACACTACAAGAAATCGGGAGGTCCCGACTGGGGCGGTGCTACGCCGATGAGAAGTTTAGAGGAAACAGTTTAGTTTTCCTACTAACAGCGGACGTAAGTCGGCGCTGGATTTCGCCAATCAGCGGGGAAGGATCACCGCCACCTCCCGCAATAAAGCATGCACTATACATACGAGACTAATGACCTTAGCAGTTGACGCGCCCGGAATTACTAATAAATCAATCAAACCCTCGCCGGAGGACTACTGGAATTGTGCACTTTCAACCTGTAGCACACGTCTATGACCAAATGAATTTGCGAGGCTCCTCCCTGGCTTCCAATGCAATAGTCATCATACAATCTATTTCAATAATGGGGACTAGAGTGTTATGTATGCTGTTACTTATGTGACCTTCATAATAACCTACATAACGAGAATGTCATTTGCTTTAACCAACAGCAGTCGCTCCGCTAACAGCAGCTAGAATCTTTAAGTGTGAAAGAGCTATTCAACATCACTCCGAACGTTAGGAACAGTGATGACTTTGTGTTCGAAATATTGTTCAGTGATCATAACTATTCACTACTAGTATTATAGTAGTTGAACATCAATTACTTATTTAGCACAGGGCGAATATTCCGCCATGGCCTAAATTCGCTGCATAGTTCGGAAGAGTCTTCCAATGTGGTTCCCGATGAAGGCAACGTGAATTTCACGGATAGCATGGAAGGCACCAAAATACCGCCTCTATTTCGACACAATGCAAATAACAACATCTCAATTCGGGGCTGGATCATCAGGCCAGCCCGAGGAACAAATGCATTTACAATACTCAGATGCTTCAAACTAACCGCAAGCACAAGGTAATGTCCCAAGGAAAGCGAGCCAGCGATAACGACAATGATAACTGAGACCTAAAACGTGTAACCACAGACAGTTAGCCTCCGGCAAGGTCAAACTTACGAAGTCAATACAATGTAGAAATAAAAAACCGATTTAGTTGGCTAAACGAAGAAATCCCAGATTATCTAAGTGACGAAAATAAAATCCCACCAATTTTTGTTACTAATTTTGAAAAGCAAGTTGCCCTCGCGAATGAAATAAAATTTAACGTCTCATCCAATTTCACTACAGAATTCAAAAATCAAAAGATTCGAATCCAATTCCAATCAGAGACCGACTTCCGAAAAGCACTTAAATATTTACTGTCCATCAAAAAACAATTTCACACGTATTCGGATACAATTTCTAAAAAATACTCAATAGAGATTAAAAATATTCATTCTTCAATCTCGGAAAATGTATTAACCAAAATCAATAACAAATTCAATTCTGTTACAAACGTTACTCGATTATATAAAAACAATTCCCCCATCCCAGTAGTGGCAGTAGACTTCATGGAATCCACAAAATATAGTATGTGTTAGAAATAAAACAAATAGGCAATAACTCTCACTATATTTTAAAAAAATATTATTTTGATATAATTGTAATGTATAATTTTAAGTTAGTGTAAGTTAGTATAAGATAGATTAAGACCATCAAACATTCGCACAGATTATATGTAAACTGAACAATTAATGTCTACCAAAAAATTACAATACAAATAAAAAAATAAAAATGCCTTGACCAACAAATCCCTGGGTTCTCATTCTCAATGCTAAAATAAGCCCCTTTTGTAGCCCTCTCACTCCACCTTTCCCCGCCCCTGCTTCCTCCGCCTCTGTCCGCCCTTCGGCTACGCTCTCTCTCCTTCCAACAGCGCTTTTGCTTAGGCAGCCTTTAACGTATTTCGTTTTTACTTGCCCGTAATACATACGTATATAAGGAAAGTGATGTAATGGAAATATAGATAGCGGAAAATAGATTTCGAGATTTCAACGGAAATACACGTTTTGGGGTCCCCTGATACCGAAAAAGTTTTTCTCTTCCACAGCCCGTCCGTTTGTGAACACTACTAGCGCCTAAACCACACGTACCGTTTTTTCCAAAATGGAAAAACCCTTGTCCGTCTGGCTCGAGTCGAATCTTTGAGAGTTTGAAAAACATTCTTTAAAGTTTGAGGTTACTTTACCCGGACACTTCCAAATTTCCTCAAAAACGTCTCCACATTTTTTCTTTAAACTTCTATTAAGAATAGAACAAAATTTTATCAAAAAGGGCTCCAAATTTTTTCTTTAAATTTCTTGCAAAAAATAGTAAAATACACTGATTTTCACTGTTAACTCTGTATTTTCGAAAATTGCAAAAGTTTAGATTTTTTCTGCGTCTTACTATAACTAAAAAATTAAGATAGAGATTTTTCCTTCAAATAAAGTGTGTTCTTCATATTTAGTTGTTTCAATAATGTCAGGTACATTTTATTGAAAATTTTAGTAGTTTTCAAGCAATAATGCGTGTAATATTTGCAAAATATATTACAAAACAAGGTTTTCTCAAAAACGGCTCCATATTTTATTCTTTTAACGTTTGGTAGGGATAGTACTAAATGTACTCTATAAAACGACATAAACGCCATATGTCTCTATTCTTTTAGTTTTTCAAACATTACAATAATGTGGTTTTTTACTTGTCTCTCACGTCGTTAATATTTACATTAAATTTGTTCATAGTATTGTATTTATGAGTGCATGTGCTTTAAATAATGTCATATAAAGTTTCTCGAAGTAGTTTTATGTGAAGATGACCTCAAAATTTCGTATTTTCAGAAACTCTCAAGCGCCATTTTTTCAAAAATGGCACCCAATTTTTTTTTTAACTTTTCAAATGGATAGTTGTAATTCCACTGTTTAAGATGACATAGAATTAAGTCTGTTGTATTCTTTCGTTTTTTCAAACATTATACAAATGTAATTTATTTTAAACATCTCTCACGCCGTTAATATGCACGTCTCTAGCGATTTGTAAACACTATTGTATTTGTGAGTGTGTTTCAAATGATTTGGAATGAAGTGTTTTGAAAACTCAATTTTTTTCTGGGGGAAAAGAGCTTCAAATTTCGAACTTACAGTAGAGCTTAAACGCCAGTTTTTTTTAAACGACGACTATTTTTCAAATAAAATTGCCTTTTAGGACGAGTGAAAGCGCAGGCTACAGTATTTAATTGGCTGTCCGAGTGACGCCGCGTCCGTGACAAAGGTGCCGACGTTTCGGTCACCATTCGGACACGGCCTCTCCGGACAACCAATTTAATATTTAGGATGAGGTTTTACTATTCTTTAATATTCTTAAAATTATATTTTCCGTTCTACTATTTCCGTTCTAGTATTAGGAAAGCGAAAAATTAAGAAAATTATTAAAAACTCTACTTTGGTCTGCGATAGATGGCAGCTGGCAAAAATATGAGGCAAGTCCGAATAGCTAACCGAGTTCAAAGGAAATTGAAAAATTAATGTCTGTGCCATTCTGAAGCATTACTAGTCGGAAATAAATGCTTGTGCTTACATGAATATAATAAAAATGTAATTTTTTTGTTTAATGGGTTTCAGAAGATTTTAGATTATAAGTTCGGCGTGTTAGAAACAGTTTAATGGTGAGACTTGCAAACTATCGGTGAAATATTAAAGTAAATAATTTGCAACATAATTATCATTATTAATAAACTTTAAAAATAATACAAGAAAGTATGTGCCGTGTTGTAGACCCACCAGTTCTGTTCATATTTTTCACTTCTTTTGAAACATAAAGGTCAAAGGACATGACACAAACAAGAACTCCAAAAGTGTTTAACTTAGAAATGACCTAAACTTAATAGTATAGCATAGCATAGATTGCGTCCGAATATCATATTTACATAATTTATTCTAAATATTTTAGATGACACTAATAGTAGGATAGCAAGGAACTCAATGCTGCCTTATGGGCGTGGCCATTTACTCCCTAAATGTATAGTGTCCAGCGAAACGTGCTACCTGACCGAGAGTCAAACTGTGCATCTGTTCCTGTCAGTTGTTCTTTCAAGTATTTCACACGTCGCTTAGACTCTCAACACTATAACCTCTGTTACATGCAACAAAAATATTTTACCAAGCTCACAAGTAGTGTATTTAAAATAAAATGAGAAAAGGAATTAGATAAAAATTGCAATTAAGGTAGTAACATCCGTTGACATTGTATTATATCTAATGGAGAGTGTAATACCATTATCCTTTTTATGGAGGTTTGTGAAAAGACGTATTTTCGCAATATTAAACAAAGACTATCCTTCATCATCACCTGTCACGCTGTGAAAGTGCTTCCACGAGTGCAATTTGAGTGAACAGAACGCGCTTAATGGAAAGTAATTTCGTGCTAGTTCACAGTGGTTTCATCACTTTCGGCTCCTGATTTGCTTCTCAGATGAATGTCTTTGAAATAGTCGCAAGTTGAGTAGCAAAGCGCAGCGAAGCGTTGTAAGATCCAACAGCAAATATTGCATATTCTTTAATATTTACAATCCAATCCTCACAATTCACAAGCTATACTGAATATTTTTGTTTTTATTGCATAGGAGATATATAAAGAATAAAATGAAGAAAGTTTTGAAAGATTCATATAAAAAGTTTAGTCTTCATGTATTATTATTATTATTAACAACAACAACAACTTCAAATGCATATACGACGCTCAGTCAAAAGATCCCTCTGAGGTTGCAGGTGGAGGATGTGAGGCAAAGGAGGAGTTGGAGGCAGGGGTGACAAAAGAAGAACTGGGGATGGAAGAGAAGGAGAGAGATGAAGAGGCTGTCTATGGTGGAGATGGATTGAGGCGGAGGCAGTGGTAAGGACGAAGTTGGAGGCGAACATGAAATGTAGGTGGGGCAAAGACAATGGATGAATAGTGGAAGAAGGAGAGGTTGGCGGAGAAGAAGGCGTTGGAGAAGGAGATTATAGCTGAGGCTGAGGTGAAGTTATGGAAGAGACGAAGATGGAGGCGGCAGTTGGTGTGAAGGTAAGGAAATGGAGGAGGAGGAGGTACTGACGAAGTTGTGGCTGAAGCAAAGGGAACGGGGGATGTGGAGAGATCAACGCAGATAAGGGCTAAAATTAAGACAGAGGTGGACATGGTATAGAGGCAGAGATAGTGGATGATGAACTGGAAATGGAGGGAAAGAAGAAGAGGAGTTGATGTCGGAGATTTTTGATGGGGCAGAGGTGGAGATATTAGAAGAGGCGAAGACAGAGGTGCAAGTGGAGGTGTCAGTTAGTTGAATATTTTTATTTATTTAATAGGTAATTATTACAGACGAATTACATTACTTGATCCTATGTGGCTAGGCCGAAGGCCTTTAAGCCATTACAATATCTACATCCTTTCGCGTTC